>AP028446.1:2464106-2624986 GCA_036509395.1 Antheraea yamamai
ACTTCTTTAAGAGGAGTGATTAACTGCAAAAGAGAAATGGTAAATTTTGAAAGTATCTTTCTTAAATTAAACATTTTTTTCTTAATTTAAGATTACTCAGTGGTATCACACGAATCACATCGAATAACATGTGGATATATAAAAACCGATCATAACTACCATAACTGGCACACTCTGCTGAAGAACAAGCGAGGATTTTATCATGAGAATAAAGAAATATATTCTTCTCCAGTCAAAATACTCTTTATTCAATTTAGGCCCTGAGAAGGCACTTATGAACGTCAGAACTACCACCGGTTCGGACAACAACCCAGTCATCGAGAAAAACCGGCAAGAAACTCGATCTGGTTTATCTTTTTTATAATAACTAACATATTTTTTGATTATTACAGCATAATAGACACATAAAGCTACATTCGTTTTTAATGGTTGCACAGAGAGAGGCGTCACTTCCAGACGTCGCTATCGTTCACATATTGATTCACCCTGTAATAACCTTTATGTATTAAGACCCGCTTGAATTAACACTTGAACCTACTATCCGGCAAATCGGTAATGTGCTTTGGGACTTTGTTATAAAATCTAACACTATTACCTAAAAAAAAAGTTACTGGTCTTAGTAAGCCTGAAATATGGAGTGACCAGTTTGTTATGGTTTCTGGTATTTACATTATGTCGGTCTTTTACTAAATCCAGATTATCTAAGTTTTTCCGGACGTACATCAAATTCTCAAGAATATATTGAGAGGGCAGAGTTAAAATACCGAATTCCTGAAACTCAGTCTGTATTAGTGTATTGGGACATTATATATTTCACTGTAGTTAGCTATTAACGTATTCATTTTAAAGTCTGTACAGCAATTATACAAGCCTATGTAAAGTAATCATTAGTTTTATTTATCTTTACAATATTAAGAAATTCATGTCTAGATTTGGGACGTTTTAACAAAGTTCGACTAACACAATCCCATCGCTACACCTAATCATAACGCTAAGGTATTCTTAGGCTTACAGATACGATTTGACGTAAATAATAATAGGTCTTTACCTATGAAATTGCCGTTCTGCAGTACTGGCCATTTCAAATCAAAATAATTTTTGTTTGGCTAAGAATTTTAATTTCAAATTAATTTTATTTTAAAAACATGGAATTCTTTTTCCAGAAGTAGTCATTTGTTTATTGATTAGTGTTACATTTTCATCGCATTTCAATCTTTTTTGTCATCATGGATACGTTAAAAATTCGAGTAATTATGGAATATGAGTACCGTCGTGGCAGCAACGCGGCACAAGCGGCACGCAAAAAAAAAGTGGTTTACGGAGCAACACTACAAACCAACGCACCACCTTTTTTTCCTCGCTTCCTCTTTAATTTTAACTTAAAAATCAACCTCCCCCTCATCCAAACATTTAAAATCAAAAATTAAAAAAAATTCATTATTATTAATATTTAAAATCCAACTCACAATTTAATTGACACTTCCTTTTCTAACTTAAAAACAAAATTATTTTTTTCTTTTAATTTAAAAATGATAAAAAAATAAAATATCAAAACCCCCCCCCCCCCACACCCTCCCCCCCCAACCACAATCCCCCCCACCCCCCCCCCCCCCCCCACAAAAAAAAAAAAAAAAAAATTTTTTAATACTTTTTTTTTTTTATAAAAAAAATTAATTTTTTTTTTATCCCCACCCCCCCCCAAAATTTTTTTTCCCTCCCCTTCCCCCTACACAATCCCCCAAATAAAAATTCCCCCCTAAAAAAATAATAATAATTATTTTTTTTTCTCCCCCCCTGTTAATTTTCACAACCTCTTTCCCAACAGGATGAACAATAATTAAAAATTTTTCTTTGAAAAAATAAAAACAATAATGGAGAAGCTGGCACATCCCCCACCAACATTGGTCAATCCCCCCTCCCCCCTCCCCCTCCCCCACAAACCACCACCCCATACTGCACAACAAACCGTCCCCAAATTGCAAAAACTGGGGTTGGAAATTCTCCGTCATCCCCCCTACTCACCAGACCTTGCGCCTACAGACTACTACTTTTTCCAGAATTTGGATAACTCCTTGGCGGGAACAAAATTCAATACCCGAGAGGCAGTACCAAATGCCTTTGAAGAATTTGTTGCCTCCCGTCCAACTGATTTCTTTAAGAAGGGCATCAATAAACTGCCACTGCGTTGGCAAAGATGCATTGATTGCATGGGTGATTACTTCGATTAATACAAATAAAAAATACATGAAAAAAATTCGTTTCAATTTTTTCATACAAAACGGCAATTTCATAGGTAAAGACCTAATAAATTAAACCAAAGGAAAAAAAATGTGCGGGCCAAGAGTCTGTAGAATAGAAAAAAATATCTTAAAAGATCTTTGTGCTAAAGTATTCTGATCTGAAGATTTGGCAAGACGCATTAGTGTACCAGCTATTCAAATTCATTTCTAAGGGGTAGCGACCTATTCATATCGATACTCGCGTGTGTAGACCTTTTGCTACTTCCTGCTTACAAAAAATTTACATCGAACATATACGAACTATAGATGATTATCAGGTGATAAGTGATATTATAATGATGACAAAAGCCACGAGAGTCCTTGACTCGATGCATGACTAATATTTATTTTGCACAAATCAGCACAACGATCACGTAGCGTCGCGCGCCGGCGATATTGGCACGCGACGGGCGACATAAACAATGACATTTACGTGTACCTTTATGTCTAATCGATCGACTATGCACGCCGGTGTCATATTTGACCCCATTCTAAAGGTGGAATTAGGTTGCATTGATATATCGTAGTATCATAATAAAATTAATTTTCAAATAGACTTTGTTGAATTTAATATATTCGAATTAATTTATGACCGTTAAATAAATAAATGAATTAGTTTAATTGCGAGTTCAATTCGCAGTACGCAGGTACTTTCAAAAGCCATAAAGTTCACTGTAAAAACATTTCTGATGAATTTAGGATTTTGTGAAGTTAATCTTCTATTCTCAATATGAGTTTAAGACTTTTCCCTCGTTAATTCCTTTCTCTTATATAATTATGCCGGCGAGTACACACTGCCCCGTATACACAATACCGATCAATCAAGCCAGGACAAAGATGTATAAAAAATCTTATATCTCCTGTACTGAGGCAACGCGGAATCGCTTCCTTATTGCCACGTTCTCTCTCATAATATCGGGTGCTTCAAACGAGGTGTAAAGAGTCACTTCTGCAGGCCGGTATAAAAGCGACGACTACCGATGGTGAATGAAATAAATATGGCATAATTAAAAATAAAATATTAACATTTTTTTCAAGAAAAAGATGACTATTTATTTATTAAGATTTATATTCATTAAACACAAAAAATCAAAGTCATATAGCGTGGCGACGCATGCCAATGACGCGTCGCCACGCCAATGGTCGGTCTGAACCGCCGCTATCTATAGATGTTTCACATAAGAATGAAGTGTTTATTCAGGTTTAATCTCCGAAAAGCTGAACCGATTAACATAAGGTAAAAGATAAAAGAAAAAAAAAAGAAAAAAAGCAAAAAAAAGACAAATAAAAGATTTTTCTGACAATCAATTACGTTCGTTACATATGATTACACTTTTCTATGAAGGCTACACAGTAATGATAGAATTTAATAAAAAATATCGTATGGGAACAGTATAGTAGTATATATAGTAATTAACTTACAACTAAAATATGGTAGTTCTTATGAAGTAAAAAACGAAAATGAAGTGGTTTATTTTTTGACTTCCATGGTAATTCCAGTCACTGCAGTCATCGAAAACGATTACATTTTAAGTTGGGTTTAAAAATCGACTGGGAAATATCCGTGAATAAATCAGACATTGCCAGAAAACGGACACTGTTATTTTTTACAACTATAATATTGTAAGAAATATTCAAATGCGCACACAGAATTAGACCCTTAGCAAGAATTAATTATGCATGTATGTTACTACAAGGATAATACGTCATAGTCACCAAATAGCATTGCTAAATAGGCGATGTGATTCAAATTAGCCAATAAAAAATAATTTACAACGAGTTTGTATAATTTATAACCAGTATTTATACATTCGTATTTCTAAGCTCTTTTAATATCGTTTACTATATTAAACTAGCAGGTCCAGAGGACACTGTCCCGCCCTGATAATAAAAAAAACCTTGACAAATTACATACCTAAACATTCCACATGAATGACTTTATCTGCTGGTTAAAAACTTTTATTTTTTTATAGAGGACTTTGTTTTATTATATGTAGTGAAGTATTTTCTAGCATAGTATATTCAGACAACATGTTCTGAATTTCGAATGTCATTAGATTCTCCAGAACCTTGATTATGCGTATGCTAGTGCTGTGATATATGCTAAACGGTACGGTATTCTCCCAGGGTTATGACATGGGTCTCTACAAAAAGGAATTCAAACACGCTCTTAAAGATAGACACCACAAAAATGATATACTCCTGATGTTCCAGTTGCCTGCCAACAGGTGACGGTAACCATTTACCATTATAAGCGTCTGTTTGCATCCCATTAGTATAAAAAAAAAGAATTCTGCAATGAACTTGCAGCAATATAGCTCATGCATTAGAATAACATCTACAACCATAATTGTTGTATGTGAATCCACCTGTGAATGATGCAGACGTTACTAACAACCTTGAACCGCTTCAGTTCCGAAGAGACATAGCCTCACTGAGCGTCTTTTATCGTCTGTATCATGGCGAGTGTTTTGAAGAGCTGTTTGACCTCATTCCATCTTCTCCTTTCCACTATAGAACTACACGGGCGGGTACGCGTCTCCACAGTTTCACAGTAGCAACCATCCCGGCAAGAACGAAGAAGTTCGAAAGCTCCTATTTTTGTCGTACTGTGAAGATGTGGAATCATCTCCCAGCCAGTGTGTTCCCTTCCTCTGATGACATGGGGTCCTTCAAACGAGGCGTGAAGAAGCACTTTTGCAGGTCGGCATGATAGCGATGACTGCTATTGCTATTTAACATTGACAGTCGCCGTTATTTATAGGCTGTACTGTACTTTCCATCAGGTACAGTGCAGTCATTTTGCTGAACCAGTTTTTAAAAAAAACAAAATACAACCCAAAAGATATTATTTTTATTGGTTAGTCATAAAAATACTATATTGACAATGGCGAATATGGATAATATAAAAAAGTAATGTCATCCAATTTAACGCTATACCATACGCTATACCAATTTAACACATAGTTGCATCGCTGGTGGCTCCACCTATTACGATAACAATGGATATAATTTAACATGTAAAGCACTTAAAAGTTAACTGAGCGGTTAATAAAGAGCTTTATTAAAATACCTTATTAAACAATTAAATGCTTAAATTAAGCGCGGTATAAACCGAGTTATTTGAGATATTTAAAATGGAACAATGAAGGAGATTTTATTGGTCCCCTTTACACGTACGTTTTAAATCGTGGTGCCTACTTTCGAGTCTTAAAATTACTGGAACTGGTCCGTAAAATACATTTGTATTTGTACGTAATGGATTACGGTCATAAGACACACGATTTGAATTATCTAAATTGGATTTTAAAAAGCTGGACGCGATTCGGAGTTAAGGGATACATAAAACTAAATTCGATATTATAGGCTGAGTAAATCCAATAATAGTTTTTAGGATAATAGTACATATATTTTTTTTGGCAACTAATCCTCCAGGTTATCACTGCCATTGTCGAGTAGGTAATAATATTACAAGTGTCTTGCAATAATTTCAATATTCTAAAAAGATGGTGGCCTCCCTTGTCACTACTTTCCAGGGAATCTTTGTGGCATCTCAGAATTCACGCTCCAAGTATTATTTTCCATTCACTTTACTTATGCACAATAACCGAACTACATATATTACGTAAAATGCCTCCAATATTACAAAATATAGAGTCACATATCACAGGATTATAAATAAAAAACCAAAAGCCACTACATGACATACTAAAATCCCACCAAAAACTCCTTAGTACAGTACCACAGTACATTGTACAGTTTTCTTCGAGTGAGTTATTTTCCGCATCTATTGTAGACATTTGACGTACATTCTAAAGACCTTGACTGAATAGTTTTGATTTAATTTGTGAGCTTTTGAAAGTAGGAACAGGGTGATAGGTACCTTCGTCTGCGTCATTTAAGATTTTATTTCATCTACAGAGGAAAAACGTAAAAAATAGCAGCAATACTAGAACAACTAAGAAAAAATGTTATATGTTTAGTTCCTCTCTCCTGCGCAAGCGTATCACATCGCTCGCCCACTTCTTCACAGAGTAAAATTGACACCCAAGTTTAAGAGGTTTATACCAGTCTTTTAAGATTAAAAACATCATATTTATATTGTAAACTAGCAACGTTCTAGCAGCATTTGTATATTAATAAAAGATTCCTACGTTACTGAGTCTAAAAAGTAAAAGTAAAATCAAGTACTGTTGTACTTGATGTTGACTAACTATACTTTTATTTATTGTATTGATATTTATGTATGATGTTGTTATGTGTATGTATTGTATATGTGTTGTATATATGTATTATATATGTAGTATATTGGTGTTGATATTTTATTTATATATTGTAATATTAAATAGGCTAAACATAATTTCATAAAAACCTCACCTTTTACACCTACCAACATTTATCTCTGCACCACCTAATGGTTGACTGGTAGAGAATGCCTTAGGCATTATGTCCGCCATTGCGTATTTAACGCATAAAGTGTAAATAAATAAATAAATAAATAAATAAAATAAGCTAACTGTCAGTGAAAGCCTCATCGACATCAGTCCAGTCGTTTCGCAGATTAACCAGAACAAACAAATAGACGAACAAAACCTTTTAAAATTGTTATTTTGAAAACTTCTTTAGGCGCGTTGTGCGGTATTTTTGGCAGGAGATAAATTTATAATTTCGCGTTATAACATGCTACGTAAGCAAGACCGGCCGTATTGCGCTTGCGCGGCTTGCATCAGACTAGCGACACGTAGTATAGCGGCCTGTTTACATGTAATATTAATATTTTGCAGCTTAATTTAATTATAATAATACGTTAATAATACGTACGTATGACACAATAATACGTTTGATTAATAAATAGATTTTATAAAAATGTATCTAATTATTGCTCCGAGTGCCAATAGATATGAAAACCACACTTAAGTTAATAATTTTAATAAACAAATTCTGCAGTTTAAATATTGTCTCTCATACTATTATATCATATGAAAATTCAAAAGAGAACATATTACTTTAATTGTTTTGAGTTTTCCCTTCTTTCGGCAGTCCTTATCACTGCCTCGACTTTTTTTTATTATCATATCTTATTTAGTAAGAAGCTGTTATTTTAATATCACAAACAGACACTTCAATCTTAATTATTTGTATAGATTTTGTGGTAACAAAACTTTTCAATACATACCTGACGGGACCACCAATATAGTCATTAGACTACAATTAAAGAAGTGCCGTAATAGAATTCTAAAACAATTGAACCCGTAGGGAAAGTCATATAATTTAATCTCGAACTATGTATATAAAACCTGATAGCACGTGACGATTGCCGCTTCTGGCTTCATTAAAGATGGCGCCGGACTGAATGTGTACCGCTGTTTAACTTTATTTATTACTCTTATTAAATAACTAAATTAAACTTGAAATCTCGCTGTAACTCACGTCAATCTTAAAATGTATTAAATAATCGTTTCAACAGTTTAAAATAATATATTTTACATGTATTTTATCTTAGGGGTCCTTCATAAAATAAGTTAGGCGTTTTTGACGATTCTTTAATACCCACCTCCCTGGTGAGATGTCGTGAGATTTGTCTCGTCTTCCCCTCCGCTAATCTCACGTTAGATCTTTCAAAATATGTAATCTTAATATATATATTTCTTGTGTGCGTGTGTATGTGACTGAACTCCCCCTAAACGACTGGACCGATTTTGATGAAATTTTTTGTGTGTGTTCGTGGAGATTCGAGAATGGTTTAGATTGACAATTGGACTCGGTAGGCGGCGCTGCAGTTGACTTTTAGGATTTTTTTTATTTTAAAGGCAGGACAACCTCCCCCGGTCCGCTAGTTTGAGTATAAATACGTTGGATGTATTCAAAGAAAGACAATTTGCTTTATCTTTATACATATAATTCTGTGTGTGTATGTGACTGAACTCCGCTTAAACGGCTGGGCAGATTTTGATGACTTTTTTGTGTGTGTTCAGGTAGATTCAAGAATAGTTTAAATTTACAATTTGATTCGGTAAGTGGCGCTGCGGTTGAATTTTTTTAGTATTACTTTATTATAAAGGGAGGACAACGTCCGCGGGGCCCACTAGTAATTGTAATTATTACTGTTTTACTATTATCTTTATATTACATTTCGATACATCAAAACTAAATAACTTTACATCTATCCACGGATTTTAATATATAGCAGAACTGTGCCAGATTTCAGCTTATTTTAGTCCAGATTTCTAGGCTTTAAATTAATCTAATTTTTACACATGTTTAGACTATATTTTGCTCGTAAAAAATGATGCTCGCTGGATCCCCTCTCCCCGTCACATGAGAATTAATGAGATTCGGCTTGAACTCTCCCCCCTTGAAATCCTCACGTAAATAATGGACAGCTTATTACAAAACCAGCTGCCACCGAAATGAGAGTAAAATTTTACGATGCGTGCGCACATAGTCACGAAAAACCGACACCCTGAAGTGATTACGATGCGCGCGCACACCGTCACGAAAAACCGACACCCTGAAGTTATTACGATGCGCGTGCACACCGTCACGAAAAACCGACACACTGAAGTTAGTTATAGTCAACATTTTGTTTCTTTATATTTGTTGTTTGTATTTCTTTGTATTAAAACTTTCAATGTATTAAAACCTTTTATATATTGTTAGTGTCGTTTTTTCTACAAACGTAGAATAAGGCGAAAGATAAAATTTTTGAAAAGATTTTTATCTTGTTACGCCAAAGAAGTATAACTTGTAACGCGTGTACATAAGTACACACACACTTTTGTTTTGTGGACTTTTCTGGAGGCATTTTTAGAATATACAATTTTGTAGTAAATTATTTTATTGTGTTCTATAATGTTTAGCGAGCGTTACCAATGTAAGCGCGTGAGAAATATATTTTACAATACATCGACTTTTAAAATTAATGTATTTCGAAATCGAACAGATTATAACTATAGATTGCAGATTTGTTGGTGATTACAGTTATTTTTGGATTGTACAAGCACTGTCCAGATGTAGTGCCGTCAACATATTTTACTACAATAAAAAAGATTAACCGAAAAAATAGTATAAAAACCATTTAGTTCTCATAAAAATAAAACAAAACCATTTTCACAAGAACGTGTTCGCGAGTATTACGTAGTATAAAAATAAGATTACATTTTCGTTTTGTGACAACAGATACAGGCGTCCACAGAGAGGATACGTCTCAAAGGAAATCGCCTTCAGTACCTCAGTTTCTCGGATTACCGGCAGACGGAGCTGTATCGGATATTGCAATGAGACCTGCCGGAGTATATCCGGTCGGAGAGGTCGCGTCTCGTAACCGCGGAAATAAGAATTTATTCACCATTGAAGAAACACGAGACACTTGTATACGAATTGTATAGAAATCCAATAAGGTGTCCGTTATTTACTAATTTTGCTGTTTTGACTTGGGTATCGTTCGCATTGGTAACTTACACCCTAAAAATATTTAAGAAAATAAAAAAAATCTCGATGCTGTTTAACCGCTAAATGACGATATTTTCTTCTATTTATTAAATATATAGCAAATCTATTTGTTAAGATATTTAATAAGACAAGCGAGATGAAAATATTTTCTAAAAAGAGAAAAAACCCCATGCTAAATGTATGGGGAAATTATCGTCATTTAGTAGCGACAGACTTACTCAAGTTTACCAGCTGGCAAATTTAACAGTTAGAGACTCATAAGATTCCATCATTTTGTTTATAATTAATATGCAAAAAAAATCTCATATAATATTCTGTATGAACAAACTAATTGTTTTTTTTTTTTAACAGAAGATAAATATTGAATGGTTGCTGTTTTGACATTCAGAGATCTAGTTTAATTCATGAACAGAAAGGATAAACTTCCCAGTCTTAGTGACTTCCGGAAAACAGTCTCTCAGTTCAACTACAGTAATTAATGTCAGAGGTAATTAGTTTTCCGATTTATTACGACATTATGTCGGAAAAGAACTGAATAGACGCGAAAATAACATATTAAAACAGATTTATGTATCATATTTAGAGATTACAGCACTTATATCAAGATCAGTTTCTTATATTTTATAGGAATATTATATATATTATACTATATGAACGATGACGGTATTGGACCTCTGTCATGTTGTTTGATCCCCCGTTGAAAATCAGCGCCGCAGTATTGACTGTAAATCTCATCTTTAGTTTTTCAAAGACGTCCTACTTAAATATTACAAAAAATGAGCCGCTCTCATAATTAAGAAGAATCCTATGGACGAGTCATACTTTAAAATATACGAAGTACTTTAAGTTTTTTTTTATATCATAGGAGGTAAACGAACAGGTGGTTCACCTGATGTTAAATGATCACCACCGTCCATAGACACTTGCAACATGTTTTTTATTTTTTTAATTGGAGGAAAATTTTAATATCCCTTTCCAGGGGAGTCGCAAGTGCGTTAGCAGAATTTTTTTTTTTTTTGCCTGTGTTTGGAGGAGGGGGGCTAGCGCCGGGCCCCCTCCCGGCGATGGGGAAGCGGCCCCCCGCGGCCCCCCCCCCCGCCGCGAGAGGGGTATCCGAAAGGCAGCTCCCCCCCCCCCCCCCCCTCTCCCAAAAATCTTCCCCATCCCTTATTTTTCCCCCCCCTTTCTTAGCCATACCCCCCTTCAAAATCATTATTATGTATTCTATAACTCACTAACCGCAATTTTAATACCCCCTTTCTCCTATTTTTTTTTTTTTTTTTTTTTACTTTCCCTTTTAATTTTCCCCCCATCCTATTCCTCACCCCATGCATTCTTCCCTTTTTGGAGGGGGAAAAGGGACCCCCCACTCCAACGAAACGCAACAATGCAAGCACTGTTACATCACGTGGGTGTTTCTGTGGGTCGGGTAGTAGTACCCTGGGTGAACCGACACATTCATGCTGAAACCAATAATAGACTCAGCGTGGCTCTACCGCCTACAAAAGTTAAAGAGCGTTCCAGTTGGGTGTTTTATGTTCAATTATTTTCAAAGCCAATTATTCAACAGAAGCTGACCATTAGTGTAGTATTTAAAATGAATTATTGGCATTTATGATTGATACCCAATTATTCCTTTTTAGTCAAAACCTATTTCGTAATAATTAAAAAAAAACAAATGAATACTGAAGTGGAAAGTCGCACGACATGAAAGACGACAGCGGCACGCAACACCCGCAACATTATAACAATAAGAGATTAAAAACTTATTCAGTAATACCCGAAGCCCTTTTAGGGTATATAGGGTTAATTAAACTGTAATCATAAATTCAAATTGTCTTAATTCAAACGTAAACCCGTCCGCTGACGACGGGAGGTGCCTAACGCGTTTTTTTTATTCACAATGTCTGAATAATTTCACAGAACTATTTTCATTAATATGGTATTGTTAATTAATGAATTATCGTTTGTATTACCTTTGTTAAAGCCGTCTGATGGAAAAAATACGTCGAATTGTTTATACCAATGCACGCTGTCGGCATATTATAAATGCACTCTTTTCATATAGGGTTACACGATTAAGCATGCAGAAAATAAATTCCTACACACTTAATAATCGTATTTTTTGTAAAATCAAGCCTAAATTGGAATCTATACCAATTTTATAAACTTCAACAGATTATTTATTTGAACGCGTTAATCCCTAGAATTACCACTTACATTTGAAAAAATATCTTTATATTTTATAGCCCTATTAGCAGGCCCGGCGGACGTTGTCCTGCCTTAATGATAATAAAATCCTAAAGTCAACTGCAACGCCATCTACCCGATCCAATCTAAATCCGTTCTTGAATCCACCTGAACACACACAAAAATGTTATCAAAATCTGTTAGCCTTTTAGGAGGAGTTCAGTCACATATATACCGACAGAAAAATTATATATATAACTATTATTCTTTTCCCCCTCCCCCCCCATTTTAGATAATCTATTTATTCCTCCCCCCTCCCCTCCCCAAAATTTTTTTTTTTTACACAAAACTCTTAAAAAAAAATTCCCCCATTTTAAATTTTTCATTTTCTCCCTCCTTTTTTTTTATAATATTTACTTATACCTCACAAATAATGGCTTTCTATTTGTAAAATCGGTTTAGTTGTTCCTGAAATTACCCCCTACAATGTCACAAACTCACAAACTTTACTTCTTTATAATATTAGTATATAGATTATAGCCCCTGCCTCGACTTCGTCCACGTAGAACAGTTACTACTCTGGCTAACGCTACACACAGCAGAGCCCTCAAAGAAAAAAACATCTCGATTTTAAACTTTTTTGTCTGTGCTCCGCTCCTACTGCCTTAGCGTAATATTTCTTATACCCACTCTCCATGAATGATCTATATAACACTGAAAGAATTATTCAAATCGGACCAGTAGTTCCTGTGATTACCCCTTACAACGCCACAACGTCACAACGTCACACACTCACAAACCCACAAACTCACAACGTCATAAACTTTACCTCTTTATAATATTAGTATAGATAAGATAACCTATTTATTACAGAAGGTTATCACCTAAATCTGGGTGGTGGTTTGACCGGTGGAATATCAATCAGATGGCCGCTTGTTCGGACTCCGGCGTGTACCAACGGAATTTTACGAATTCGCGTACATTTACTAATCTAAATTGGTAACACTACACATGAGGAAATCTGAACCTGAGAAATATTCTTGTTCTATTACTTATTACTAGACACTTGCAACAATTTTTTTCACGAAAATCGAAAAGTACAGACCCGTTAGATTTACATTCTTGTTATATGTATAGAAGATTTTTTAATACTTCATAGTATAAAGATGTTTGCTACCGGAACACATCTATAGATGTTTGGTGAAAGATTTTTAACTCGGGAGAGATAGCGAGCCAAAAGGACTTACAAATAGTACCCTTATCGTTTCGTTACGATGTTTTCCTTTGATAGATTGTACATTATTTAACTACATCGATAGTCATTTTAAAAGTTTCTAGCTTCTGCCCGCGTCTACGCCCGCGGTGAATATTTACTTTGGGCTAACGCTAACACGCAGCGGAAGAAGAAAAAGAAGCGATATTGAAAGGGGGGGGGGGGGGCTGTCCCTGACCGGGTCGCTTTCAGGCCGGCATGACAGCGGCGACCGGTGATGGATAGTATGTCTTTCGGTGGTCGCCATTGTTTTTGGATTGTACTGTGCTTACCATCAGGCACAGTACAGTCACTTTGCCGAGCTACAATAAAAAAAAAAAAAAACTCTTTTAGTTTATAATCTTAATATATATATTTCTTGTGTGCGTGTGTATGTGACTGAACTCCTCCTAAACGACTGGACCGATTTTGATGAAATTTTTTGTGTGTGTTCGTGGAGATTCGAGAATGGTTTAGATTCACAATTGGACCCGGCAGGTGGCGCTGCGATCGACTTTTAGGATTTTTTTTGTTTTCAAGGCAGGACAACGTCCGCCCGGTCCGCTAGTATTAGTATAGATTTGAAACGTTGGTGCACAAGAAGTAATAATGTGATTAGACATAATTTTAGATACTTGGGAAACCGATGACAAGTTCGATGTAGTTATGTATCTCTTTCAAATAGCTACCTAAAAAATACGAAATACTCACTGACGGACAACATACAATGACAACATCGGGTCCATAATCATAAAATTATGTACGGTAGGTCAGTTGTTACCGATAAGAGAAATACTACAATTATTATATTAAAAATATATATAAACCTAGAAATAGGACCTCAGAAAATTACATTTAGTTAAATATTCGACACGAGGTACGTCGTTGTCCGCTTCCGGTGGTAACGGCCTCAGCGGAAGTCGTGTTAGGTCGCGGATTACGCGACGCCAAATATCGCCTTTACATAGTTCAATCACACTTCATAAATGTATAATTTTTCATGTTTTATTCATAGTATGAAACCTATATACGATTCCGCTTGCATTTGCTGTGTACGCAGATAGCTAATGAAGTGACTACGATTCCTGTTTCAAGAAATATTTTGTTGAACATTCTAGTAAATACAATACAACTTACTTTGGTTATTTGAGATTGTTGTTGCCGATTTCTATGTACAGTTATATAACCATCTGTTAGTGGAGTGAACTATTATTTTTTGTATATATCAATTAAATATAGTAATTATAAAAGTAACTCTAAAATGTAAACCTTTGTCAAATCTAAAAAAGTCTTTAAGCCACGGTGATAGCATACCCGCTTAAACTTTGGGAGCAGTCACTGCAGCCTCTGAACACTTCCAACATTAATGAACCCTTTAAAAATGTATTCACTGACTTCTTCTTGCACTTGAAATCCTATGGGAAAACCTCAGCAGGGAACTTATTTCACATTCAAACTTTTCGCAGAAGGTTCCATAGTTACGACCACACTGTAGAAAAGAATGCGATGCACAGTTGAGCCCTTATAAAAGACTGCGATTACAACTTGGAACTAAGTGATAATACAATTGAAAATTTAATGTTTTAGAATCTTGTAAAACTTCAAACAACGACCCAGATTTATTACTAATCAGCGCGATTCATTTACTGTGATTAATATACTCTTATTGTATAAATGATTTCTGACCAAGCAGCAGCAGCAAATAACAAATAGTTTGGTTATTTTTTTTCTATTTCGTAACTGCATATTTCATATCTCGGCACTTAATCATACATAACATTACTCTATTGTATCCGAGTGTTGTGGTATAAATCTGTACCGCAATCCTTTCCTTCATTATTAAGATTATTTACACTCGTTGTAGTTTCCTCTCTATGAAATTATTACTAGTCAGAGAATGGTAAGCTATGTGCGATTTAACTATAATGATTGACCGCAGATACCACACCAAATATAGTTGAATAGTATACACTGATATGGATAGACGTCCCTGCTTAGGGACTATTACGCGTTTTTCACCATACGTGTAGCGGTAATGATTCAATTAGAGAAAAGAATTTCATTTCGGAAAGTTATGTTTACTCGTTTTACACTTGGCATAGTATAAAGTAAGCAGATGAAACCGCTAATAAAACAGCCGTTACGGCTGAAGGTGATAATGAAAATGGAATAACTATTTCAATAAATAAGTTATAAAATACCACATAAATTAAAAAGGATAATACAATTTATATGTAAAAGAAAACAAAAACGTAGAACGAATGCAATAGATAATTGATGCATAAACAGTTCAATTAAGTTGCTAACTGCAAATGGTATAAAAGGTTGTGGAAGTTATATCAACGTTATTTATTACCTACTATTTTATTATAATACATTACATGTTATATTAAAACTATTAATTGATATTTCTTATTTTTTCTACCTTATGGTTTCACGTTTCCTTCACCTTGAAATTTTGCATTCGATTTTAAACATCTTGATGTGATTATAATAACGGCATATCATAAAACGGTTAAAAATTGACTGAAAAATTTGTAACAAATAGACAAAAAGCAAAGCAAAATTTAACCTAAACAAACTAAGACACATTGCAACCTAATTTAAAGCTTTTTTATTATTATTATTTATTATATAGGATCACAATGTCTATATCACCGCTATTAAATCATCTAAATAGTTTGATGAATATCATGGCTTATGATCTTTGTAGAATAAATTTGTGGGTGCATGATTATCCAGTTTAATGAAGTGTAGAGAACTATATATTTACTAGCGGACCGGGCGGACGTTGTCCTGCCTTGAAAACAAAAAAAATCCTAAAAGTCGATCGCAGCGCCACCTGCCGGGTCCAATTGTGAATCTAAACCATTCTCGAATCTCCACGAACACACACAAAAAATTTCATCAAAATCGGTCCAGTCGTTTAGGAGGAGTTCAGTCACATACACACGCACACAAGAAATATATATATTAAGATTTAACTTTCCCAAAGTAACACGTCCTAATCATAACTTCATAATTGTCACTTATCAAAAGTACTGGCAGCAATGCTTCCTTATTGCCAATGTCTTTCGCATACGAAATTAAACCGGATGCATTGTGTGAACTTTCTTCAATGCAAACATAAATTTAACAGTCAACAAATTTAACTGTTACGAAAATTTAACTTTATTTCGATTGGTTTAAAGTACATTAGATATATTTAAAGGTGTGTAGATTAAATTTGTACAATTTTTTCATGTATAGGAAGACGACGAGGTACTTGGAATAATCAAAGGACGTGCATCAAATAGCAATAGCAATGATTCGGTACCTGTAATAACTCATGGGAAGGAATTGTTACGGAGCGGTGAGATACAATGAATGTTGGAAATTTTTTACGAGTTCGGCATCATTCAAACCAGACGGCGCTTTGTTAGAACTAAGTTGAGAATCTGAATTCTAAACAGACGGTATAAATGGCATTGATAAAAAATGCATTGATTTCGAATTTGTCTTGGCAATGTCACCTGGTAAATACGTAGTTCACTCAAAAGCAGGAAGTTGCACAATAAAAATATAATTTACAGCATTCAAAGTAGGCACACTTACTAAGTCCAATTTGAACTATTTTTCTCCTTATAAAATAATTTAGTGATGTTTGATTTAGTTTCAACTCATTCTTTTTTTTAGATGAGGAAAAAGAAGAAGGTATATGATGTTAACTGCAAGATTAAAAAAGTCCAACATTTTCTTCTATGACAACGTAAATTGGCTTTACGTAACTCGGTTCTCGGGTATAGCTTATATAAGCTTATGATAAGATAACAACATGATGAATCTAATACAATTTTCTACCTTTGTTGTAGATTTCTTATACGTTTTGTCATAATCAAGAGCTTATTATTCAAATATTGTGAATTCACGTTCACAAATCTCACAAAAAATGCAACTAAATCAATTTCCGAAAATGAATTTTCACAACCATAACTTAACCATAACATCATCAATATTAAAATTCGAATAAATTTGAACTATATATATCTTACAACTCTTATGTCGGGAGTTTTTGGTGGCTTAATCTGTCATGTAGTGGCTTTTATATTTAATCCAATCTTGTGTGATTTAACTCTATATTTTGATGGCATTCTACGTAATATAGTTCAATTGTTATACACAAGTGAAGTGGATAGGATATAATAATATTACGGAGCATGAGTTCTTAGATTGCACAAAAATTCCTTGGACAGTTCTAAAAAGGGGTTAGCACCTCGTTAGAACATTGAAATTATCACAAGACACTTATAATACTACGTACCTACTCAACAATGAGAGTAATCATCTAGATGATTAGTTCGTAAAAATAAAATTAAAAAAAACTCTTATATGAACCAGATTTTTCGAGTGATCCTTTTGAATATTCATTCTATATACAGCGCCACAAACGTCCATCTTATTTGTACTTATCCGATAGCGCTTTAAACGTCGACAAAACTAAAGTCCAATAGAAACTAATATTCAATAATAAAATAAACATTTCTTTACTAACAATTCCTCACCTAACTCCATTGATTTCAAAGACATAAAAACGGTTGATGATCGATTAATAAACATAAATTAAACTTGTATCGCCTATTCATATTTATTGTGATCGATTCAACGGCGCCAGGAAATTGGGTATAACTTTCGGGTGCATTTACTATGCAACGTGCAACTCGGCAATTAAGACCATCCTGACTACGTGACCAAGGGGCTTCGACACGTGACGTGAAATATCATTCACTGTCAGATATTGGACCAGGTGTCGGCAAGGAAGTCGTTTTATTGTATTCAAAAGCCATTATTTATATTTGCAGTGGATTTGAATATTCGTAAGTAGGTGTCAGAGGAATAATTTATACTTATAGTGCCTGTGAGAATCTCTGAGTATGGTAACTACAATTGTGTGTTCTTGAGACTTAAACTTTACACTTGGAAGAAAGATTACTATTAATCCCTTTTCTGGAACATGAGGCAGTGCTCGAGGTACTGCGTCCCAGTCTGAAGGGAGTATGTATCCGACAACATTTACGAAACATTTCAGACAACAAGTCAAACAACTCAGACCTCAGAAGCATCAACCTGTTATAGAAGGTCTGAAGTAATTTTTTTTGTACTTCATAGGTATTAGCGTTTGTCTACAATCTCAACTGACGTTAAATTACGACGTGGACTAATATGATAAACACGTTAAACTTAAAAGGGCTGGCTTTCAAGTGCAGCTGCCGACTGCTGAAGCTGAATACACTAAAAGATGCTTAGCGACAGATTTTCAACTTGAGGGTCGTAGCTAGCCAGGAGGACTTAGAAAACAGCCATACCATCGTACTATAGTTTCATCATAATGTTTTCCTTCACCGAAAAATTCCGATTCAGTTGCTACGATTTGAACATACGTGTTCGAACACGCATTCAATTAAACCATTATCGCTTTAAGTCTGCAGACCTCTTAAAGTTGGTTGCTTCTATGTGTATGCTATAAAAGATATATTTCAAGATGCTGGTAATACAAAAAAAAAGTGTGTGTGTATTTATGTACACGCGTTAGAAGTTATACTTCTTTGGCGTAACGAGATAAAAATCTTTTCAAAAATTTTATCTTTCGCCTTATTCTACGTTTGTAGAAAAAACGACACTAACAATAGAAAAAGGGTATTTAATACATTGAAAGTTTTAATACAAACAACAAATACAAAGAAACAAAATTTGACTATAGCTAACTTCAGGGTGTCGGTTTTTCGTGACGGTGTGTGCGCGAATCGTAATAACTTCAGGTTGTCGGTTTTTCGTGACGGTGTGCGCGCGTATCGTAAAAATGTACTCTCATCATTTTTCCCTAACGCGCCAAAAGAAGTATATAACTTCAAAAATATAATAATTGTTGGAAAATTCACAACGATATAAGAAAAGTCGAATACCGCATAATGACTATCCATTTACGAGTGTCTTATTACTGTCTCGAGGACACGCAAATTATAGGGAAGCGGTTGTTTAGAATAAAAGTATGCTTGAATCAGGCTGACATGTTCCTCAACTGAATTTATACAAAGACTGGTCAACTTTAATTAGTCCTGTTGAATTCTCACATCTTTTTTTCTCAGTGCCTACACTTTGATTATTATTAAACAATATATTAATCCGTCATCAAAAATCAGCAGGTAAGTGATGATCAAAAACAAAACAAAAGCGATGGACGACTACAATATTAAGTGGTTGTAATTATTATGTCCCGGGGCACGTGTGACGTCGGCTAGAGTTCGGAAGCGTTTGACGCACGTTCGGTCATTTCCGCTCATATTCGGACGCCATAGGGTAACCATGTAACAATATTTTTAAAGAAAAGTATATTAAAAAAAACTGTATTAACCATTATACTGAATATAAGTAAAAATAAAAATCGTTTATTTTTTAAATTTTATTTTAATCAATGAAGTATACTTAACGTCAAAAATAAGATAGTCTGTATAAATATAATTATTTAATACATATAACTACATCAGTATGTTAATGGCAAGTAATCATTATCATATGAATTAAATATTGTCTTTTTAAGAAAACCTAAATTCTACATTAATTATGTTAATATTTCTGTAGCCCAAATTACTAATAGCTAGTCTTTAAAAATTGATAAAAAGGAGGAATACTTTTTGTGATAAAAAAAACATTGTACGTATTAGAAACGAAAGCTAAAAGAGCATATGTTTCACTGTTCTTTAATACCCGAAGGCAAGCGAGACACTGCACGCTCTCTACCAGACACAGTGTCTAACCCCACCACTTTTCGTCACACAAAAAGTTTACGGATCAATATTTCAAAGCCTCCCATAAGAAGTTCCACTTTAAATAATATTTGTTTTAAACTTTGTGCTTTCATTTTTAATACACGCAATCTGACAAAATAAATGCGTGAGGAAATAAACAAATTATCATACCACATTGGTATGAAATAAAAAACAAATTACATAGAATATCCCGAATAGTCAAAATTCATGGTGATACATCGCCGTAATGAAACGGTGGTCATTTCAAAATCGTAATTCGGCATATGCGTTGCATTTGAAATTTTTCCTCAAGAGCGACGTCAACGACCTCTTTCGGGGCGGAAGCGCTGTCTGCGCGGAAACGGGGTACTACACATTGTGCATTTGTTAAAATGTCTATTTTAAAACCATTCGCAGGATATTACGTTACCGGGGTCTTTGACTTTCCCATTTTTTTTATCATCCTAAGTAATATTATAAATGCAAAGCTAATGTTGTTTATTACGCTTTCACGTCTTAACCACTCAACCGATTAGCATAAAATTTCGCATGCACTTTGTAAGGGATACTGAAGAATGTAGTGTTGCCAAAGGGATAGGAGAAATGTACATTAGCCTTAGCGAAGCTGCGGACAAAAGCTAGTAATAACATAACAATTCTCCATTGTACAACAAAGCGGCTGCACCAAATCTAACGATAAACAAGCTCACAATCAATATTACGTTACTTCGCAGTTCCGCTTGTAATTGATTGACCGCTGTCACGTCTTACTGCAAAAGAAAAAGTTTGTGAAACAACAAGACGTGAATGTGGACAATCAATTCCAATCGGAAGTGCGAAGTAACGTCAACCCTAATATTGAATGATGGTTTTCCGCAAAGTAACGCTTTCGTCAATCAAAAATTCATATTCGCATTTATAATATTGTAGTCATGAATAACTTTGAATACAGAAGGGTGGCGGCCACACATTTATCTTTACGATAGAATAAGAAATTCTCATTCTGTGAAGAATGGATTACCAAAACCCAATTGGGAGGCAAATCGTTCTAAAATTCCAAGTTATTTCTTAATTAAATCTTGTTATAATGAAAATCAAGAGCGCTTCTTATCTTTCTGCATTTATATATTACTAGCTGACCCGCACAATTCGTCTACACCAAATCGGTTATTACGTGTTCCGATTTTATTTCCAAACGCAAAAAATCTTAAGAAACCTTAAACCCGATTGTAGGGACACCTACCGGGTCCAATTGTGAATCCAAACTATCCTATATATATTGGCGAGAAATGTCTTCCCGGTATCCCCTGGGTTGCTTCTTTGACCCATACCTCCGCGCTCCATTTGCTATCCTCGAAACAACACAATATTTTTACCGGCTTATACTTTTTATGTTATTACGTTCTAACCAACTCCATCAATTAACATGCTGTAAAAAGTAAACTCAATCTCCATGAAATTCTCATTTTGATTTAGTTCTTTGTTGTAATAAGAATTTGTAAAGTATACATAAAGCCTGTATCTAATAACTTTAGTAATTTGTAATTGTAACATTTATTTTCTTTTTCACATAAAAATAATCTTCTCGGCTGAGATATTAAGCTTAGATATATGGTGTCTCGTATTTTTTTGTAAAGCTAACATTAATGAATTTTGCTACGGATTTTATTCCTTTATTTCAGATCGTTCCAGCAATGCATGCTATGTCATAGAATTTTGCTAATTTACATTTATTGTGACCAAGTATTGAAAATATATATTTAATTAAATAAAAAGTAGTATAATAGTCTAACAGAGAAAAAAAAATCAAAATAGGATCAGTAGTACCAGAGATTACACCGAACGTCCAAACTCACTAACTTTAACTTTTTAATATTGGAGTTTCATAGATACGAATTCTACCAGTGTACCAGTCACTTTATAGGTAGTGTTAAATTTTTATTATATAATTTAGTTCTTCCAGATTAGGTCACTGAAATACACACAGACAAACACAACACTTACAGACATCATGCCTTAAATAAATATATATTTACATAATTACTGTTAGTTATTGTGTTTTAGTTTAATTTTGTTAAAACCTATAAAATTAGCCAGAGTATTGACATAAGGAGAAAATACACAACTTTGTGCGTTTGTTAAAATCAGACGGACGTAATATATTGTTAAGTAAAATATCATACAATACAATAGTAAATTGGGGCAATTGAAAAAAATGTGTTATAGAGTGCCGTCGTCCAACCGACATTCATATTTAGTGCTATCCCTGATTTTGAGCTCTGGAAGATGGACTAGGGAGCACACCTCTACAGATAGATCGTTAGTCTACAGATAGTAGACGCAGCAAGCTTACTACAGTCACGAAACTCATATACCCCCATGGCTTAACCGAAATGTTATCCTGAATGGAAATATAAGGTTTACCTTTAATTTCGTTGGGTACATTCCAGTTTGCGTTCCATGATAGAAACGAATCAGTCTTGTTTTGGGAGGATAAATCCTGAACAGAGGTTTTATAGTGATCAAAATATTCAGTCTGGATAGCTTCTTAAGCAAGAAGATCAACAGCTTCATTACTCTGAATTCCATTATGGCTAGAACTACATAAATTCCTAAACAATGACATTCATACAAATGAAATTGATTAATTGTGATGTTTCATTGAAATATGTCAAAACAATATCAAAAAGTTTCAATAAAAAGAAAAAGCCCTTTCTCTCTTGAAGGCCAACAGTTGAATTAATATATTTAAAAAAAAACATTTATATATATAGATTTTTTGATACAGGAACCTTCTCGGGCGTCCCCAGAATACTCTCCTAAATTATTATCACAATCTGATCAGTAGTTTCGGCATGCATACAAACATTGATTTTTATATATAAAGAATACTAGCAACTACTCGCGACTTTAACTTATATATATATACATTATCTTCGTGTTTTATAGGTATATGCAGCGCACACCGACATACCTCTCAGGCAGCACTGTTTTTTACAACTTACTTTTAATTTACTATTATATTTTGATCAACTTAGATAATACACTTGTAAATTATAACCTAGTGTTACTCTAAGAAATAAGCTATTACTTTAAGGTTTCACGAAAGTTCGCACTAGTTAGTGTATGTATTATTACCTTAGGTAGTTTAATATAGTAAGATTCGCTTTGTTGCAAAAGTCCAAGTCGAGATTCAACCACTTTACAACCACTGAACTTGTTACTAACCGGCTAAATGCCATTAAGCGCTCGCCCCATTAGTCCAATGAAGTTGTGAAGTAGAATAGCGTATATTCAGTTCACAAAAAAGTCCGTTCAGTATTTTTCGAAGTTATACTTCTTTTGGCGCGTTAGAGAAAATTGATGAGAGTAAATTTTTACGATACGCGCGCACTGTCACGAAAAACCGACACCCTGAAGTTAGCTATAGTCAACATTTTGTTTCTTTGTATTTGTTGTTTGTATTTCTTTGTATTAAAACTTTCAATGTATTAAATACCTTTTATATATTGTTAGTGTCGTTTTTTCTACAAACGTAGAATAAGGCAAAAGATAAAATTTTTGAAAAGATTTTTATCTTGTTACGCCAAAGAAGTATAACTTCTAACGCGTGTACATAAGTACACACACACTTTTTTGTTCGAAAAGGTAACAAATATCCACCCATACTTATAACTGTTCATGTTTATAATATTATAATAGGATTTTTAAGCCTGTTTATCCTGCAAGCTATTTAGCGTCGTTTGAGTAAGGGCATCTCTACTACATTAATTACTGGAAGCAAATTATTCTTAGAAACAAATTAATACTCATCAGGGTTGCCCGATGAACCGTAATAAACTATAATATTTAGAACATTAAATTAAAAGTAAATGTTTATACTTTTATATTTATTTAACAATGAGTTTTACTCACCATATTAAATTGTCCTATTGAACTGAGATTCCGACAATGTAGTTTGTTCAATTTCAAGTGTGAAAATAATTTTAGGAAAAGCTATGGAATTATTTAAGCCAAGAGATTTGTAGGTGGTAGAGCCACGCTGAAGCTATTACTGGTTTCAGCATAAATAGGTCGGCTGGTCCGGGCTACTACCACCCTGTCACAGAAAACCGACGTGAAGTAATAGTGCTTGCATTTTTGCGTTTCTTACGGTAAATGAGAGCGCCGAAGGCCCACTTCCCCTTCTCCCCTCCCTCTATCTACTCGTATTAAAGATTCTATTTCCTTACGAATTACACAGCGTAAAAATGACCCTCTGTATCTTTTTCTCCCTCGTTTTTACAAGGCATAATACTACACGTTAAAAAAACGCCTCACGAGGCTTGACATATTATCCTATTATCTACAAAATGAAAATTAACTACCTTTCTAGTACTCAACTCTAAAAGCTTGTGCCGTACGTTTTTTGTTATAAATTGCTATTGTGACAGTGTCTGCATTTGTTTTGATGATTTCTTCGTATAATTCTATAATTTCATTTGTATTGGGATGGGACTGAGTACTTATAATAAAGCTATACTCGACAGTTAGACTACTAAATTTTTAAACTGCCTATAAGTTTAGTTTTATTATGCAGCATAAACTATTCTTAAGAAGATCTACTCCAAAATTATAGAGATGGATTAAAAGAAGAAAGAGGAAGAGGCTGGCTCTACAAGTGTAACGTTATGTCTCACTTCTGGGAGTTTAATTTAACACAGGCATTGTCTGGTCGTACTCATTGATATGACCAAATTTGTATTATATATAAATCACAAATAAATACTATTAGGTTAAATGAATTCTTTTAATTAAAAAAACAGCATATATCTTAAAGACAGACGACAGGAGTGAAACTTTTGTATTACAAGGAAAAATTAAAACAAATACAAGAAAAGCCTACGTCACGCGGTATTCCCAGGCGGTCACCCATCCAAATCCATCCAATCGCTTAACTTCGGAAAGCTGACGAGAGCCGATGTTTTCAACACTACCCGACATAGTGTTTACCCCCCTCACTTTACATCACAAAAACATTGCAGGTTAGAATTAAAAAGTGTCGCTTGAAATAAAATAAAAAATATTACTAAATTTCATCGATATTTTCTCATTCTGGCAACCCTTTCCTCAGCGCTGGATATATAAATCTGAAACTCAATCCCGGCGCAGACTGAACTGGGCCATTCAACAAAATGTACATCACGAGTTATCAAATGTCGTGATTAATAAATCATGTTTATTTAACTAGACTTTGAATGGGGCCCGCTGTGTGGGATGCGCGGGCGCCGGTGACGTCACCGGGCGACCTTACTACCATATACGTTAGATTCTAATTTCAAATTACCCGATGGCATTACCGTTTGAAACTAAACCTTAAGTTTGTATAGGGCAAGTCGTATTTGTAATATTTGGGATAGAGTAAATATTAATTTGTCGGTTTTGATTTTAAATGCTAAATAAGGTGTAAAAACACAATTTGGAACGAGTTCCGTTGATTAATGGCGGTTGTAAACTTAATATTTCTTACGCGGATCAGACACAGGTGTTGGAAGTGTTTAATTGGTTTAAATATTTATTTATTTAACGATTGATAAACGGTTAGAGAAATAATTACAGCTGGATATGCCAATACGTGCTATAAATAACTTAGTTTTAATACTAGTAATTGCTTTGAGGAATTTATATTGTTTTAATATAAAACTGATCCATCTGGACCGTGGATTTTTATGTCTTTGTTTTTATTTGCAGCGGTACACGATTTTACTCGCGTGCAATTAAGAATACTATCAACTTAATTAGGTAAGTTTAAATAAATTCTGTAAAAAGCAGAATTATAATGTGGGAAGTTGCTCGCGAAACTGAACATCAGGGCATTGTAACGGCACTATGAGCGTTCGTAGTTTGACCCTTCTCGGCAATCGCCGATATATTACTAATTCGTATGCGTATTGTATTGAATGTATTCATTAGCTTAGTTAGTTTAGCTTCGTAAGATTTTTTTAAAATTATATTATAGGGGGCAAACGAACAGGCTGGTCACCTGATGGTAAGTGATCACCGCCGTCTATAGACACCAGCAACACCAGGGGAGTCGCAAGTGCGTTGCCGACCTGTGTTTGAGGGAGGGGCAGTGTGGGTAGGAGGAGGGGGAGTGGGGGCAGGGAGAGGGGTAATGTGCAGGAGAGAGGGGTCGGGGAGGTGAGTATCCGGCGCTCTCTCTGACTTTGGTGGACACTGACGGACAAACGAAACGCAACAGTGCAAGCGCTGTTACTTCACGTCGGTTTTCTATGAGATGGTGGTACTACCCCGGACGAGCCGACCCATTCATGCTGAAACCAGTAATAGCTTCAGCGTGGCTCTACCACCTTCAATTCAAAGATTCTCGTTATTGTATTCAAAGCAACAGCCCAAGCCGAGGTTCGGTCACTTTGGCACCCTTGAATTTATTTCCAAGCGGCTGAGTGACATAAGCGCTTGCTCCATTAGTCCGGTGAAGCTGTGAAAGCCCATCAGGCCAATAGCATATAATCAGTCTAAAAAAAAGTCGAGCCTGCCGACAGAAGTGAAAATTCAAAACAATAAAATAAGTGTGTTCTCTTTTGAATTTTTAAATTAATTTTAGTGTGAATTACAGTATTTAAATTTCATAATAAGTATATATAAATTATTAGCATTAGTCTGGTTATCACATCTATTGGCACTGCGAGCAATAATTATATACATTCTTATAAGGTCTATTAAACAAACAAACATATGATGAGCCACACAATCTTAATACAAAATATCAATATTACATATACACAGGCTGCAATACTACGCGTCGTTAGTCTGACGCAAGGCGTCAACGTAAATAACAACGTGACGATTTTTACTGGGCCCCATCCAATGCATTTTTCACGGGCATCAGATGGGATAATAACATTAGTAGTCATTCTATAAACAAAAGTTCGTTGATGCATTTCGATGCTCATATGTCTTAGTTATCGGGTCGATATTCTATTGTTGACCTTAGTTATACTGTCACCAAAATGTTTGTGTGTAAACACATCACTTCTTTCCATGGCTGACAATATCCAACCGACGACAAAACAAGACACTAACGTGTCATCTTTAAAAAACAAAAGCCAAATCGATTAACTGCAAGAACACCTGTCGGAGTTTTTGTCGGGATCTTGGAATTTCATGTAGTGGATTTTATATTTTATTCAGAATCTTTTGTTACTTGGCTCTATATTTTCCAATATTGGTGGTGTTTTGCGTAATGTATATTGGTTATTAGTAGTAGTATTTGAGCGCAGATTCAGACTTGCCACAAAAACTCCCTGGAAATGTCTAACAAGACGACTATCATCTTATTAATTCATTGAAATGATCACAGGAAAATTGTAGAATCATTGATGATGATTGTTCCGACCGGTTTCGGCCATGGCGACCACTTTGACCCCTAAATTTAGAAATGGCGCTGGTGCGCTCGAAGATGGCTTATGTAGCCTATCTTCGCGGCGAAACTTCGTGCACATTGAGGGCACGTGAGTACGCCGTTCTCGTAATGATATGTTATGGCAGCAGGAGGGCGAGCCTTTAACTGGTCGCGTTTGGTATCAAGGTCAGCTTTACGCTGAGCCTCGAACTCGCGTACTTGGCTGTTTACCATTCTTTACCTATTCGATAATAGCAGTAATAATCTACTAGAAGATTGGTTGCCAAAAATAAAGTAAAAAAGAAAAGGACAGCTGTCGGAATCACGCGACATAAAGAGACAATCACAGAGTGCACGATCCTGGCTTAATCTCGTCAGAAACGAACGAGAGAAAGCAAACCAAAAGCAGTTAAAACAACAAACATTATGTGATTCATCTATTGTCAGGAGTAATTTAAAAGTTGCATTGTCTAAACAGCCTAAGTGGCCCATTGGGACACGGTAGCGTGCCTACATAAAAGGCAACGGCGTGTAGATTTTGGACAAAAACCACGTTTAATTGTCGACGTCCAGATTTGGACATGTAGGTCAGTGGTTCTCGAACTTGTTATAAATGTAATTCTAAAATGTGACTCATTTGTTTTCAAATGGATTAATTGTGTAACCGTGACACTTTATAAGAGATCGATTGTTTTATTTATTCCATGATGATTTTTAAGTAGTAGATGTAACTCTGGCAAGTTTTTAATATATGAAACCATACGTAACTAAACACAAAATCAATACATTTTATGGGTAGGTATATTTTTACTATACTATTAAAATCTGATATAATCTAGTAGGCAATTGTTTATAATACAAATGACTTAAAAATCTGCTGCTTAAAGTCAAAGTTTTTTAACCACAGTGTGGATGATGGACTGAATTATTTTGAGAACCGCTGGACTAGGAGACAAAATGGCCAAATATGGTCCCTGAGTCAGCCGCCCACACGTGAAACAGTGATTTTAACACCCGATCCGATCAGTTTGACCATCGCTCGCTCTCGTTACCATAAAAAGTATCTCGAAATGGACTTGTTTTGTTTACAAGTAGCAAGTGACTCCGGTGACGGGGCAATGACATCTGTCAACAGTTCTTCTGTTACATTTCGTAAAATCCTTATGTATATTTATTTATACATTGCATGTCAATATGTTTATTTACACATTTCTTATATTAATATGTCAAAGTTTGAAATTGATGTTATCGGGAGTTCAAAGTAAATATTATATTTAAACAGTATACGTAAAACACTTTCCTATTTTCCCGCTATTTCATTATATTTAAGTTTCGGATGACGTCAAAGGCTCCTATTAGTTGATGCCTTTGTGACACGGAAAAATATCTTTAACCCACTTCTGTGTTGTATTTTATTTTTCGTTTTGTTTATATCGTAGGAACTTGTATTAGTAGCCTCTGACAAACTACCGTATTTTTATCTACCTATTAAATACTCTGAGAAGAAGAATTTTCAAATACTTTTTGTCATCTACATAATATAAAATTCTGGTTAAATATCTTCAACATTTATCTGTGTACCTCGTTTGTTAAAACAGCAGCTTAACCAAGAGATCGTACTTCCATTAACAGCTGCTGCTGTGATGCCAGATTGAAAGTGTCTCAGCTGGATATAGTAACATGATAAACTAGAAGATAAACACTGTGACAAGTTTATCACTACATGTATGGTAGTCGCGACTTATTAGTAGGTGGTAGAGCCACGCTGAAGCTATTACTGGTTTCAGCATGAATGGGTCGGCTCGCCAGGGATATTACCACCATCTCACAGAAAACCGACGTGAAGTAACAGTAGTTGCATTGTTACGTTTCGTTCGGTCAGTGAGAGCATCGGATACCCAACTCCCTTTGGACAGAATATTTTTGATTTGACTTGATTCGGGGACCCCACCTCCACCGCTTACTTACTGAATATACACCAATTAATCTCGGATTAAAAAAAATACTTTATAGATTTTAGCGTGATGGTAAACATGCCAAACCTAAAGGGAGACTGGCTCTCAAGTGCAACTGCCGGAACACACCAACAGATGCTTGGTAACATATTCTCTACTTAAGGGTGGTAACCAATCAGCCGGACTTAGAAAAAATCGTTCCACCATGCTTCTCATCATGTTTTCCTACACTGGAAGTTCCGACTCATTTACAAGGATTAGAACATACTTCCATCGACGCTGTGTTCGAACACGCTATCAAATAAGCCGTCATAGCTTCGATGTGACAAGTTTAAGCGTATCAATATTACAACACTTAATATATGATAATTGGAATCCAATAGGACCAAATTATCCTATTCTACCAACCTTTAGATATGCAAAGTTGTATAAAACGACTTTATTGCTTGACCACAATTTGACCTCCCAGTGAAGCGCAGTGCTGTCGGTAATGTTACATACATATTGTTAATTAGAACACTGGGTTTGCTTCATTAGGATTTTTAATGGGTGAAAGTTTTGAAGCGATGATGGCTTAGTTGATAGCGTGTTCGGACACAGCGTCGATAGATGTAAATTCCTTGCAATTAAATCAGAGTTTCCGGCGAAGGAAAACATCGCGATGATACCATAGCAAGCTGGTGGGATTTATTTCTAAGTCTGCCTGACTAGCTGCCACCTTCAAGTTGGAAATATGTCGCCAAGCACCTGCTGGTGTCCTCCTACAGCTGCACTTGAGAACCAGTTCCCCTCTAGATTTAGCATGTTTATCAACTTAGAACACATCGCCATTTGACATCACATGAAATTATGCTCAAACGCTAAAACTTATAAAGTACTAGCGGCCCGCTCCGGCTTCGCACGGGTATAAAATATAGCCTATGTCATTCACTGAAAAAATTATTAAAATCGATTCAGTAGTTTTGATTTATTCATTACTGCCCGTGGCCCGCCTGCGTTTGTTGCAATGTAAGCGGAAAAATGTAAGTATTTACGACATCACATTAGAAACCTTAAAAATAACAGTATTTGTCCACTATTTAATGGATGTTATTATACATATAAACCTTCCTCTTCAATCACTCTATCTATTAAAAATCAAAATCAATCAAAATCCGTTGCGTGGTTTTAAAGATTTAAGCATACATAGGGATATAGGGACAGAGAAAGCGACTTTGTTTTATACTATGTAGTCATTAAAAAAGGTTAAGATTTTACCATTTGAACCAAACTTTGTTAAAGGGAAATGAGTTCGTCACTGCCCCTTAAGGATTATACTTAACCGATCAGATCATACGAGTACTAGCAATGAGAGTGGCCACCCGTGTGATCAGATTATCTAGTATCTACCTAGCCACCGGCAAGGATGTCCGGGAGCGTGGCCTGGAATATCTCTCATTGTTACGGCCATATTCATTATGCCTACGTTTATTGTTACATTAAAATGTTATAAATACAGAAATTTTAATCGAAATCTGTAAATAGTAATTAGCAACTAATAGACCTTAAAAAATAAGTCCGACTTAGTCGGAGCTCCCGATAAAGAAAACTATCGTGCTGAAACCGTGGCATGGTTTTTTCTAAGTCCTTTTAGCTAGTTACCATCTGCCATCTGTTGGTGTATTCCGGTAGCTGCACTAGAGAGTCAGTCCTCTCTAGGTTTAGCGTGTTCATCATCTTAGAGCAACATCCTCATTTAACATGACTGGGGTTGAACGCTAAAAAACCTATAAGGTATAGAAGAGGTATTCGTCCAATTTTGTTGCCAGATTTCTGGACTGGCAATTAATTTATTTATACCCCGAAGATGTTAAGAAATTTGAAGATATCAATGACTGTACCTGCACGAAAGGTGATTACGATAAAAATAAATTTAAAAAACTATGTACAATACTATGCCCATTGGTACGTGTAAACATGTGTTTGATAAGAAATTCGGTGTCTGTACAGTCATAATAGGCCGTATATTGATTGGTGACGGAACGGTCTAATCGGAGTACAAGGAATAGTTCTTTATATGTCTTACAAACATGCCATGGCCCGCTATGGTAAGACTTATATACCTCGATGGGTGTAACTAGACTCTTACACTATTTAAAAAACGCATGATCGTCTACTAGTCATCGTCGTTATTGAAGTTTTCTTGTCAAATACTTCATATATATGATATTTGTAGACGTAAGGATCGTGAAGAACAACATAGTCTTATGAATAACAGATTTGATTTGTCGACGGTATGAAAAAAAATCATTTTTTTATAACACTAAAGCTAGTCGATAACTACTAAATAAAAAAAAACAAAATCTAGTCACAAATAGACGAGATAAACGTATTGAACTATTTTATGTTCGCGTTTTCAATATGGAAGATATATTAGAAAAATGAACAAAGATAAAATAAAACCGTATACCTTTTGCAAATTTCAAACCTTTGTAAATATTAAAGAGTGTTGTCCGTATGTAATTCGAACAGGTTCTGTGCAACTCGATAAACTGAAACTCTAGGGAAATCTGTAAAATGCAATCCGTTCAAAGGTTTATGTTTGATTTTGCTGCTTTTGCGTGTTTGAATAAATAACTGTATATTCTATAATATATGTTTTCTTTACTGTATTAATTAGATAGTATATCTCATTCATATTATAAACGAGTTAGTTTGTACGGATATATAAATGTCTACTGCTCTTTCACGCAAATCATTGAACGAATTTAGATGAAACATTACAATAATATAGCTTATTCATCAAAGTAACACATAGACTATTATTCATAAAGGCATTGTTTAATTTACCAAAATACAAAATGGGTATTATTTTTTTACTGACTAACGCTATTGGTCTGACCAATTTCGGGCCTTCAAAACTTTACCGGTACCCGGATTATTAAGGCCAACGCTTAAGGCGCTTCGCCGCTTGGCAAGAAGCTCAAGGGTGTCAGAGTGGTCGAACCTCGGCTTGAACTGTTGCGTTGGATGCAACAACATAAGTCTGTCTAAGCTAAACTATGCTAACTAATCGTACATATAAGAATTCGTGAGACACACATATGTGTGTCATGTATATATGTATGTACCTCACAAATTCAAATATGTATTTGATAGTGGAAATGTTTTCTTTAAACAGTAAAAAAAAACAAACCGCGACAGGATATATCTTTGTCTTATGTAAAAATCATTATTACCGATTTCCGAATTAGTGAAACATAAATACATTTCAATCGGATACTGTATTTACAATGAACATGTTATAGTATTAAATTAATACCTATCAAAACCGTAAAATATTTATCGTTTCGTGTATTTAACAAGGATAAACTTTATTTCCAAGCTTACATCTTAGTAGGTTATCAATCAGCATTTATAAAGATACGAAGGCAGGTGGAGTCGCGGTTAGCTGCTAATTTACCATAATACCAATGTTTATTTTCATGTAACAACTTTTTCAAGATTCGCTTAATAGGTACCTGTACATTTACATGTAACAATTAACGTCATCGACCGATGAGAATCGAAAATATCATGAGAAACTCTTAACGCATCGAGGAATATTTTTACTATCACCATATAGCGGTAAAATAAGACTGTTTTCTCGACGTTAGAAATCAGTCATAGTTCTACTGCTAGCTACCGGCGTCACGATTAAGCCCTTTCTAACTCTCGTCAAGAAGCCTTTATCCAGCAGTGGGATAATAATAGGTTTGTATTAATATAGCTACTACAGTACTGCATAAAAAATAGACAAGTGTAACTAGTAATTGCGACTACACAGGCATTTGCAATACTCCTGCATGTGTACGCCTTAAAACAAGAACTGGATTATTCTACCAATACGTGTACAAGCGCATGTCAAAATTTCCACGAATAAAATGTACATTTGAAACTCGAATGCACTCGCAAGTACGATGTAAAGTGAAAAACACACAAGTCATCGTCTCCGGGCATGATCGATCTCGTAGACTGACAAATAGCGTTCACACGTCGACACCCCACCACGTAAGTCGACCATAGCACCTTCGCCCCACTTGCGACGGAGTTTCCCACTTTCCCACCGCAGTGAAGTTGCCGAGCAGCAGTGGGCGGTACGGGGGCGGTGTGGAGGGGCGTTGCGGTGCGGGGCGGGGTGCGGGCTCAGTGCTCGCTCAGTGCGCGGCAAACGGCCGCTCAGTATATGTTTCCGTCACTCGACGCCACACTTTCCGGCGTACGCGGTGTTTTCCCGTTTGACTTTTAAAACGCATTTTATTTTTACACAACAGTCTATAAGCGTTCTAGGTTTTTTAAAGTGATTTCTTACCACGTAGAGACAAGCCAATCGTTTTTGAATAACTTAATTTATTTAAACCTGTTTTTATCCTTTAACAAACAATACATAAAAATATAGTCATAATTTTAATGTAAGTCATATTATTTAAAAATATCACATTATCGATTTATTTAAAAAAAGTAGTACATTTCTATAGATGCAATTCATACAATTATTATAAAGAGGTAAAGTTTATATGTTTCTAGATAATCTCCCAAGTGCTGATTCGACTTTTACAAATCTTTCATCAATAGTAATTTTAATGCAATATTCTTGAGTGAAATGAGCTAATTTTAATAGCTCATCATATGAATATCATATATATTGAGTTTATTATATTCCATAAATCTATACGTATTTCAAGTAGCAAATCTAAACCATTTACACGATAAAATTGAAGCGATATTTCATGCCTACTTACCGTAAACAGTATACAATAAAACTAGCATTTATTTGCATATAATATTTTTAAAGGGATGTTTTATATACAACTAGCTGTGCCTGCGGCTCCGTCCGCGTGAAACGTAATATAAAAAAATAATGACTAATGAAATTATCTGAATTTCTTAAGTCCATTTACTTATCTACTTTCCTCCCGTACTTAAGTGGCGTCGACATAAAACTTACAATAACTTTTGATAGAGTGGACCGATTTTAATGAAACCAGTACTACTCGAGGATATGCTTTATGAATTTTAGTTTTTATCGTGAACGCAGTAATTTAGCAACGAGGTGTGTTCATACAAACAGACAGACAGACATACGTTTTCTAAAAATAATTGAAATGTATTTTATTACTTATTCCAAAACACCTGCAACAATTTTTTTCACAAAAATCTAAAAAGTACAGACACGTTACATTTACAATCTTATTATATATATATATATATATATATATATATATATATATATATATATATATATATAGATTTTACAAACACGAAAGTATAATAAGAAGATGGATGGCTTTTTATACAGAACTATTACAATTACACTGTATTTTAACATATATATCAGAATAACACACCGTAACTAATATTAGAAATGCCAAAAGTGAGTTTGTTTGTTTGTTACGCTCTTACACTTTAACGACTCATCCGATAATGACATAATTTTGTATGTAAGTATTGTCAGGGATATTAGAAAGGGACACGGAGTAGTATTCCTCTAGAAAATAAGTAAAAGTAAAAAAAAGTAGTCCGGTGAAGCTGTTAAGACCTTGCTGGCTCAATAGCGTAGTCAGTTCGAAAAAAAAAATCTAGAAAATAATACTCTTTCCGACGGATATATCAAATATATGATAACGTAAGTGACGCCGCGGGTAAACCTAGTGAATACGAATGTGAACTTGTTTATTTGTTACACTTTCACGCCTAAACTACTGAACCGATCAAAATGAAATTTTACATACACCTTGCCATGGATCCAGAAAAGAACATACATTTTAAGGAGAAAGAATGTACTGTTCCCTTTTTTTTTTTTTTCGAACTGACTACGCTATTGACCAAGCAAGGTCTTAACAGCTTCACCGGACTACTAAGGCGAGCGCTTAAGGCACTCAGCCGATTTTATTTTGACAACTAGCTCAAGGATGCGCGGCACACCTCGGCTTTGGCTGTTGCCTGATACATGCAATTCGCGACCTATCTGAGCTAACCTAAGCTAAGCTAACTATTCATACATATATGAGTTGTTGAAACATATATGTGTACCAAGCATACATACCTCAACAACTCTTATATATATTTCGTATCGGATAATATTCTAAACTATTTCAGTTTGATAAGGGAGTGTGTACTGTTCCCGCGGGCTAAATGAAATGTATATATATATATATATACATTCATGCGAGAGAAGCCACAATGGAAAGCTAGTCTACTATACACTAATCAGATCTGACCGTGGCTACCATATACATACCTGCAAATGTTAAATTTACCGAAATATACATTATAATATTCGTCATTGTAATTTCTACATTTTTTGAACATGGGAAGCTGTGGCTGTACTTCGCAGCTGATAGTAAGGCCAATCATGTCTGAGTGGTAACAACCACCATAATCCAATATTCAAGCAGGTCGGTTAGAGTACCCTACCCCATTGGATCGCTACCAACGTTCACAAGTCAACACAAGGCACTAATTTCTAAATTTATATCAAAACATATATTAAGAATGTAAATCTAACGTGTCTGTACTTTTTAGATTTTCGTGAAAAAGATGTTGCAGGTGTCTTGGAGTAAGTAATAAAATACATTTCAATCATTTTTGGAATATCTGCCTGTCTGTTTGTATGAACTCCTATCCCTGCTGAAGTACTGCGTTCATAATAAAACCTTTTCAATAAAGTCATAAAGGATATCCTCGAGAATAACTTAGTCTTTGTTTCATTAAAATCAGTCCACTCTATCAAAAGTTATTGTAAGGTAGATGGGGAGAGATATTTATATAAAAATCCCCCCCCTCCTTTTTTTTTTTTCATAAATAAAACCCTAACGATTTTAATCAGTTTTCCCCAATGGATAAGTGATTCATGAGGAAGTTTTGGTATATAATATCAAGGATTTTTTTATAATCAGGGCGGGACAACGTCTGCCTGGCCCGCTAGTTACTAATATTATAAAGTTTATCCGTTTATTTGTTTGGATGAACGCGCTAATCTCAGGAACTACTGGTCCGATTTGAAAAATTCTTTCAGTTTTAGATGGCTTATTTATCGAGGAAGGTTATAGGCTATCGTCACACTAAGACCAATAGGAGCGCCAATGAAGAATGTTTGAAAATGGTTTTTTTTTTAATTTTGAGAGCTTCCGCTGCGTGTTAATGTAAACCCCAAGTAACTATTCCACCCGAACGAAGTCGCGGACTGTACCTAGTACACTATAATATTTGGATTAGTAGTTTCTGCTACATTTTATAAAGATGTGAAACCGTGACTGTACGTCTCAGCTGATCGTAAGGCCAATCATGTTTGAATGGCCACAATCACCATAAGCCAATATTCTAGCAGGTTGGTAGAGTATCTCTACATAAATGGATCGCTACCAAAGTTCAGAAGGCGCGTTAATTTTTAAATGTAAGAATATTTAACATGTTGTTAACATGCACATGTTTTTAACTGTTTATGTTTAACATTTGAAAATATATATTCACGGCAGTTATATAAGGTTTTCATTAATATTCTCATTATCTGTAACCTTAACTGAATAACTAGAAAATGGGAATGATAATGGAAAATCAATAGTGGACAATATTTTCAATTTAATTTGAATCAATGTAAAAAGAAAAATATAGATATTTTAACTTCTTTATATATTTTTTTTATTTTCTTTTTTTATCGAGGGTTTGTTCAAAGAGAACATGTCACTCTCGTTCCATACTACATGCAATAACAACTTACAAAATAACTTATAAATATAATAATCTCTTACAAAATACTATTATAAATCTAAATTGAAAAACAGAATATTACAATCACTTTCTTGCCCTTATACCGACGTCCACCATGTAATTTGGCTTCTTCCGATGATGGGCGTGACAATATTTGATTACAAACGCCTAGATTATAAGTATGCTTAAATATTTGTCTTCTTTGAGAATCGTTACGGATACATTCCATTAGAATGTGATACACATCTTCTTCTTGATGGCAAACTTCGCAGCTACTGTTTTCGCTTCTTTTCATTAAATAATTAAATGTATTCAATGGAATATGCCCAGAACGAATTCTCAAAGCCAAGACAATCATGTTTCTTCTCATCTTGGAGTCTTGGAACCATGGGACCGATCCCATTCTTTATATTTGTTACGCTTTTGTTTTTTTGTTGGCTAGAAGTAAATCTCGTAATCTGTAACTGGCAAAGCTGATAACATAGTGCGGAATGTTCAACTGAGCGAATATAATGTTTTCCACTAGGTATTTTCCCGTCGTGTAAACGATGAACATGCCCCTATAAAAATGGCTGTAGCAAAACGAACAGAAATGTAGGCGAAGTCATAGTAGTGGTGTCACTTCATCCATTCATGTCTATGTTTGTTCTGTTCACATATTTACAGAGTCTGTTTATATTCGCCACAGTCTTCTGATAGAAATAATAAAAAAGTACACTTGAGGCACAGGATTGCATAGTTTAGGCGGCAGAGTCATCATGCATTTGCTTTTTGTATATATATGTAAAATAGTTTAATATTTAGTTTTATTAATATTTAATTTATTGTTGGAGCACGCCGTGGTTGTCTCTAAATATGACTGCATTTATAATGTATCACAATAGTCCTGATTTTTATATATTTATAGGGCCCAACTGCCCCTTTAAAACAATCCTTACAAATTATATACCAAATTTTTCCTCTTAATTCTTTTTTTCCCTGTTGAAAACAGCATGAAGATCCTTGCAGTAGTTTTTGAGTTTATCGCGACCAGACAGACAGACAGACGCGGTAGAGGACTTTGTTTTATACTATGTAATGACTAGTATATTGTCATGTTAACGATCCTAAAATAAATAAATAAATATTGTCGGTTGACGGTGAAGAAGATAATCGTGAGGAGACATGAACCTGAAATATAGAGCTGTGGATTTCTCGGAGTTTGAAATCGTCGATAGGTCGTGGGCTGGCGTGGTGATTATGGCCATATCTTCCTTCATGAAGAGGTAATTACTCTGCAATGAGTTTCATTGACAGACTGATGCGATAATACATACATTACGATCTCACCTGCTTTTAAATGGTGATGGGACGCAAGACCTCTATAACGTATTTAGAGTCACGCTAAATCTACAGAGAACTGGCTCTCAATTACAATCTAAATTATCGTAGAATAACATCTGATTTCGGTTTAAAATCAAATGGATACGCGTTAAGGGTATAAGCGAATGACCTTCCCTCGGAGCAATTGTTATGTCTCATGAGTAATTCATGGAGTTTCGCATTTCACATTTTTTATCGCGTAGTGTGTTTTTTCTATACTTTATAGGTTTTTTTTTATGTCATAGCAGGCAAACGAACACGTGGGTCACCTGATGTTAAGTGATCACCACAGTTTATAGACACTAACAGCACCAGGGGAGCCGAAAGAGCGTTACCAGCCTGTGTTTGGGGGAAAGGGAGGGAGAGGGAAGTAGAGAAAGGAGGTGGGTGGGTTTTAGCGTTTGTCCAAAATCTCATCTGATGTGGTTCAAGGTAAACACGCTAAACCTAAACCGGGTTGACTCTCAAGGGCAAATGCCGCAACACACCAACAGTTGCTCGGCGATAGATTTTAAGCTTAAGGGTAGGGTAGCCGGGTGGACTTAGAAAAAGCCCTTCCACCATACTATGGTTTTATCACAATATATTCCTTCACCGAAAGCTCCAACCCAGTTACTAGAATTCGAATTTATGTCCATCGGCGGGATGTCCGAACAAGCTATCAACTAAGCAATCATCGCGTCAAATATATCTTTATTTATAAGTAACATAAATATTACTCGAATAGTTATCATTTTATTGCAAAGGAAACAATTATCTTAGCACTCGGCACAATTAAACAACACCAAGGAATTATTAATACCGCTAAAAAGATAATAGGAATAGAAGGTAAATAGAAATATTTGCGCGCGCGCAATCTCGGCGCGGGCGGCGGCCGTGTGCATCTTAGTGCGCAAAGGCGCCGCTAGATACCGCCACCGGTCCGAGCCGATTAGATGCGTGCGCGCACGATTTACTGCCGGGGTGTTCGTTATCGCTCACTATAAATTAGAAATTCGTTAGATACAGACGTATGCTGCGTAAATTCCAATTATTTCGCGTCTCGTGTCTTCGCTCCGATGTGGTTTTGTTTTGCGACGATTAAGAAGATTTTTCTACACCGCTTTTGCATTCCTCGATATGAATTTGCTTCGTACACTATTAGAATAGTTCAGATGACTACAAAATAAACGCTTTAGTACTAGAGAGTAATAGGTAGACTAGACACCTAAAATAAATTTATATATGAAATTTGAGAATTATAAGTTTCAAGCCTCCAATACCCTTCGGTCGATTAGTTTTAAGGTTGTCACTATTATTTTTACTAGCATTTTCACTTCTGCTTTGTACGCGTTATTTTCGTCTCTTTACTTTATATTATACCTTTTATATATAAAACAATAACTGACTGATTGACGAAAAATTATTTATTTTCATACAAACAACCGTTTCTTTTCATACAACATTTTTACCACCCTTGTCACCACCTTAGGAGTTGAATTTTTAACAATCCTTCCTTAACGCCCATCTGCAGTGTAAAAGGTACACGCATGCAAATTTGCACGTCGCTAGCCCTTTAGCACTTTTAGCCCTAGCAAAGTATTTTGTCAGTCAGTTAATATTCTGTATGTATGGGTAACAAATAAAATAAACTTTAAATAAAGAAGGTCTAGGGGTGTGCGTAATTATGATTTAGCATGTTGATATCGATTATTTTGTCGCGGAGTCGATAAATCGCGTGACGTCACCGGTGCAGTGCCGCGACGCGCGCTTGTACAAGCGAGCTAACAAAGTGATGCGCGCAAACACACCGGACTTTCATTACATCGTTCCGATTACAGTGGATCGGGCGCGTTATTAATGACTTTTATAAACAAGGCAAAATAATTGTTTTGCGAGGAGAAAGGAAAAAAAATTGGCTTACCTCGATACAGGGACAGACTGTCGGCACTTACCTGAAAATGAAATACTTTCTTTATTATATTTTATTATGGATGCTTACTTTTAAATCGATATTGGTTTTAACTTTAAGTGAACTTGAGTTATATGCTCATTTAAATTAAATTTGTTTTAGTTAAAATCATTCAGTTTGTATATAAAAAGAACGTAGATGATTTTATTTATTTTATACTATTCACTTACAATTTCAAGTTTAGTTCAAATAGACATGGTACCTGAATTAAGAAAAGGAATTAAGGTTTTTAATAGAATAAGAGTTAAAAAATAAAATAGTTAGTGGCTGTATAAGTTGTAAACAATTTTAACTTTTAATTCAGTTCAGAAATTTCATAAAACATTCTATGAAAATTAAAAAAAGTTGAGACAGTGATAAAGGCCGCCGATAGAAGTGACAGCTCAAAACAGTGGAATTTAAACTATGTTCTCTGTTGAATTTTTAAATTAATTATCTTATGAATTATTTAAAATTCGTAATTTGTAAATTGAAATTATTATCATTAGTCTTTCTTTCACATCTATTTGTACTCCGAAAAATAATTATTTACTTTATTAATTCATCAAATATATGAGATGGCCTGCACTATTACAACACAAAATATCAATATTATATGTACACGGGCTTATATTTTTTTTTTTTTTTTTTTTTTTTTTTTTTTTTTTTTTTTTCCCCCCCCCCCTTTTCTCTTCCCTTTTTTTTTTTTCCCCTTTTTTCCCCTTTTCCCCCCCCCCCCCCAACCCCCCCCCCAAAAAAATTAATTATTTTTTTAATTTTTTTACACGTCGCTAGTCTGACGCAAGCCGCACAAGCGCAATACCGTCGGTCACGTTTACAAGCATGTCATGACGCGAAATTATAAATTTATGTCCTGCCAAAAATACCGCTCAACGCGCCTAAAGAAGTTTCCACTTCAAGAAACATTACACAAAATATAATTAATATGCACAAGTAAATATTATCACACGGTATTAATGCAAAAAGTTTATACCGTTGACCTTTGACAATTTAATTTAAAAAAATAAGGAACAAACAAACAGTCACGTAAATTAAGATTGGCTCTGTTGGTGACAGCACGCCGTGGACGCCACGAAATGGTGGTCGATTAAGCGGAATTTCGTCGCGAATATCGGCGGGCGGCCGCGGCTCGGCGCGGAGGCTTTGAAGTTCGAGTGCAAAGTAAACGTGACGCTCATCGCACGGGTAATTGCCGCCAATAGGGATATCGAATTGAAATATTCATATCGATAATAACTTTAGCCAAAGGGCTTACTATGGTTCCGTTATGTTTTACAATTTGAAATCATTTGTCAAATAAATTAGATAGCTTGAATAATAAATCATCTTTTATTAAATAAGATTTCTGTACATTGTGCAACTCAATTATCTTCAAAATCACTATGTTCATGATATGAATAATGTACATATATTTAGTGGCTTATTGCAATATATAATTAATTCCAGACTTGCATTAACAACTTCCAAACTTGCTAGCTCGTACTATTTTGTATCGTAAATCCAATCTAATCTAGCGCGATGCTCTTGTTTTAATTTACCTGACATGTTTCACTAAGACCGGATTGGCCTAATTCCATAAAAAACAATATCTCAATGAAATATTTTTTATTTTATGTATTTTATACACTAACCTTGCGAACCTCCACAAAATCATGCTTCTAGTTAGTTTATAGACTATTTGAAGCTCTTTGTAATTACTTAGCTTATTAATAACATATCCATCGTAGAGTAATTAGTGTAGATACTCGATCATGTCATGAAATAAAATTCTATACAATTATTTTATAATTCCTCTTAGTTAATTGCTTAGCTCGATTGAGGTCGTAGAATAAATGTTCATATACTCTTTATCACTTATTATGTACTTAATCTTATAAAACGCATTTAGTCGATGAATCTACACTCTGCAGATTTTGTCTTATTTAGAACCAACATTTTACAAAATTATTAATTTTATATGTCTACTAATTATGTTTATTTAACAATGTCTACATTGTACCAGCTAACACAAAATATTAACCAAATAGATGTATATTAACTAACGAATTTTACATTATAATATGTTATAGAGAACATTACATCAGAATTCGTGATTCAAAATAATTAAAAAAATATAATGCTTAACACAAATATTTGAAAAATAATAATAGTTTATATTTCTCAAAGAACAAATCAGTTTTGTCGAAATTAGCAAGTCAGCATTAATCGCATGCAATCACCAAAAAAATTGAAAATCGATCGAAAAGACAATGTCAAGTTAATTTATCATCTGATTTTATCGATGCAATCACATCACTATAAGGTCGATAATTATGAATTGTACATTTTGTTTCCGAGACGTATCGAGTGCCGCGGGCGTAAGCCATAATTCTCTTTTTTCCACTGTTGTACTTTCTTTTTAGGAACGTCTTCGTGAAAGTACTGTTGGGAAGAGAAAAAATCGGGTCAAGCGTGATTACTGTTTGTATAGCGGTGTTCTGTATTTCATACAATTTTCTTAAGCTGACTATAATTGTTGGTGAATCAACACGATCGCATGAAACCATACTTAAACATTATCTAGATAGAATTCGTATAAACAAGTTACAGTATTTGGTATTTGATAACACTATGCTCATAATTTTTAGTTGATTTATTTTTCTCTGTCCGTGCCACGCGTTAAATAGGGGTAAGTGTAAGAACAGATTTGTTTTATTTTCTAATAATTTTGAAACTAAAATTCACTTATATTTTTGTAAAAGGATTAACTGAACTTAATAGGTTACTAACTTAATTTAAAAGGGTTAGATCAACAGAGGAACCCTGAGATTATTTAATAGCGATGCACCTATCATCGCTGGACGGCACTAAACACTATCATTAGACAAATTATCACTTCCAACCGCTTTATCGGAGTTCGTAATGATATTTTTTATCGCTGGCCAGTAACCGTTCGGCACTTCGTAATACGAATGTTTGTTTAAATCTATTATGTTTTGAAGTTATGGGTTACAGTTAGGGTTTGGTGTGAGTTAAGAAAAAATTATATCATACTCACTTCTAAAATATCGACATGTCTATCGTTCTTTTCCAACTCTAAAACAGAGTGTAGTGTATTTTTATGTTATAGCTACTATTCTTATCTGTTTTAATATTTACTTACGAAAATCAAATCATTATAATCAAATCAACAAGCTGTAACAGCGTTTTAGGCCAATGGAGTTACTCAGTTCGAAAAGAAAAAGATCAAATCTTAGGAAAGAACGTTTCAGTACTCTGTCTTTAAGCGTAATACTATTTTCTAAAGAGTTAAATTATAAAAGTAGTGCTTATTTTAATTTGCAATATAGCTGAAATATTTTTTTATTGACGTACGGCAAAGTAACTGCACCATACTTGATATTTAGAACAGTATAGTCCAAAAACAACGGCGATTACCGAGAGACAAGCCATCTTTTATCGGTCGCGCTGTGATGTCGGCCAGCGTAAATGTCTCTTTACGTTACGCTGGAAGCACCCCATGTCATAGCAAAGAAGGAACAAACTGGCCGGGAGATTGTTCCACAACTTCACGGTACTGTAAAGGTACGACGATGCGAACTTCATAACATAGGTAACATGTATTCTGAACTTTCAATTATGAAGCCGATCTATATTTTCTAACGCCATGCCAAACAGAGTGATTGATGGTAGATGGACTAAAATATTGACGACAGTGTTGGCTGCGTACAAGGAAACGAGGCGTCGGCCGTTCATTAGCTCGGGTGGCCGATATGGTAGATAAAATAAAATCGTAGATAATATTAGCTCAGTCTGAAAATGATTATCTATTATATATGATGATGATGATGAGGTGCTTTAGCGATATATATAATTATATTATACACAAAATCTGACTGTACTGCGGTAATAAAACATATGAGCAGAGCGGAGTATTTGGTGCATTTATATTGCTATCAATAAGCCTCCATGTTTTTAATTATCCAAATACATAATGAATAGAAATTATAGGTCGTTATAATTACATCGTGATAAAAGTGCTACACGTGACTAACCGCGTCCAACCGGTTTTTTTACTATGCAAAGTATGATTTATGACCTTACCTGCAGAAGATTTTGTCCCTAGTGGAGAATACCCTAAATTTATTGTATTATTCACTTATAATTCCTTCAACTAGTAGTATCCAATTTATATAACGGTGTAATTGGTTAAAGTGGCCATGGAATAAATGTTATTATTAAGTTCCTATTACCTTCCACACAATAAAGTCCATATCGTGGTTTAAATGAAAAAAGGCTTATAACTAAAACAATAGAAAACTAAATCGCTTGTAACTTAAACCACGGCGGAACAATTTCGGTGAATGACAAATGAGAAATGCTGATCACACTCCTACCGATCATTAACCGGTAATTGATTCGACCGATCTATCGATACGATCGAACTGTAACTATTCGATCGATATCTATCGATAATTACTACCGAGTTACTTTGTCTTTTTTCATTTATCTTCAACTATATTTCATATCTTCGAGTTACTATGGTAATTATATGAATGTAGGCAGAGAAAATGATAAGCATTTTATATACTGATTCATGGATAATACCACGTCTACGATAGTGGAATTTATATTGCGATTTTCAAACCATAACTCTCAGAATTGTTCAATAAGTCTTCTTATAAAATTTTCTTCACTGTCTCGCAGAGTTCTTTTTAATTTCTGGGATGTAAAATATTTTATACGACAAAGAGAATAGTTTATATCAACTACAAATATTCCAAAACTAATCTTAATTCGTTAATTTATTCATTACACTATAGACTAATATCCATTTTTACTTTGTCCTCGTGTACATCTATTCTATATATCTATATAAATCCTATATATGTATATAAATACTGTTTTTTTAAGGTCTTTATGCTACCCACTTTACTTTTAACTCACCAATAGATGATGCTACATATATACTTTATTCTTATTAAGGTTTATGTTACGATAAAATGCAGAAAAAGTCGTGGACGGTAGCTAGTGCACGATCTTAAAATATTAACACGGAGTCAAAAATATTTAGGCTCTATAGCCTAAATATAACAAAGATTGCAATATTCCTTTATTAAGGTCCATTAAAACGACATTCGTTTCACATTAATAACATGAAGCTAATGATGTTGATATTATTTTATTATGAATTTTGAAAACCATCCCTCAAAATTAGTAAAACAGATAAAAAAAAACAACCCGATTGTACATTACCCGGCGAAAATCCCGATATTTTTTAAATAATATTTTACAAATAGTTTGATGGCGTTGAACAATCATGAAAAGGCATGGACGCATGGATCCAACACCAAAAACAAGACCTCAAATACAGCGGGTTACAGTAATTTACACAAATAAGAAAATACCTTTAGATATTTTTCACATTTACGTTATTAAATAAATTAAAAAAAGCCTGTTTATTCCACTAATTGTTAGTTTGTTGCTATTATTAACATAAAATTTAGTAACATTATTTTTCGTGGCCTCTCTGCTGGCAAAGGCGTCCTCCAGAGAAAGCCGCGTCGCGACTCTTTGCAACGTCCATCCAGCTCCTATATGCTATAGAATGCAGTTCGTCTTTCCATTCTGCTTTCGGCCTAGCTTTACTTCTGTATCCGTAACGTCTGTTCCATAGAGTTATAGTTTTGTTCTCTTATTTGGGATACGAGCTACATGTCCTGCCAATTTCAACTGTAGTCTGGGAGCGAAGGGTAGAGCATCAATTATTTTATTTTTTTCTCTTATTTTTTTATGTCGTATTCTGTCTTTCGGTTCTATGTTTAGTGAGCTGCGTTCTAACACCCTTTGACAAGATGTAAACTTCCTATTTATTTTAGAGTCAAATATTCACGTTTGTCATTCACACGTGAGACAATGTAATATACATGAATCTATTTCTTTCTTCTTTAGTATTAAGTTTATATTTATTACCCTATTATTCAATCAATATTTAGCGAAATAGGTATAGAAGGCCAATTTTATTTTAGTCTGTATTAAAAGGCTTCCACACAGTTTGCATATGTCAACTCAAATGTAGCCTAACCTGATAACTAGCAAACGGTTACTGCCTAGAAGTAAAAACACCACGACTGAGTGTATAGTTGGAAAACCTTTTCTGTAATCACTTTAGAAGTAAACACAGCAATGCGAATCACGTTTTACACATATATCACCTTCAATCATTACAATTCTTTGCGGCACAATAACGAGGTATCTAAATAAATATTAATAATTCATATATAATGTGTCTTTAATAAAATGTATCACAAAAAAGTAGTTTGTCGCGTATTTCTGCTATATTTCACGACAAAAAATCTTAAATGAATTACGCATAGCATGTCTGAACTCCTGCTGCGTTTGCGCATGTAAACCTTATTCCGTTACATCGTAGCGATATCGAAACTAATTCGTGTGAGCGACTAAGCTACAGAAATTTAGAGTCAAGCAATAAAATTTAAAAAAATCTGTAGCGTGTCATTTTTTATGTGACTAAATATGACAATTTTCTAGGATCAGCTTGTGTAGCCTGACCTAGGGAATATGGGTCGGGCGGCCCGCACACGTCCGGCGGACGGAAGAGACGGCCGATGTGTACTAGGTCGTCTCCTGACAAGGACGGGGTTCGATGGCGGGGTTTTTCTGCTGCCGGGCCAACCGCTAGGGCGGCACGATGACATCTGTAGCGATCTCGTGTCGCCCCAACTATAACGACAGACGTACACCGTGGGGTTTTAGTCCGTGCGTGTCGGATATAACCCACTCTCTCCCCGAGAGGGTGGCGTATCCATAAGGGATTTCCTCACGTAAAAAAAAGATCAGCTTGTGTATTATCTATACTAATATTATAAAGAGGTAAAGTTTGTGAGTTTGTGACGTTGTGGCGTTGTGGCGTTGTGGCGTTGTAAGGGGTAATCTCAGGAATTACAGGTCCGATTTGAATAATTCTTTCAGTGTTATATAGCTCATTCATCGAGAATGGTTATAGGATAATCACGCTAAGGGCAATAGGAGCGGAGCACAGATGAAAAATATTTCAAAATCGAGATGTTTTTTTCTTTTTAAGAGTTTCTGCTGTGTGTCAGCATTAGCCCAGAGTAGTAACTATTACTACGCGGACGAAGTCGCGGGCAGGGGCTATAATCTATATACTAATATTATAAAGAGGTAAAGTTTGAGAGTTTGTGACGTTGTAGGACGTAATCTCAGGAACTACTAAACCGATTTTGAAAATTCTTTTACCAATAAAAAGCCACGTTATTTGTGAGTGTCATAGGTTACATATCATCACGCTAAGACCAATAGGAGCGGAGCAACAATGACAAATGTTTTAAAATCGGGGTATTTTTTCCTTTTGAGAGCTTCCGCTGCGTCTTAGCCCAAAATAACTATTCCACGCGTGCGAAGTCGCGGGCAGAAGCTATTAACTAATTATATCATCTATACTAACATTATAAAGAGGTAAAGTTTGTGAGGTTGTAGAGGGTAATATCTGGGGAGTCGGAGAAAAATGGTCGAACGAAAACGTTTCTTATGAACGCTGCCTTAATTATGAGATATATATGATTGAGTTCTAGAGAAAAGTTGTAGCTTGATAATGCCTATTACCGCCCAACGAAGTGGGCACGGGTCGGCTAGTTACCTATAATCGTGGTTACGTTATATTGTGCTAATTAAATAGTCGTATATCATAATCATACTGCATTCAAGTGTCAATTAAAAATTCGATGCTTAATATATAACAGTTATAATTAAAGCGTATTCGTTCGAAGGACCATAAACGTAAGAGCCTTCCAGAATAATCGCCCGGCTCCGTTGGTGGTCTGTTAACAGGACTCTTTGAACACAGATCGTTCCAATAACATCAGATACATCAACAAACGATTTTCTAATGTGGTTCCAGTCAGCAATTATTCTTCGTGAATCGATGACAAAACTATGCCAAGAATTAAGGTGCGGTTTAAACTTTGTAACGCGGTGATTGTTTTTGTGTTTCTAATTATACTGTTTTATATCATTATGTTTTTCTTCCTGTGACAGTAAATGTAACTCCACTGAGTAAAGGGGGAATAAATGTGTCATTAGATTTCAGAATAAGCTAAATTCAATTTTAGCCGTTCCCAGTATTTAACGTTATTTTTGAAGTTATACTTCTTTAGGCGCGTTATGAAAAAATGATGAGAGTGAAATTTTAATTTTTGTGACACAAAATTAACAGTATGAAGCTGTCTGCTTAACCGCTCATTAACTCGAAACACCAACAAAAGAAATTGAACCTCGAATAGCGCGCATTTGACGATCTCGTTGTTTTTATTCTTTTTTTTTTTTTCGTTTTTTTTTTTTTATTTGGGCTACGAAACTGTGCTCAATCTTACAAATTGGAGTTATGTATTCCATAATAAATATACTTAAGATTAAACACTTCTAGACGTAAAACGGTGCGTATGTAAAATATAAAAGATAAATAACTAATTTAACTTAATTAATAAATTTAACTAACACAAATGAAATACTCAATTGTAAAAAAAAAAGATAAAATAAAACGACACTAATACTATATGTTATATATAAACAAACGTAAAAAAGGGGAAAAAAAGTTAAAAATTACAAAAATTAAAGTAATTTCAGGAGTATATATGATAATACTGTTTTAATTTACTTGCTCATGCTATAACATTCGATAAATGGGAGAATTTTCAAACGTATCTGTAAAATATGAAGATCATAAAAAAACCTCATGAACGGCATAATTTGAACTTCGTTCTCGTTGTATAAAAACTGGAAATCTTAAAAAAATTAAACACGTTATGTGAACGATTAAAATTGGATTCAGCTCATTTTGTAATTTAACGATACAAACACAGTACAAAAAGAGGATTTCTATTAAATATTATATGTTAACATTATGTCTGCAGGTATCACAAGAAATGCGATGAAGCTCATCGACTGATCTCGTGAACTAGATTTTTTTTATAAAACTTTGAAATACTAATACTGAATTAGTTTTTATCTCCACTAGAGCCTAAAGCGGTTCCATTCGTTCGAACGACATTTTTCAGGTGTTTGTTTTTTTTATAAAGTTTTTGAAACACTTTATTTTTTTTTTCTTTATTTCTGCAGTCCGCACTTTTTTTCTGCTTTAGTTTATTTTGTTGATCATGTTAAAGATAGTTTTAAATGTGAGTAACTATTATTATTATTTTACTTAACTATTATATTTTGAATTCTTAATTGAGATTATTGGAGATTATTGGCTTCAGTTTCATCTTTTATAGGCGTTTTTAAAATTATAATCCGCGATGTCCCGCGCCGGTGCGACCACGGCCCGATGGATGTAACTACTAATTGCGTAGTCAGTCACGTCGGAATAGTAGACGCAGGTGTTGGTGTGTCAGGATATTTCTACTATAGCATGTGAAACGCTATTGTGGATTGCATCCTTCACATGGTTTATTTTACATCGAAAAATTAACTGCAAGGTCTTGTTATATATAATACTAGTGGACCGGGCGGACGTTGTCCTGCCTTGATAATAAAAAAAATCCTAAAAGTCAACTGCAGCGCCACCTACCGAGTCCAATTGTCAATCTAAACCATTCTCGAATCTCCACGAACACACACAAAAAATTTCATCAAAATCGGTCCAGTCGTTTAGGAGGAGTTCAGTCACATACACACGCACACAAGAAATATATATATTAAGATTTATTATAATAAGGTATAATTAGATGACGCAAAGGGTCAATATAATCAATTCCGAGGATTCCTTGTCTGTTGCTTTTGTCACGTAAAACTGGTCACTGATTTGTATGTAAAAATGAAGGCATTTTACTGCAGATTTTTTTAAATTTATATTCTTAACAATCCTATACTGCATTATATTGTTATACACACATTGAATATTGAAGGTAAAATATTTTTACAGAATATATTAGAAGTAATTTATATTGAATTCATTTCAATTTAAGCTCATAACGTGTTTGATATATTTACTTCACGACAATTATCCAGCTAGAGTACTACCACCACACCAGGTATAACAACCGTAATAGTGACGCTCTTAAGGACATATATTTGTTCAGGATATAGGCGGTATATATCCAATAACTAATGGGTACTAGGTGCTACGGGAGATTTTATAATTATAAACCTGTCATACTGGCTTCGATTCAGGATTAAGCCGATGCCAAAGCAGATGCAGAGAAGCTGGTAAACTGACACCACAAACACGACTGTTGAAGAATACAAAATCTCTGGCGGTCTTCATTACTTTTGTAATATAATAAAGAATATACAAAACCTGCTTATGCTATAATAAAAAAATATCATACTGAAACTAAATCACACAATATATTGTAACATTTTTGACACAACTTTATAGATAAACTTAACACAATTTACGATACGGTTATCCTGTAAATAAATAAATACACTCATCAAAAAAGTCTAAGCAACATGTACTAATTTAAATTTTAGGATGGTTCTTCACATTATAACGTTGTATTTTATTTTTAAAATAATATCTTTAGGGTTCTATGATGTAAAAATAACAGCTGTTGTCTTTATAAGTTCTTTTAATAACAAAATGGACAATATTAGAATAACTGTAAAACAAACATAAGAAACTAAAATTTTTCTTACAAAATGAAATTTCTAAAGAAAATGTATTTATTGTGAAAGAATAAACAATTTAATACAAAGTATGGGCTCCTCTGCTATTCAGAACTTGTCGGCAACGATTATTCATTGAATTAATGAGACTGTTTATGTCATCTTGCGGTATTCGCTCCCAATGGAATTGTAGCAAATCCTTCAGCTGTTGGGTTGTTGTCGCTCCGTCCAAGTCCTTCAAAACCTCTCTGAGCATGTCCCATGCGTGCTCGATGGGGTTGAGATCTGGCGATTGTGCAGGCCAGGGCAATACCCGGATGTTCTCCGTTGCAAAGTATTCACTGGTTCGCCGAGCTGTATGTGAACGCGCATTGTCATGCATTAACCTAAAATCGGAGCCAAAGGTTTGTGCAAATGGGTAGACATAAGGTCTGAGAATATCCTCAATGTAATTTTCAGCATTCATGTTTCCATATACAAAAACGAGCTCAGTTCGCCTGTTCTTCATAATACCCGCCCATAACATAACTGTTGAGCCGCTGTATGGTTGAACTTCCTGAACGCACCTGAGCCTTTCAGTATTTCCGGGCCGACGATACACTCGCACCCTTCTTGTATCAGGCTTAAACCCGAATCGCGACTCATCGGAAAACATAATTTTATCCCATTGTTCCTGGGTCCATGTTATGCGTTCTCTACACCATTCATATCGACGCGCGCGATTCCCGTGACGTATCGGTGGGCACTTGATTGGACGTCGAGCTCGTAGGCCGTACTCATGCAGTCGATTTCGCACAGTTTGAGGACTTACATCAACACCACTTGAAATTTGTAGCCTCAAACTTATTTCTCGAGCGGTTAACATCGGCTGGCGTCTTGCAGTTAGTTGTATGTACCGGTCTTGCCGAGTGGTTGTACTCCTTTTACGGCCTGGATGCTGTTCAGCGGGTTCTCCTGTATTATTGTAGCGCTGCCAAAGACGACAAATAACACTTCTATGAATGCCAAAATGTCGAGATACCTGAGATTGATTACTTCCTGCTTGCAACATTCCTACAGCTCTTTGCATTTTATCTGCCATCAAATGACGTCGCTTCATGACGTAAAAAATATATAACAATTCAATTTTGTCGCTAACTTTATTTAAATGGTTGGTAAAATTATAAAATCAAGACTAAACGTAGCAATTAAAACGCACTTAAATTCAAACAAATTCGCAGCATTTAATTTTATAAAAACAAAACATAATCAAATTTTTTTTACACAGCCAATATGTCACCAATAACAAAAAAGTTTACTTACCTACGCACTTTGTTTGAGTAAATACTTAGAAATTAATTAATATAAATGGTAAAATTTGTAATATCACGCATGTTGCTTAGACTTTTTTGATGTTTGTACAAACAAAGCATAACCTTTGACTAGATTAAAGGACTCGCTGTACTGAATAATTATTATCTAAATTCAACTTCTCGTTTGAACTTAATTCTGAAAATAAAATTTCGATAGATATAATTAATATTTTAAATTAATGAGCCAATACATGGTTACGGATTGTGAAATGCATTTAATACATTAAAACATTGTAAGGCAATTCCTAATGCTCGTATAGATAATTACAATTATAAATTTGAATACCTATCGCCAAATACCTATCCGGCATTCTAGAGTTAGTATAATTTTTGAGCTTCTCGTTTGGATATACATCATTCTTTATATATAAATTTCTTCTGTACTTGTGTATGTCACTGAACTCGTCCTAAACGGCGGGACCGATTTTGGTGAAATTTTGTGTGCGTGTTCCAGAGGATCCGAGAGTGGTTTAGAATCACAATTGGACCCGGCAGGTGGCGCTGCGGTTGAATTTTAGACTATTTTTTATTATCAAGGTAGGACAACGTCCGTCCGGCCCGTTAATATAATATAAAATTTAATGTACGGGATGTGATTATAAAACAAGAGAAATTTATGGTCTTATTCTTCCACAGAATTGCGCTCCTGAATTCCTTGAGATAACTCTGTGAAAGAATAAAAAAAATACTGTTCTAATTACGTAAGGACAAGTCATGGATTCTCCACTAAGACAAGATGCCGGCTCATTCTGAGATCTCTGTCAAAATGTCTCTAGCCATGATAACAACCTACTGTTTTACTATCAGTCTCATTCATCTGAACTTGCACCATGTGACTTTGGTGTGTTACCTTAACTTAAGCATTATATACGTATATTCTATTAACAGAATCAAGATTTCAAGTTATAGAAGCTTACAGAAGAATTATGTCTCACGTTTCATGAAAGATCTCATAGGAATAGAGTACCAACTGTGTTATGAAAAACTTTCAGGTAACGTTTCAGGGTTAGAAGAGGGAGGTATAACGACAGAGGTTCGAATAATACAATGAAATTAATCTTTCACTGAAGAAAAATTTCATGCGGTAATTAATCATACTATAAAGGAAGAGATTATTCTATAGCTCATTTTGGCTAACTACCAAACTCAAATTGAAAATCTATCGCCAAGCATTCACAGATATCTTTTTTCTTTTTTATATCATAGGTCACAGACGAACAGGTGGTTCACCTGATGTTAAGTGATCACCACCGTCCATAGACACTTGCAACACCAGAAGAGTCGCAAGTGCGTTGCCACCTTGTGTTTGGGGAAGGGAGGGGGAATGGGGAATAGAGGGAGGGGAGGTGGTTTATCCGGCGCTCTCACTGACCGAACGAAACGTAACAATGCAAGCACTGTTACTTCACGTCGGTTTTCTGCGAGTGGGTGGTACTACCCCGGGCGAGTCGACCAATACATGCTGAAACCAGTACTAGCTTTAGCGCGGCTCTAACACCTCTAAGCGCGGCTCTATTAAAGCAATTGCACTTTATAGCTGTAACTCCTCTAAATTTTCATAGACTATACTGTGGTTTAACATGAAGTGGAATTGCTTTGGAACGCTACAAACACATAAAATATAAAAAAAGCTATAATAAGCAGCTTAAAATCTATAATCTCGTATCTCAAATAATTAAAAAGAAAAAATAAATCTACGAGAACGACGAAATTAATTAGAGACAGCAAATAATAATTACAGTGTAGTAATGTTTATAGGCTGTTCTTCAGACTAATTTCAAGTCTGAGGCACTAAAACAAAGTTAGTATGAGCCACCCGCACGCCCTGGCTGTGTGGTCTGCGTCTAGGCAGCGCGCCCCGTGGCGACCCATTCATTCCTACACGATGGAAGTTGAACCACATAAATATAATTGAAAGAGAAATTGTTTCCTTGCGATTTATACTATAGCGCGTACATTCGATAGAGAAATCGTCGATCGAGGTATTTCTATGAAAATTCGTAAAGAAATTGGTTCAATTTTCTGAATAGTAGTGCAGTATTATTGGACCGAATTAGGAAATCCATATATAGGTGATACATAATATACTAGCGGACCGGGCGGACGTTGTCCTGCCTTGAAAACAAAAAAATCCTAAAAGTCGACCGCAGCGCTACCTACCGGGTCCAATTGTGAATCTAAACCATTCTCGGACCCTCAACCGCACACAAAATTTCATCATCGCCAGCGAGGAGTCAGCACACCCCACCAAAAAAAATATATCGCGTCATATTTATAAAATCTTTGTATCGAGTTACCCAGACACTTCTACCCATACTTTTGATGAATAGTTGACTGACGGTACAGTAGTCGTATTCCTTCTACGAACCTATAATATCGACACGCTATAATGGCCGTTTTAACGTAGGTTCGCTCATATAAATTTCGTATAAATAAACTACGTTTGAAGAATTAAACTCTTTATTTACATGTAGTTAGCCCTAAAGTTTATCGAATTTTATTATGTACGCATTACGTAGGTAAATGATACTTTTGATCTTCAATTTTGCTTAAATTATTTAATTTCAAAGAGGAAAGTCTAAAACATGTTTAATTGATGAAGGTGTTACTTTGCGTAAATCCATCATAAGTACTTGACTGAATGTTACTTTGCCACTTCCGATTGGAATTAGGTGCAGTTACATCTCCCTGCAACAAAAATGTTTAATATTATTTTTTTTTTTTTTTTTTTTTTTTTTTTTTTTTTTTTTTTTTTTTTTTTTTTTTTTTTTTTTTTTTTTTTTTTTTTTTTTTTTTTTATTTTTTTTTTTTTTATTTTTTTTTTTTTTTTCCTCCCCCCCCCCCCCCCCTCCCCCCCCCTTTTCCTTTCCCTCTTTTTTTTTTTTCTTTCTCCCCTCCTCTCTTTTTCGCTATTTGTTGTTGGTTTCCTTCTCCTGTTTTTATTTCTTTTTTTTTTTTTTTTTTTTTTTTTTTTTTTATATTTTTCCCCCCCCCTATATTCCCCCCCCTCCCCCCTTCCCCTTTTTTTCCTTTTGTTTTTTTTTTTTTCCTCTCTTTTCCACAACCCCCCTTTTTTTTTTCTTTTCCCCCTTTCCTTTTTTTTTTTATCTTTCCTCCCTTTTTCCCCCCCCCCCCCCCCCCCCCACCCTTTCCCCCCCCCCCCCCCCCCCCCTACCAAAAAACCCAATTTCCTTTAATTTTTCCTCCTCCTTTTTTTTAATACTCCCTCTTATTTTTCTTGTTCTCTAATATTCTTTTTTTTTTTTCAACTTTCTTAAACCTAATTTTATTTGTTGATGTGTACCTGAAAAAGTTAAATCCGAAACTATATATAAAAGAATTAAAAACGCGAAATATTAATAACTTAAGCAATAAAAAAAACTGAATCCTTAAACACCGTTGGTCTTTACAGTCACATGATTGACCTTCAGATTTAATTGTTTAATGTAGACATCGGACAAATGACATAAATATATGTTTTGTTGCAGTCAGACGTAACAGCAGGTCAGTCAATTCGAGTTGGGAGTGCAAAGTAACATCTAATCATATTGATTTCCGTAAAGTAACACCGTGATCAATCAAACACCGTGGATAGAGTAAAAGAGAATTTAATATCGCTATCTCTTTTCAATTGTCCCGTGTTCCAACCGGTTATCGGACGCGATCGTATTGCGTAAATTAGTCCGTTAATTATACGGTCCTTTACGCAACCCTGAAATGCTACCGTTCTTATTTTAAGGAAAAAAAAAACGTTTTAATTGGCGGTACGTTTACAAAATTTTTCTTTCGATACTTTAAACAGGCGCTGATTACTTTCATTTGTATCGTAAATCGAAGATTTTATTGTATTTCAAGAAAGACGTGGATACATGTTTTATTTATAAAAAAACACAGTAAGTCAGTAATTATGAAGCCATTATCCTTTTAACTATAAAGGCAATGATTGGTCAGCCATGGCGTTATGCCGCCTTGTCTCCCAACTTTGGTTTTTAACCCCTACCAAACCTGGAAGCTTATGGTGCTAGAAAATAATAAAACCATACCAAGATGGTAAGGCGTTTTCCAATACTCGCTAGCTAACGTATATATTATTCTATAATTAGCCTATTCTAATCTTGCGTCACATCGTCAATTAATCTAAGTTTACGTTGTCATCAGACGCTAAAGCCTATAAATAATTTGACATAGCCACATATCGACCAATAAGAAACCCACTACAGGGCCATAGACTTCTTCCTCAAGGAAGATATAGGCATTTTCGCCATGCCAACCCACGAAGTATTAACGATTTCAAACAGAGAAATCCATAGTTCTATATTGCTCCCACATAGAGTAGGTAGTACGACAAGAACAGTTCACAAGCTCAGGTTTCCTCACGATGTTTTCCTTCACCGTCAGCCGATAGTGTCACTAATTTAAATGAGTGAATGACCAAAATAAAGTTAGACCACGGCCGTAATTAGAATTTGTGCTCTTCAAAGTAATTTTGGACGTATTGTATATAAGTAAGTATAATTTATAAAGGACGGGATACTAAAAGAACGGGTCACACTCAATTTTTAATCACACAAGCATTCGAAAGGAATTAAAATGTTACGTCGTGGCTATATAAATAAAATATAGAGTTTATATCGGTCAGAAAATACATTATTGTTACAAATAATTTCGGATTTACTGCTTTAAATAAAAATTAATTTAGAGCGTTAAGATACTCGTAAAAACTTTTATCTCTCATTAAAGTAAAAATTTTAATTCCTATTAGTCGTAAATATTAAATACTTAATATTTTACATTTATTGGTAAATACACATGGTACAAATAAAATAGTTTATTTCTCAAATAAAAGTCTCAAGTAACACAAATCATAATGCTCACAGTTTCTAGTTGTTGCATTTTTATTAGAACCAATGAAATATCAATCCACTGTCCGCTGATTTGAGACTCTAAATTGTATCAACGAATTTTATTACGTACTCATACTACTAAAATTCTATTAATAACTTTGTGCGTTGACGACGCGAGTAAACATTGTGATACAATATGATAACTATAGGCTTAAATATAAAAATATTCAAGGCAAAGTTATGGTAAGCACAGAACTTTTCAACAATATAGACGTGCACCGATACATCGACAATCCATCTCTCGGCTACGGTTTAAGCATAGCATTATCAAGGGTTTTACACATAGTGCTTGATGATATCGATATAGTCGACCAAATTATCATGTTCTACCAATTAACAAAAACATCGACAATCTATCTCTCGGCTACGGTTTAAGCATAGCATTATGAAGGGATTTACACATAGTGCTTGATGATATCGATATAGTCGACCAAATTATCGTGTTCTACCAATTAACAATATATAAAAGACGTACCTAGCATAGTCATGAAGTTTGTCCTATCCTTCGGAATTAGTCCTTAGTCCACCAGAATTTTTATGCCCAATAATATGAATTCCTAACTTTTTTAATAATTTATAGGCTTTAGTGTTTGACCATCTAGCTGAACGTGGCAGCGTGGCTACCACGTCGCTACTTTCAAAAGGTAAGGGAGATAAATGAAAGAGCTGACTCCGATTGTTTTGACTTGTAAACGCTTTGAAAGCTAGTTTACGAATCCCTCTTTATCGGCGATGCAGACATATTTATGAGAAACAAAAATACACCACGTGCAAATAAATTAGATAGAAGGGAACTGGTAATATAAATACAAACAATGTGGGGTTTTAAAATAAAATTAAATCTTGGAATTGACAATAAGTTATGTATAAAGAAAACAGGTAATAAAATAAACATGGAAACAATGAGCCCGGGATTAGAGATAGTTGCCCGGTGGTAAGCGCTTTGTTGTTTGCGCGTCACAGGTGCGTTCTTATTCCGGCTAATGTGCGCGCATCTTGTGTTCCTAGAACGCTTAGTGTTTTTAGAGTGCCGTGTTAGGTTTTTTACCGAAATTGTTGTAGTACACACAGTAACATTGTCTGTCAGCTGTGTGTCGTTACAACCACCATCTCACCCGATTTTAAATAACGATGTCATCCAAGAAGGTAAACACGTTAAACTTATCGACACTGGCTTTCAAGTCCAGCTACCGGAATACACCCATAAGTGCTTGTTAACGGATTTTTTTACTTGAGAGTAGTTAATCAGATGAGTTTTAAAATCTCTACTATTATGTGGTTTCATCACGACACCGACACTTAGCTTTACAGAAAGTTGCGGCTCCAAGGTGGCACATGGATTCGAAATTAAGTCAATTGATGCTGTGTCCAAGCACGCTAAGCACTGATACATTATCGCTTCCTAAATATAATCTACTTAAAATTTACTTATGTTATTGAAAAGTCATATAGCATTGGCAAAATTGCAACAGAATGGAACTGCGCATATTTAAATTCAATGTTGAGTTAGCGTAATTCACGCGCGACACAGGCGGCCCGCGGGTCACGCCTGTTGGGATTAATTTAATTTTAATATACAAAATTTTGCATGAACGAACGATTTTATATGATTTCGAATATGACCGGCGGGTTGTGAGGCGACGCGTGGCGGGAATAAGCGATTCGTTTCCAGTTTTCGACAGGTTCGTTTCGTACAGCCGGTTTGAACGAAACTGGCACAAGGTCGCACTTACGAGGTGTAGTAGGCATAATCAATTTTCATTTTACAGTTATTTTTTGTTGTTTAAAATACCATATATTTTAATACAAAAAATCCACAACTAATACAGCTCAATTAGATATAGTCGATTACATCTAAAAAAAAACTTGGATAAGCATTGTGTATTTTCATTTATCTAAAACTGCTCATGCATAATTTACTTACATTTGATTTTTATACGTGATATTGTTTGTTATGTATTTATTATTATTCAATAAATTACAAAGGAAAACCATAAAAAATTATAGCAATAACATACTTTGGGTTTAAAACTTCTTTGTACAGAATTTTATCGGTTTACTTCTTTTGCCCTGTGCATGCGCGGCATAACGCTTACCCCACTTCCCTACGGTAAGAAAGTACAAGTCTATTAACTCGTAGTGCTTATAAAAATAATAGTTTTTTACCTTATTAACTTTATATTCAATGAAGATATAATAACTTTAGACAAGGATCAAGTGGCTATGAATTGAAACTAAAAAAAGAGAGAACTCTATCTAGTAGTTTTTGCGTGATGCACGCACAATGGCATACGTCTATTATGTTATTTGTATACAGATAGAATAAATTTTAATATCACTAAAATTATAAAGAAACAAAAAGTAATTTGAAGACAATGAGAATTCGGACATTTTCATTAGTTAAATTATTGACTAGAATATCACTGGCCACTTCACACTAACTTCACTGCAATTAGCGCGACAGTTACCAACTGATGAAACGCAGCGACTGGTTATTTTGGCAGAGTAATAATGATTACATTATTTAATGGACACGTGGGAATAAGGTTCGACAACTGTGAAAATTTAAGCAAATATTGAGTGAAAATGAATTTTCCTAAATGTTTACGTTTCCGACATCTTTTTAGACTAACCATTAAAACTAATCAAGTTTTAGTGCATGAACCTGATAATAAGTGGTAATCCTTTGAGGCGACAATGGCTTAGGAGATAGTGTGTTCGGACACAGTGTCGATGGACGTAGTTACGAATCCTTGCAAGTGAGTCGGAGCTTCCGAATCCGATGAAGGAGGACATAGTGATGAATAGCATGGTGGTAGGGTTTTTTTAAAGACCGCGTGGCTGATTAGAACCTTCAAGTTGAAAATCTATCGCCAAACACCTGTGTTTAGTTCCTAAGGAAACCTAGAGTTATATCTTGCGTAAACAATACTGGCGTCTAAAAAACAGGAGCGCATCTATCGTTCTTTACAATACTGTATTTTATATATATTCGGAAACAGGAAAAAAGGTGTTTCTAATTCCTTTTGTTCACGTCTTAATTTGCGTTCTCAAATTAGAACACTTAATAAAATAATTAGACGTACTTCGCTCAAGGAGCAGGATACACACTTTTCAACTTTACTCCGATTCATGTTTTAATAGATTGCGCTTCCACAGCAGCAGAATAATCTGCATTGACCTATACATGTTCGCAAAACTTGTCAAAATTACTTCCGCCGTTTTTTAAATTAATTCGGACAGACAACAAATCAATTTAATTTTACGTATAGATATTACAGATAAAGATTATTTTATTAAATTATATTAATTATAAGATTATATTAAATTAAATTGTATATTAAGATTATATTATTTATTAAACATTATTGTTGGTCACCAATTTTGGCGAAAAAGACTTAGTATAATTCGTTAGTCAATATTTGGAGACAACATCGATGAGGGATTATTTTAGAAAGAAATACATAGTAAATTCCCGTATTCATATAACGTTAGCATAATAATATAAAAGCGAAGTAAATTATAATACAAAAATTATTTATCAAACAAAAAGGTCCCTTCAATCGAAACGCCAGATTCGTATAGATAATTTGCTTACAATATAATCGTACGCAGATTGCGCGCCGACTTCAAGGCAAGAGGGTAAAACGAGCCAAAGGACGGAGAGTCCTATTATATTCAAATTCACTATGGTAAAGGCAATTTATAAGGGTTTATTGACAAGACGGCGACTGCGCGAGCGGGCGCGCTAAATTCTTGTACGAAATATCTCTCTTGAAAACACTTTAATTGAGCTAACACAATATTAAAGAATGTATTTGATTGTATTTATTGTAATTTGTTTATACAATAATATAATTAAATACAAAATCTAATTTATAGTAATTAATTAAATAATTTTAATAACTTAAAATGATTGTAGACTAGCCACAAATAAAAAATCAATCAATCGACGATAATAAAAGATGGATACTCTATTTATCCATCACCATCATCATCATCAGCCTCCAAGATACCCATTGCAGTGCCATAGGCCTCTTCACAAAGGAAGGTATGGACGTAATCACCACGTCAGCCCACGACGTATTGTCGATTTGAAACTCCCAGAAATCCACAGTTCTTTATTTTCCCACATAGAGTAGTAGAAGGTTTTCCTTTACCGCCAGCCGATAGTATTACAAATTTAAATTAGTAAATGTACGCGAATTCTGAAAAATTCTTTGGTATATGAATGGTTTAAATCTGGGCATAAAAATTCGAATTAAATTCTAAATCGAACGTAGCGGTAATTACAATCGTCGGAACAAGTCACTTTGACTGATTTTTCACTATACATCAGCCAATCGCGAAACATCGATGTCAACTAGTTCACTCAAAGTTACAAATGTAAAAAAAATACTATCAGAACTAAGATAAAAAAGCATTAAAATAGAGTTAAAAATCTAAAAATGATTTAAACACTAATGGCTCAGTGGTTAGCGTGGTCGGACATCGCGTCGATCGCCGTAAGTTGTAATTCTTGGGAATGAGATGGAGCTTTCGGTGAAGGAACACACACGTCCATATGAAATCTGAACATATACCGATAAGTGCATTCCGGCAGCTATACCTGAGAGCCAGTTCCTTTCTAGCTTTGGCGTGTATACCATCTTAGACCTCACCATAATTTAATACATAAAAAAAACTAAATAAAAAGACAAGACTTTCTTGATTACTTAGTGAAATTATTTGGCTCTATGAAATTTTACAAGTGGATTTATTACATTAGGTATACGTATAGATAAACTTGATATAAGCTCCGAAACGGCTAGATCGATTTTGACGAGAATTATACCGGCAGAAAGAGATTTTTTAGCGCACAATAGAGGCTACATACTGTTACGTTATTCTAAGTAATAATAAACTTTAACAGATGTAACGTGAAATCATTAAAAAAAAATTATGGATTAAGTAGTATGAACAAATTTATAAATCAAAAAATTAAAGACTGTCAGTTAGTTTGGATAAAACATGTTGATTCCACGAAACAAAAAGTTATTTAGCGGAAAAAATAGTCGCGGGCGCCAACTACTGCTAAAATTGTTCTTAACAAAAACAATGAGAGAAATAAGTAGAAATAACACTTTTAGTTATCAGTTAAGAACACGTAGATATTTTATTTTTCATGTTTTTGCAAACTCTTCATGAATTAGAATGGTTTTCAGTAAAAAATAACAATAAAAGCTCTCAAATAACCACTAAATAACGCTAAGTCAGCTAAGACGACACAATTAATATTTGCTCTTCTCGTCCCATCCAATTAATTTGACCCTCCTGTAATTAAAACTCCAAAGTCTTTATTCATATTCCGAAATGACGTTGTTCCGGTAATTACAAATTTAAAACATCAAAGTTACGGCATCGGTACGCCTTTTATACAGGCTGTTTTATTTAACTTTTAAAAGAATACAGAAAGGTCCCCGCGGAGGGAAGCGTTTTAGCAAAAGATCCGAGGAAAGTGGACACAATGCGGGATTTCACAAGACAGATTACAGAGGGAGCATTAATAAGGTGGCTTTTACACGTTCAGGTAACGATACGATTGCGTCGTTTAACATACGATTACGTCACGTTATTTTTATATGTTTACGATATAATAATAAAGAATATAAATTAAATAAGTAAATAAAAAAAAATTAAAATAAATAATAATAATAATAAAATACAGCGTAATGTGACCCAGTGGCAAATTATGTTAAAGTGGATAGCATAAAAACCTCATGGTGATCTTTGTACAGACAACTAACACCGGTTTGAAGAGAGTTCTAATCACTGGATTGAATGTTATGATCCTAAAGTCCCCTTCACGGATCGCTTTTACTACATTAGGATTATAAAAGAAGCTATAGTAATCAAAAAGATATAAATAATTTAGTTGAGGTGACGGACTAAAAATTAAAACTATCGTCGTCATGAAACTCCGACTCAGTTGCAAGCATTCAAAGCTACGTCCATCGAGGCTGTGTCCCAACATGTTATCAACTAAGCTATCATCGCTTCAACACTTGTACGGATTTTTAAGGTAATCCAACTAAAATACTATCTTATTGTAACCAACAACGTTAGAAAGAGTTTACACTGTATTTCAAACACAAACAAGTTATTACAGAATGATTAGTAACAGCAAATGACATATAACTTGTAATCAAAGCTAAAACACTAAAATACTTCAACTACTTTCCGATATATTTTTTTTGAAATTTATCCTTTTTTCTTATAATCGCTATTAAAGTATTAATTAATTTATCTATTATCTAAAAAATAACAATTATCAAACAGATTAACGCTAAAATACACTTCATTTTCAACTCCTAGGTGTAATAATCTCGGCAATGATTTTGATGACAATGGTTTTGTTTATTATTTAATAAACAATTTTTTTAAAAAGAATAAAGTCTGTAACGTTTTCAATAATGACTTTTTTATTTATGGTTATTTAACACAACACGAGAGAGAAAGTCCGTTTAAATTCAACGATACATAAATCTTTTTTGACCCAAAAATGGTTGAGCTCTACAATACCAACGCAATTGGATATCGGTTAAAGGTCGTGTCGTATAAAAATGTCGTAAGGTCAAAATGTCACAAATGCACCTCATGTCCGATCGCGAGATAAGATCGTAATCTTTTCGGATATTGCTCGCTATAATCATATGCAGCCTTTTTATTTTTATTTTTTTTCCTTTTTATTTCTGTAAGGGCGTATACGAGGCGTGCCGGACAATGAGCCTTCCTTGAAAAAAAATACTATATCGTCGATGTTTAAGCTAAGTTAAAGAGGTGGGTTAAATGATTGTTTTTTTTTCGCATAAATATTTATAAATGAATTGATTTCTTTCATTTCAGATAAATAATGAAGCTTTTTAAAAGCGGCTGCGCATTTTGTATGCTTAAAGGTTTTTGTTATTTCTTAATCCGCTTATATATTTCAATATATATTTTAACTTTATATAATTTCAATAGATAGACTTAACATAACGATTTGAAATAGATTAACGCAGAATAAGGTGCTCAGATTTCACGTCACCTAAAAAATTTTTTTTTTTATATCATAGAAGGCAAACGAACAGGCGGGTCACCTGATGTTAAGTGTTCACCGCCGTCCATAGACACTAGCAACACCAGGGGAGTCGCAAGTGCGTTGCCATTCTTTGTTGGGGCAGAGGGGCGAGGAGTGGGGAGGGAAGGGAGGGGAGAGGGGAAGTTGGCCTCCGGCACTCTCCCTGACCGAATGAAAGGCAACAATGCAAGCACTATTACTTCACGTCAGTTTTTCGTGAGAGGGTGTTACTACCCCGAACGAGCCGACCCATTCATGCTGACACCAGTAGTAACTTCAGCGTGGCTCTACCACCTCCAAAAATTTGAATTCATTTTTGATTTGAATTTTACAAAATCCTTTTGATTAAGGATACATAACTAGATGGTAAGGCGTTTTCTTGTAGTCCGGTGAAGCTGTTAAGACCTTGCTAGGTCAATAGCGTAGTCAGTTCGAAAAAAAAGGCAATTCCTTGTACTCGCTTGGTTACAAAATCTAATGTCGTGTTAACAAATCGAATGTCTTGTTACTAAACTCGATTACTAAGTTATCCGGATAGTCGTTTGAGAAAGGGCCTCATTACTAAATTTTGTGTATTACCGCTACCTTCAATTGTGTTCAAACACTCTTTTCGCGTAGGGAAATTCAACTTCAGACACTCATTCATTACCAAGCAGTGAGGAGCGAGGTTTGTTGGAATTTTATCTATTAAAACTACATGGTACTTCTGCATCACTTTGACCTACTTTTACATGTCATTCGCTCGAAAAAATAAGAAAACCACATGCAGAAATCTAACTACCAGAAATTACACACTCAAGTTATCCATAATATAAATAATCGTAGAATTCACCCACTTGAACATATCCTTTGGGATCTCCTACGTGGTTACGGTCCAACCCCAAGGTAAACCTAAACTATAAATTTGCAACACTTAGACGTAAGAGAAAACTTAGGGGTAATCATATCTCGTAGAACACTTGATGTATCTACGTGTTTTACCAGAATGTCCATGTGACGAAGTTAGTAGATCGTTAAGATAGTATATGGTAGATATATCAAGAGATCATCTTAACCGAATGGACCTGATATCACTAGAAGATCTCAAAACAACTGAACAAGAATCGTACCCGCTATATCTGACTTAGAACCGAGAATAATTCGGTTAGTGTCGAGGGTCACGCTGAATTTTTAACGTAACGATAACTCGCGTGGTTGCCACGGGCGGCATAGTGACGTCGTACGCGTCGATAATTTTCCTATCGATTATTGATATTAATTTAAATTACATTTCTAATCGAATTTTTATACTTTATAGGTTTTAGTTTTTAGTGTTTGACCACAACCTGATGTTAAATATCGACGTGATTTAAGATGGAGAATACGCTACACCTAGAACGGACTGGCTCTCAATTACAGCTGCCGGAGCACACCAACAAGTGCTTGCCGATAGATTATCAACGCGAGGGTGGTTAGCTGGCCAGGCGGATTTAGAAAAAACCCTACTACCGTGATTTACCATGTACAAATTCGTACAGATTAGAACGAAAATCACAGAACACATATGTAATTTATTTTTTCGTATAATTCTAACTTTCCCAAGCATATACTCGTATATGATAAAAAATTAGTTTTGGCTAAATATATAAAACAAGAAAACAAATCTATCAATTGCTTTATGTGTGTTTTATTGTTTTTGTAACATAAAAGGTAGTTCCATGAAATTTTAAGCAACATCTAACATAGTAGAGTAAAACTGTTTATTTCGAATCGAATCAGCATAACTTTAACGAATCACAAGACTGCAGTGGCAGTGAGCTGGACACCTACTGCATACATACGACCCTTTTGTATTACAGTTGTTGAATGCAGATCATGCGAAGAATCACTCGACCAAAAGATCACACATGCCTTAGTGCGACGATATCGTAAGAGCAACATAGACGAGATATATACCGATGGCATAAAATAGAGACAAATTCTATAGATTAAGGATGATCTACATCTCTTAAGGTTATAAAGTAAATTTTCAAAAAAAGTATTAACCGACTTCAATATCAATCAAAAACCCATAAGGCACTAAAAAGCGAAAAATAAATAGTTTATCAAATTAACCAAATTAAATAAAACATATGAATATGTGTGCTACCTAGAGATGTATTGGAAGTCGGTGCCATATTGTATAATGTATAGTATAATGTATCTTTCAGGCCGGCATGACAGCGGCGACCGGCGATAGATAGTATGTCTTTCGGTGGTCGCCATTGTTTTTGGATTGTACTGTGCTTACCATCAGGCACAGTACAGTCACTTTGCCGAGCTACAATAAAAAAAAAAAAAAAAAAAAAATAATTAATATATACATATATATTGATCAATTGATTTGCTTTTTGTTGCAGTTAGACGTAGTAGTGTTCAATCGATTCCAAGCGGAAGTGCAAAATAACGTCCATTATAATATTTAATGATGAATTTCCGCAAAGTAACGCCTTCTTCAATCAAATTATACTTATCCCCTGGACTGTTAAATACCATAAGGGTTTAAGCATCAATACTATCTAATGTAGCCCTTATGATGAACTAATCAACAGACTGTTGGAAGCATAATTAGAAAAAAAAACGAATTTATGACATAATTGGAAAAACTTGACCAATAACAAATTATGTAATGTAAAAGTATAATACAAAAAAAATGATTACGTATTTAAAAGCATGACCAGCCATTTTGAAATATGGATCTTAAAAAATCAGCCGAGGGGTTAAAAGACTACAATTAATGACTACTACGTATCTATCGACGAAGTTAAGGTAAATAACGTTTTTCTATACAGAGTCATTATTGATGTAACAGATTCACTTAATTTTTAATATTACCTATCGATGATCAGACATCACTATACCGTCTATGAGGCGCGTAAATCGATGCGCGTGCGTGCCTCCGGCCAACGCTAGCTCTCATAACTCGCGCCGCACCGCCCTCTTTCCTTATGACTCCCTTGTTTATATATTTTTATACTTATATTTTATATATTGTATAGCAGTCTAGTTTCATAAATATAAACATAACTTACGAGCCATAGAAAATATAATCTCCACGGTTTACTTCTGCGGGACGACCTCCTCGAAGGAGGCCATCGCGTTCCATGTTGATTTGGAGCTGCCGGAACATACCTATAGTTGCTACAACATGAATCCGTACATCCAATCGTGTATAGAGTTACTTATATTTACTTTATATTTCCATACTTTATACCTTCATAAAGATACATTATTCAAATATACATTTATATATATAAAATATGGACCACCGGGATTTATTTTCTACAAGGACCAAGTTATCGGTGGTCATAGCGGCATGGAGAGGAATTTCACCACGATACGTACAGTACTGCCTTCTGGAACGAACGTTTGCTGCAGCTACCTAATAAAAGTTTCTTGAGGTGTTGGTCGAAACTTGATCATGAGACCGTGGACTGAAACAACCATTAACACAATGATTGCTGACTACGCGGCCCACATATCAACAACCTCACATTGAAAACCGAACTGGTTATTACGTATAAGTGGAATTCCGAACCTTTTTAATATTGACAAAAATACAAATAATCATTCGTAACACGTTTATTGTTACGAAATTAACACTAAAATGTTTATTGTCACAAATTGCAGAACTCGTTCAATTGTCACGTTTTATTTATCTGAGTCTGGGATCGATGACAAAATGTTTCCAAATTTTATACGAGTGTACTAGATTATTTATTATATTAATATTGAGATATTATTGTTAAGAGTTGATAACAACGCGTTAGGTTAAATATGAGTTGGGAATTTCAACTCAACTGTCGCTTTCTTCTCACACGCTGCGAAGCAGCGTGCGGGGAGACCGTACCAGGGTAGCCCCTCTTGCGGTGGCTTCACTCGCCTCCCGTAATGGGAGTGTCTGTTATTTATTAATCGCCCCCTAAATCAGGTGGGCGATAGCGGCCTCATCTGCGCCATCTGGCGGTGGTTGTGGGTGACATGGACGTCTATTTTGATGCGGTTGTCGTCTTCTGAGAGGCCTGGCCACCGGTATGCAGCGCTTGCAGGGCTCTCAGGCATTGCTGTATGATATCCGGGGTGGTTGTGGCTGCTAGGGTTCTCATTAGGGTGGTAAGGATATTCTGGGTGGAGTCCTCGGTCGGTTTCGGCTGCTGGGTCGCCTCCATCGGCTCGCGGGCTCCTCCTTTGCGTTTTGGCATGTTGGTGGTAGGTTTTCTATGGCCGGAGTCGTTGGCGGGGGCCATCAGGCTCCCTGCCGCCGACTCTTCTACCGTTGTGAACGCTGCGCTCCCGTGCTCCTCTCGTCGCCTGGTGTCACCCGTCCGGGCAACGGTCCCCGCTCGGCGATTACGCGCCTCGCGGCGGAACACGGGGCACAGGCGGGCGTTGTTTGAGGTATGCGCCCCTCCGCAATTCGCGCAGGACGCAGGCTCTTCTTGCGGACGATCGCAATTTGTTGCGAAGTGCGGGCCACCGCATCGCACGCAGGCTATCGGGCGATGGCAGTAGTGGGAGGAGTGCCTGAAAGACTGGCATCGATGGCACTGTGCCAGGCCCCTCCTTCCACGCCAGGCTTCTATGGTCGTCTTCATTAGTAGGATCTCGTTAATTTCATATATGGCCGGAATAAGGCCTGGTGTTCTCTGCAGGGAGCAGTGGATTATGCACCCTGGTCTTCCCCCTCTTCCCTGGATTATTCGGGTGTATTCCGGTTTGAAGCCTTTCTCGCGAAGGGCTTCGGTTATCTTGGCGGGCTCTGTATCCACTGGTAGGCCGCGGATCGCGACCTTGAGGCTTCTCTCCGTAGGGGGAGAGTAAGTAAACCAGCTCAGCCCTTCCATTTGCTTCAGGTATTCAGTGTAGATTTTGTGCTCTTCGAGGTTGCCCGGAAGGAAGCGGACCCCACGTCCGTATGCACGCGCATCCGGTGTCCGTCCCAGCAGGACCGCCAGTCGCCTGAAGTGCTCTGGTCAGTCGGGCAGGCTCTCCACGACGATCGGCGGGCAGCGTTGTCGAAGCACGGAGCTTGTTGATTCCGCGGCGCTTCCTTCCGGTACAGGTTTTCGCGGTAAATTAGGTTTCTGGGCCGTCGGTGTTGGTGGGCGCGCCGCCATCGCAGCATAAGATTGCTGTGACTGCGTTGGTGCAGACGCAGGTGGCGCCCCGAGGCCTTCTGCGGGTATAGCCGTCACTTGTTGGGGTTCCGCAGGCATTTTTTCCGGCAGAGATGTGGGCGCTTGTGGCGCCCCGCGGCTCCCAACGGGTATAACAGGAACTATCGACTGTTTCGGCGGGGGTGCTAGTGGCGCCCCGCGGCTCTCAGCGGGTATTTCAGGAACTCGTTGCACCGTTTGTTTGCATTCGGTTTGTTTACTATTAGGCGTCTGTGTGTCTGGCGAGCTGAATGGAGATCCAAGTTCAAGGTCGTCCTTTGTTTGTTGTCGCGCAGCTGCTATGCGCGGCTCGAGCTGTTCCATTTGTTTTGCCGGGATGTCTGGTAGTATTAGTAATCCTCCTTCTAAGGGGGATTTCAGCGCCGCTACGTCTTGTTTACGCAGCTCGTAGCCCTCGTTTTCATCCTGTAGGATGCGAAGGTAGAGCGCTATACACCGCTTCATTTTGTCCGACAGTTCTCCAGTTGCCAGCAGCTGGGCGAACTTGTCGCAGTCGCTTTCGTACATCCTTGTACGAATCGCCACAAGGGTGGGTGACGATAGCAGGGCTTCTAATTCAGGCTCCGAAGAGTGGAGTTCGGAGTGCGTAGCAGAGGTCATCAGTGAGCTTGGGAGATCGAGGAGAGTGTGTATAGCGGAGGTCGTCAATGTGTGCGGGATATCTGAGTCCGTGGGCGTGCTGGTTGTTCGTCGTACCGACGCGGGATCTGGTTTGTCCTGTGAAGGGGTTTTCTTCGTGTGCGGGATATCTGAGTCCGTGGGCTTGCTAGTTGTTCGTCGTACCAACGCGGGATCTGGTTGGCCCTGAAAAGGGCATTTTTTCTTCTTCTCCGAAACCGTTGCCGGCCGGGAAGGGATTTCGCAAGTGCGGCGCATTGTCGCGCAGGACGAGCGAAAAATCGCGGAACTCGTGTGTGGAACGTCCTCGCGCGCCTGACAACGGAGCGATCCGGAATTTCAACGAGGACATTTCTTGTATTTATAATGTTACTAGCTGAGCCCGTGTATCAAATTTATAATATTAGTTAGGAAGTCATGATGATACCATGCTTTGTCTTCATAAAACACTAAGGGCTAAATATTATTATGCAGAGCGTCATTTAATATCTAATGAGATTTTGGTTAAACTCTTAAACTGTAAGGTACACAAAAAACAAATTACGTGTAATACTTAAGGAGCACATATTTAGGCGTTGATGTCTTTTGTTTAGTGAGTTTTACTGACGCTATATCAAATGTTTATTGAATACTAGCTGACCTGCGCAACTTCGTCTGTGAGAAATCGGTTAACTACCGGTTCCAATTGTATTTACGAAATCGAAAAATCTTAAAAAACCTAGAAACTCTATTAGAGCGTCTCCCGCCGTTTCCAATTGTGAAACCAAACAATTAAGGGACTCATTCAAACACATACTTAGTTGGTTTAGTGAATCACTTACACATATATGGAAGAAATTTCGATATGCGGACGTAACGCCATCTGTCATTCAGTAATATCAATAATTTTGTTTTGTTTGAAATACGTACGACCGTTGAATGGTTTGGATATTGTTCATACAAAAATATAAAAATCTTGAATAAAAAATGGGAGAGTGAGTTTAGGAGAGTGAACATTTGGTGTTATATGTATATTTTGATGAAAAATAAATACAAAAAAGAAAAATTGTCCAATAAAAAACAAAACCTAGATAGAAACACCCTAATCACCTAGGTGTATAAATATACTTCACGAACTATTCTCATATCTACCTATGTCTATATATACACTTAAAATTTCATAAAAATCGGTCCAGCCGTTTCGGAGGATTTCGACCACGAACACCGTGACACCGTGACCGTGAGATTTTTATATATTAGATTAATAGTTCATATAAGAAAAAATCAATTGCCGATTGTATGTACGCGCATCAGTTCAGAATGGCTGCACCCGTTTGGATAATTATTTTATTGTTATATTTCTAATTGTCAGGACAAGATCTATAAAATAATTAAAAAATCGCACAAAAAAAGTGAAAATAAATTTTAACAACATCTGCATATGAAAAACTAACTGAATGATTAAGACAGAAGACCTTATGGAGTTCTTCAAAAATATTGACAGGTTGACGTTGTGTTGTTCAGCTGCCGGTTTATTTTATTACATGGTCGAACTAGAGTAAACGGAACGTTTGGTCTAATTTTCTTAGTCAGAACACCCGTTTGAAGCCGGGACGGGCAGCTACTCTAAATATACAAAAATACAGTGTCATGATGTTTGTCCACGATGAACTCCGAAAGTACTCAACTGATCGCCATGAAAGTTGGCATTTATGTATAATTTACCCCAACTTCAGAGATAGGATAATTTAAATTTTGAGTAATGGCCTCAATATTTTTAATTATAAATTAAATGATTGTCAATGTTCATTATTGTTATTAATTGCAAGTTTCATCAGTCTCGAACAGATGGCGCTTTAAATTAGCTTGTTGACAGAATACTGTAGGACCAGCTGTTATAGATAGCTCATTGATAGCGCCATGTTTTAATTTTGAATTTCTTTTTCAACTTTTTTTTTTCGAACTGACTACGCTATTGACCTAGTAAGGCCTTAACAGCTTCACCGGACTACTTTTTTCAACTCCAGTTTATTTTATGGTTCACGTGCTAATACCAAATACTTTATAATAATTTAGATTCAATCTGTAATAACTGAGCCACAGCAACGCGTGGCCGGGTCAGTTAATAATAAGTAATGGCTCAGTATAAATATAAAATCTACATATAAATAATAAGTTATTTTTTTATGTTGGTCAGGGTTTATGTCCACCTAAAGCTATATAATGACTCGAGTATTTGTTAAATCAATGATTACTAAGATATCGGCATCTTTGTCTACATGATCGAAAACTTGTATACTTCATAAAAAATATAGATTTCATTGTAAAACATTCTGAGAGCGTTTCGCCTTAAATCGTGCGCAGGCGCAGGATCAGCGGGGCGGGTCACAGTCTTTAAACACGAACCCACCGACTCACGTAAATACTGTATTAATTAATTTGTACCGACAGAACAAATAAACTACTACATGATTTTAGAAAAGTTATTTTGTGTTTTTACATTTTTTAACTTTAATTGATTTGCAAGGTTCGTGGTGGTTGAGTGGTTGGCGGTACATTGATTGGATGTCAACAGGTTGTAGGTGTTCAGTAGGTGGTAGAGCTACGCTGAAGCTATTACTGGTTTCAGCGTGAATGGGTCGACTGCCCGGGGTAGTACCACCCACTCACAGAAAACCGACGTGAAGTAACAGTGCTTGCACTGTTGCGTTTTGTTCGGTCAGTGAGAGCGCCGGAGGCCCACCTCCCCTCTCTCCCGTCTCCCTCCCCTACTTCCCATCCTTTCCCCAGAAAACACAGGCTGGCAACGCACTTGCGACTACCCTGGTGTTGCTAGTGTCTATGGACGGCAGTGATCACTTAACATCAGGTGACCCGCCTGCTGGTTTGCCTCCTATGATATAAAAAAAAACAGGTTCGTATTTCGATTTGTACCCTGGAATTTTCGAGATTCGCCTTATTTTACTATCGGTCCACGGTTCAAGAAAACATTGTTGCAAATCCTGAATCTGAGAAATATTTTTGTAGTATCAGCGAATATGAGAAAATATAGAGCTATAGTTTGATCTGTTTTTAAAATTACTAATACTTCGTAAGCTGGCGTAATAACTACATATGTATCTTCCCTTGGGAAGAGGTCTTTGACCCAACTGCAAGTTACAAAGCTAGCATTTATTACTATAATTGGTTTGCTAATAAGGTAGTTTTTAACGAGTGCTGTTTAAAATATTATGTATTCTAGTAAATATATTCATTACAATTTACATTATGCAGTAAAAAATACAAAATTAACTTTCGAAAAATAAAAAAAAGTTCTTTCAGTGAAGGTTATAAATGTAATGAGATTCGTGAGAATGAGAATTTACGTAGAGTTCGATACGTAAGTACGGAACACGAAATCAGTTATAACTTTCAATGGTAGGACGTTTTCATAATACCCATTCTAACTATCTACTATCATGAAATTCAAGGTTATTCCGACAAATAATAAAAAGTCCTAAATTATGTCATTAAATACATATATTCAAAACGGTTTTTATGAAAGTAATCTCATTAAACATTTTATTGATCTTAAAGTTTTTCTCATTTTTATAAAAAAAAATCCTTTACATAACAAAATATAAAATTAATACATATTTGAACTGATAATACGAACGCTACACTATCATAAAGTAAGTTCCCCGGCAGAGATAACAAAAAGCGAGTTAACAAAAAGCGATCATAGCTGGTGACGGCACGACTGCGACCCCCGACTCGCCAACATCGACTAGCTGATTGTTTTATTGTCTTTCATGAATAAATTACATCATGAATACAATCTATGGGATAGTAACTCAACTTTTTATAATCCCTTATTAATTTTTATCGATTTATACGTTAAAATTTCACCACAATCGTAAATCTTATTTGATTCTTTACCGGGATAGTCTACACACTTAGAAGACGCCCATTAAGTATGCCAAAAATTTAGGGGAAGGAGGGGTCAAGCCGAATGTCGTTAAATCTCATGTTGGGGAGAGAGGATAGTCCAGGCTTATTTTGGTATTAGAATTCACATCGACGGTAGTAGTAAAGAGAGTACAACCACTACTAAATAATAATCGCTGCGAATAAATACTTGAAAGTCATATTCAAATATTTTTATACTAGCTTTTGCTCGCGGCTTCTCTCACTTTAACATAAATTTGACGTGTGGGAACAGTTTTTTCTGAACAAAAGGTACCCGATTTCCTTTTCTGTCCCTGTAACGGCGTGTATGCAAAATCTCATCACGATCGAGGCGTTACTTGTGAATTTGATCGTAATCAAACTTATACTAGATCTGCACTATCGTTGGTATCTACTCTGTCATATCAACTCTTATTCTTGGTTAGCTAATATAGAGAGAATTTCGAAAATAATATTATTCCTTATAATTTTCAAGCGATAAATGTACTATCATTATCAAATCAGCCTATAAGAAACGGACTGCAAGGTCATAAGCCTTTTCTCGAAGAATGGTATAGGCATAATCACCACGCCAGCCCACAGCGTATTGCCGATTTCAGACTCAAAATTCACAGACCTATATTTTCTCAGATATAGTAGAACTACAGAGAACATTTCTCAGGTTTCCTCACGATATTTCCTTTCACCGTAACCCGATAGCTTTACTACTTTAAATTAGTAAATGTACGAAAAGTTCGTTGGTACATGGCGGTCAAACCACTCGACCACTACGACTACCAACAAAACTGCTATAATCATAACATATTAAAAACGAAATACTAGGAATATCGTTTTTAGATAAAAACGGAAACAAATGGGGTACTGTATTGACCGAATAAAACCACTTAACAATCTCGTAAACGAAAACGAACTACACTGAAATATACCTATGTCATTTATTTAACACAGCGTTTTCAAACCCCGATTCGTAGATTTCAACAATTATTGCGAAACGCGATTATTGCGAAATTCAATTTTGGTATAGTAATAATTGATCCGTTATATTTCGAAGCTATTACGTGTAATGTCAAATAAGATAAATCGTAATTGTTCAGTACAGTGCGTTTCTTAGGACAAATTAAAATGAGCATTTCACGCTAAGCGTGCTATATACGAATCGCAATAATTCTCATCTTTACTCTATATATTTATCTTTAATGAGCGTCCTTCATAATTATCAAACAATTCCACCAATCAATCCTGTGTAGGTAGATAATGATATAAACGAAAAGATCTGAGTCATCCTTGCGGTTTGCAGATAGCTATAAAAAGTTGCACGCGCGAGTATGCGCGGGTCGTCAGACTTGTCATAGTATATAAAACAAAGGTCAGACAATAATGAGTATGCTTGAATGGATATATTATCGTGTCTCCCAGAGACAAATAAGTATAATAACTACTACAGAGAAGTTTAATTCTTTAATAATACGCTCGGAATTACTAAATTCTACATTAAATGCGTTTAGCGTACTAAATGAAATAAGCAAATCGAATAACAAATTCGAATTACTATTTTCATATAATTTGAAACAAAATGAATGTCTACTTATACAACATTCTAAGTATAATTGTTCTTTATTATTAGGCATGCTCCAAATATAACCAATATAATGTAAATAATATTATAATGCGAATGTCAGTTTGTTTGTTTGTTTGTTTATTACGTTTCCAAACTTTAACCATTTAACCGATCATCATGAAATGTTGTCTACACGTTTTCAAGGATACAGGATACCTATCATCAAACAAGGGCTATTTCTGAAAAGTAGCTCAAATCTATATCAGCGCAAATGAACAAAAATAAATACCAATCTACCTGTATGCATACAAATTATGGTTTGACACATCTACAAATTCTTTTACTCTATGCCAATATACGCAGCAGTCCTTCACGATTTTCTCACATTAATGTGGACGTTTGAAATTATAGGCTTTTGATTTAGCCAATTAAAACTTTTAGCGGTTCGTTACGTACTCCTAGGGGGACTCCAATTAAAGGAGATTCATCGTCGTACGTCGGCTCAAGGCTATGGCTTTTTACAACTTTCTTTACTTTTTATAAGACTTAATTTATATCGTGTGTACGGGGACTAATAATGCGGTCGTGCCATTTGGAACAAATTAGTGACATGCTTGCATGCGTTTTAACGTCTTATAGTTATTAATACATATTATTGATAACCAGTCAATGACTAACTACAAAGTTTTACGTTTATACCTTGTAGCTTTCCTTGTGATATTCATAAGCAGGCGTCACATTTGGTGTAAAGTGACGATGTGGCTCAATATGGTCGATACGATAAGCTATGTATATGTTGCGAGATGTTTGCGAGAGATTTTCAAATTGAGAGTAGTAGATATAGTAGAGAATATCGCCACGTGGATGTTATAAAAGGTACTGCCACAATCATAGAGTTCATAATACAGGTTTCCTTATCCCAGAGCTCAGTGAGTGTAGGTTTCGAAGCTACGGCGCTCTTTTCTGTATCCGAACTGACTGGGCCTTGATTTCTATAATAATATTAATAAATGCTTCAGTATTCATTTTCTAACACAACTATTTTTTTGACCTGTTGAGTGAAAAAAATAAAATTTATTTATATATTAATTTAATTTTATCACGTAATAAACGATTTTTACTATTATTTTAAAAAGTTTACATTTTATTTGTTGATTTATTATATCATGCGAATTTGTGTGGAACTAAAAACACGAGATGCCACAAATTGGTAGATCAATATATAAACAAAGTACAAGATATAAACGAAATTAATTATTTTAGTAATAATACGAGTATATTGCATATGTCTAAAAAAAAATATAGCATATGCTATAACCTATTTAGGGTTGATATATGTATAAGCATAATTTAGTATTTCCATCATATGTTATTCCAAACTATTAGAATGTATGAACTGTAAAGTAACTTGTTATAAAATTAGTACTAATCTATCAAGAAGTTAAATTAAAGAAATGAAAATAGTTTACCAAGATAAAATGCATTACATCGGTATTTACACGTATTTACCTCGATTGACTATCATACAACAAACACGTTATTCACTGAGAGTTTAAATTTTACGCTGTACCTCTATTTTTGGCCAAAATGTACTTTTCAGTCTGTTAATTGAAAATTTTAATAAGTTGTAAATGTAATAAAATTTATTTTATTACGTTTTTTTTTTTTTTTGCTCCCCCCCTTTTTTTTTTTTTTTTTTAATTTTTTCCTTTTTTTTTTCTTTCCCTTTTTTTTTTTTTTTTTTTTTTTTTTATTTTTTTTTAATATTTTTTTTATTAATTCAAATATTTCCCTTTTTCATTTAATTCCAGTCAAAAAGCTTTTCTTATGATGATAACTCGATAACTAAATAATATTTAACACCTAAACATGTGTTACCTAAACTGGGGAGCTCATTACATAATAGTTAATTACGCACGAATCCGCTACCTCTCGGCTCAATATAATGTCTTACTAACACTGTGCTACGAGGCCTTAGGTAAAATATAACGGAAGGCCGGCAAGAACGCTCTGATATGGAATCGAATACAAACTGCAAAACAATTACTGACCTTGAAAACTCAGGAATAAAATTTCTAATACGGATATACTGCGGTTTCGTGGAAGCACTCAGCGGCGCCCCCGGGTCTCCATTACTCAGTACGGATACCGGACCACTGACAGCGCACTCACCCGGTGAAAACCGGACTCTACTAACACGCGTACTAGAAAAACCGATATGTACAACCTCGCAAGCGGTTTTCCTAATTTTATTAGTTTCAAATTTGACGGGTCGGGTCTAATTTCGGCAATTCAGCAGTCAGCAGTATTCTCTACAGTTTCCTCTGATATCGAAGCTTTTTTTATTCAATAGTACGGCAAGTATTAATGTGACGGATAATATAGCTGTTCTATGGAGGTTCCAATTCAATCGAACAAAATATTTTTTTTTAGTACGGCCTCTTAGTTGATACCCCTGGTATCGCAGTTGCGTTGACGGACATGAAGAACGTGTTTCAATCCCTTTTTAAAAATACCCATATCATAACTCTGGGGAAAATACCGTACCGGATTATGAACAGAATATAGAAGCCACTATATGATAGACTAAGATATCATGAAAAACGCTACGATAAAACTGTAAATGCTCGGTGCAATAAACAAGACGGAAAAAAGGGTAAAACCGCCGCGTTGGTGCATCGCGACTGCCGCGGCCGCGTCGGTCAAAAAGCGCAATTGTCGGGTACAATGCCGCTGGCGCAGATCGGCTCGTGTCGCGCGCGTCGCATTATAATGAAGGCGGGTTTTTGTCGCGCGACAGCGTGGGACTGTCGCGACTCGCGACTGCTATCGATGTTGTCTCGCGCCCGCCGCCTTACACTCTACGAATACTACTTTTTTACATTTAAACTATTACACCCGGAAACGTTATTCACCTGTCTGATACGTTGTTTACTAATATATATTGCGCGCGTGTCCGCCCACAGGTTATTCCATAATGTTCCGATAATTCCATGTGATAATAACATAAATAAAATTGAATATCAATTTAAACCATTTTTACTTTGTTGTCTATAAACTAGACAACAGCCACTGGGAACTCTAGTCTTACCTATTGAGTGTTTTACTTATCCTTAGTCAGAATTAACATTTGATAGCATATTTAAACAATTTTTTCTTTGGAAGTAAACCACCTGCCGAGATATAAATCACCCTATTTCGGTAGTCAAAAGTTCATAACCTGCGCGTTATGTTTCTATAATTTTGTTTATACTTTAAAATGCAAAAATAGGATACATAATTCTTGTAAAATAAATATAGGTAAGTGTCTGTTTGGGTCGAGTAGTATACCAACGCGAGTACCTGTATAATTAAGTATTTATACAACAGGACTCCGTATAGTATATAGTTTAAAAGCACTCTCATATATGTGAAAAATTTAATACATATAAGCCAAAGAAGTTTCAATTCCTCCACGTCTATACAACTGATACATTGACTAATATTTTTTATTATATACTAATTAATAATACTATACAAGTCAATGTGTTAGTTCCTCGTTAACAAAAAATGTTGACATGCGCAATAAAATGCGATGGAAATAATAAGCGAACAAATGTAATTTTTACCTACGTTTAATAAATGGAATGGTTGGAGAAGTAACGACTGCAATTCTTATGAACGTCGAACTTATACGTAATAAGTATGAATATTACTCCCTTTTAAGATTAGCGATAGTTTAGATTTAGTTTTCGAAAGCGTACAGCAGTATCTGAGATTCTCTCTGGATGTGAGAAACGAAAAAAACAGACAGTTTTAAAATTGTTCGCACTTCTCGGCCGATTTTTTCTCCAGCAAACATTCCCGGTGTGAAATCGTCACAGATCAGACGATGCGTCCGTCGGTTTTTCTCGTCGGCAACGCGTCACGTAACACGTGGCGTGTCGAACCGATCAGCTCGGGCGTTTTTTATTTCACAATCAATTTTCGAAATCACACACAATCTAAGGACTCATTCACAACGAGTCAGGATCAAATTATATATTTCCCTTTTTTTTAATTCGCAATTTTGGATAATGCAACAGTCAACTGTCCGATGAATAATATAATAACAGTAATGGTTTATCACATTGATACAACTAAAACTAATACTGAAAAATTAAATTATATGACAATAAATATTAATAAACATTTGAAAAAGAAAAATAATAGAACAAGAATAAATGAATATGAATTCATTAAAAACTAAAGTTAACCTATGGAAAAGAGTAGAAGATAGCATATATAATCAAAAATATTAAAATATAGTTTACTGAAGGTTTACTTAATTTAGTAGTGATATTCCATACGGTTGTACTACATTTCTTACGTTCAGATTAGCTCACGATGTTTTCCTTCAATGTCAGCCAATAGTGCCACCAACTTAGATTAGTCAATGTGTGCTAATTCCGAAAAACGCTGGTGCATGCTAGCCCGCGAACCTTTCTTAATTTATATCATTAAGATAGGACAATACAGTGTATACCAAGCAGCATTGAGACTTGCAGGCCGACATGACAGCATCGACTGGTTTTGTATTGTATTAATATTTCCATAGTTTTTGGACACTGTTTACAATCAAGTACAGGGCAGTCACTTTGTCGTGCTGTTAGAAGAATATATATCCATCGCAAATATTCAAAAAGATTCCAAGAATGCACTGTGACTGCATGCCTGTTTGGTATATTATCCTTAATTTCAAAATCAAAATTACTTTATTCAAAAGCTCCTGAGAAGGTGCTTATGAACGTCAAAACTATCACCGGTTCATAGAACAACCCAGTCATCGAGCAGAACCGGTAAGAAACTCGATCTGGTTTATATTTCCATTATAAATAATGTTACAAACATAGATAGTTACGTTCGTTTCTGACGGATACACAGAGAAGAGCACAATTTCCAGATGTCACCATCATTCGTATTTAAAATACATAACTTTTACTAAGTCTGTAGTTATAAGCAGTAATAACAATTTTAACTGTGTTTTTATGCGTTAATTGTGGACAGTTTTAATTCACTATTAAGTGTTATCATTACTTCTTAACTCCCGCGGAGAAGCGTAATGGTATATAGAATACTGCAAAAAGTCGTCTAGCTACTAGTAAAAATCTCGTCAAATCAGTTCATCCGGTCTGGAGATTACTTCAAACAAATAAAAGATACTCCAGTTTCACGTACACGTATTAATTAATCGCCTGTCGTATTTAATAACATGGATTATGTAAAGTTTCCAAAGGCTGTTTAAAATGTATATCGGATTTAGCCCTAGAAATACTCGAGTCCAAGTGAGCGCGCCCCATTAGCGGTAAGGGCCTATTGTGACGGTCACAATAGTGCCGGAGCCCACTTACCCGCCGTTTTTCGACAACTTTATCCGAATCAATAGGTCGTTAAGTTCTTCGGATTTTTCACTGTACGGAGGTGTGAATTTTAAGGGGGTTGGTGGAAAAAAGGAGATTTATACCGGCAACTATGTATTGTTTCGAGTCGGTAACGAAGTACACAGAATTCGCCGAAATACGTATACGCAATACTCATAAAGAAACAAAAACACTTTATAGATTAAATACTGCAAGCCTCACGATGCTGTTTCTAATTTGACTCTTAGCTATGAGTCCATATTTGAGCAATGATATTATAGGTAAAAAGCTGAAGATTCGTTACCTACATGATGTTTTGACAAAACAAATGGCACGATAACGCACACATATGTAAAGTAATATTGTAACATCACACTGTCTTAGATAAAATGTGGAAGTAAGATGGCATATTCTCAATATCGATGGTGAAACAGAAATAGTTATATGTTGCTTGGATACGGGTTGACGGGGCAGCCGTCAAAAATAAGCTAGTTAGCCAAGTTTTAATAAGGCGTTGTGGAAGCGCTTATGACTTATCTACAGATTTTTACTTATAATATCATTGCGTGTGAGTATTAAATAGTCATGTATATATTATACATGAGCTTCTTTGTTAGTGTAGTCAAAACTAAGTATAGTTTGGTAATATACCTCAGTTATTATTAATTTAATATTAAACCGAATCAAGAAAAAAAATTGAAGGGTTAGTCAATATTGGTCGACCAAGTTTCGTATCTTATGATGATCGTTGATTTTCTAATATAACGGGTAAGCAGCATACGACCGTAAATATGTTAAGTTGAGCAATGTTTCTATAACATTTCAGTTCTTAGAATTTATAGAGTGGGATATTTCTTAACATACACAAAATTGTCAAATATGGTAAATAATATGTCTGTAATCTAAATCTGAAACAAGTCATTGTCAGATATTTCAAATGAGAAGATAATCGTTGTCAACTTCCCTATTTGTAAAAATTGTTTACTGTCAGTAAAAAAAGCATAACATACACTGCTTTCATTCACATCAGAAAAGAAAAAGTCATAATTTCAAGTACCATAATAGAGAAATGAACAGCATTTTTAAATATGTATGTATAAAGTAATTATAATTTATTTATATCACTTTGTTTTAATTAAAATGATGAGTACACATCAATTTTCAGATTACTATTAACAAGCGGCAGCTACTTTCTGTCAATTATGCTTTATTGTGCTGCTAGTAGCTACGCGTTCAAATAATAAAAATATGCATGTTATTGTTTTCCCTATCGTACACTTTTTATTGGAATTGTATGCCAAATTCAAAGCGACATGTCTTCTTGACAGTTGTCTTCTTATTTGAAAGGCATACTGCATAGCATCTTTTACCTATCTCTTTCAATAATGCCGTCTGCAAATATAACGAAACATAGAGGAAGGGTAATATATCTCCGATGCACCACCTGGTAAATTAATAGAGTTCTAAAATGCAAAGGTACCTATAAACACGTCTAAACATTCAGTGATTCGGGAATAAAAGAAAACGCAGAAATCGCCAAAAAAAAAGAAAAAACAAGACAGCGTAGTAGTGACACAGTAAATCGGAATTACATAGTCTTGTCGGAAACCTAGACACAAGGCACTTATCCGCGGTAATGTTCAGGTGGCTACCTGATTACATTTTGATCAAAAGGCAGAACCGCGAGTGAAAAAGCTCTATCATCAACTGTGGTTTACTCACGATGTTTCCCTTCGCCGAAAGCTCCGTGTTAATGTTATATCACAATCGATCAAATAAATCAAACATTTGCAAATGTTATTTATGACAACTTAATTAACTTAAGTGCTCTAGGAAGAGAACCGCTGCTTTCTATAGTGGTTAAGCAATAATATTACGCACTTCTTCCTTAAAAATACAAACCGATCCGCTAGTAAAAACTAGTGAGTAATTGATAGGGAAAGCAATAAAGCATCGTAAAATCAATTCAAAATTCGAACAAATCAAACATTCCAATCGACCTATAAAGCAGCTCTCAAGGGCGATATCAACATAAATCCGTGCTGCGCGAGCGCATCTCTTTATAATTATTCAAAATCCACCACAGGGAGCTATTAAGGGCATATAAATAGGGCCGTTAATAGTGTCGACATGGCAGACAATACCACTGCGCGCGCGCATATTATGAGTTAAATCGGATTATTTTGCGGTACGAAAATATTGGAATTTCCTTCGGAATAAATATCATTTTAAATGTTTTAATATCTTGTTATCAAAACCAAATTAAAAGTTACTTAAGTGATTAATACACATTATCTTTATTGGAAAATGGAAATACCTACGCATATATGTTTTTTTAAACATCTCTTGCACTAGGTCTAAAGTTCTGTGTCGTGGAGGACTTTACAAAAATACAATTAATTAACACAAAACAAAACCAAACTCAGAAAAGCTATTTGTGGATGACGTAAATATTTTAATTAGACTATACGATATTTTTTTTTCCATCATACGATATATAACTCAGAAGAGATGATATGTAAATTTAATCATAAGATTTATAATTCAAATTCAGTGCGAGGAATTCAAGAGGAACCGCGTGGTAAATAAGGTATGTAAAATTTGGTTGTTGATTTCTCACGCAGTGTGAGTGCGAGATGTGCGAATGAGATAGTATGCGAACGAACGGATTTACACTTTTTTTTTCTACAAACACAAATTACGCATCCAAAAATCAGCTCTAGAGGATTAAGTAAGTCATATTAAAAGATATATTTTTCTTTTAATTGTAAAGTTAATTCCTGGTACACTCCTCAGAGATATCAGTAATTATTTATGTCGACTTATCGTGTGTATTAAGTATTAATATATAGTCGGGGCAGTCATAAGCATCGCCGACAGTAGCGAAAACTCAAAACAATGGAATAACTTTTTTTGTACATGCAATATACAGTTTATTAATTAATCAAACATATGATGGACTGCAAAAGTTCAATACAACATACCAATATTACATGTACACAGGCCGCTACACTATGCGTCGCTAGTCTGGCGCACGCGCAATACGTCACGACCATGTCGAGTTCATCAGTGACGCGAACCCATAAGTAATCTCCTACCAAAAATTGCTCAACGCGGCTAAAGAAGTTTTCATTTCAAAAAATCCATATTTCGCGAACCACATTGCAATCCCATGGGTACAAGCGAGCGAGTCGGTCGTAAATAGAGCAGTGTCACGCGCCCGTACATTGTACAAGCCACCACGGGAGTCAAAACTAGCTGTTCGAATCAGTGCATTAACCAAACTTTACTTATCAATAAAGGATACACACCCTTATCGCGTATGCATATAACTGAAAATAGAATGACTAAGGTAACACTTTTCCGAGCTCGTTGGCGCGACTTGCCAGGAGAAGAATGTCGTAAGTGATAATTCAGCTTCAGTAAACAATTAATCGTAACGCTTTCCAAGAAGGTTGATAATGGATTGGACGTCGTGAGTAGACGTACAATTTGACTCGCATTATGTTTATGCAATCCCAGGTACGAGATGAGTCATTTCGCGAAAGAACTATTACCACCCGTACCAAACAAGATACCTGTTGTTTTTTCATGATTATAAGTTACGAAAATTAAACCGATACATAGACCAGTTTTGAACCGATTTACATGATTATTTTTAAATCTCACATTTAGTCTCTGATTAGTTTTCAGTTTGTCACGTTAGATAATATATAAAACAAGTTATAATATTAAAAGTAAATTAAGTCGACACCATAAAATACTAGCACATTATGTTGCTATACTTCATCTAAACTATTAAATACTAGCCAATACAAGACAGTTGAGGATTGCCTATAAATTACAAAAGAGAGTCGCTAGTCCGACAAATGTACCGTGTCTGTGTTTATCTTGCAGTTACCGCTTGTACTCGATTGAATTATTCAATGGAATTAAGCAGTATATTCGTAATAATTAGATGTTTCAATCCTACTCGACATACAATTGAGCACAGTAGTTTAAGTGATAAATATTATGTAAAAACGCCTTGCAATAAATATTAATATCTAAAGAAAGCCATATAATTTTAAAAATTCACGCGAACAGATTTGCGTGCATAGCTAGTTTTTCATAATATGTCTAAAACATTGAAAATACATTATACGTTTAGCAAGTAAAATTATTAGGCTATCGAGGTAAATTTAAATTTGTCTCCTAATAGATATAATTCCATAAATGGTCATGCCTTTGTCCTGCGTAAAACACAGAACAGATAACTTGTAAAATCTACGACTGGCAAATGTATTAAAGACTTCTCTGGCGTTTGTATAATCTGTAGCGATTTATTTGAAGCCATATTTTAGTCTCGGCTCTAGTGAGTTACCCGTGAGCGGTTTACGATTCGCTACAGCATAGATTTTCAAGTAACCTTCAGTCTATTTGTTAAAGAAATTATAACTTCTAATATTGATATTTTAAAGTAACATTTATTTAACGAGTACAGTTTTCAAAATATACTTAAATCAAATTACCGTATAAATTACGGTCGCATATATTTATTATTTATTTATTCCTAAAATTTTACATTTTAAAAGTATGCGATACAATATTACTAAAGGTGCTGTTGTTCGAATCTTTGCAACTCAGTCGGAGCTTCCGGTGAAGGGAAACATCGTGATGATACGTATAAGTATAGGGGTAGGACTTTATCTAAGTCCTCCTGGCTAGCTACAGTAGCTATCATCCTCATGTTGAAAAACTGTCGCCAAGCACCAGTCGGTGTGTTCCGGCAGCTGCACTTGAGAAGTAGTCCCCTCTAGGTTTGGCGTGTTTTGCATCTTAGACAACGTCTTCATTTAAAATCAGATGAGTTCAAGGTAAAACGCTAAAGCCTAGAAAGTCTTAAAAAATTTAAACAACATTCAATTATGTTACTAATTATGTTCAAAGTAAAATACGTACGCGAAAATAATAACTCGCCTGTTAACATTATCCACTTCACGAATATTAACCGTATCGCTTCGAATTGAATTATTTTGTCTTTCTTATATTGCTGTCTTTTACGTTGCAATCCACCCCAGCAAGAATTAAACTGCCCTATATACAAAAGAGGTTGTGTGTGGTTTGTTATATTCATAATAGTTACATAATACGTTACTAAAAGATAACCCACCTACTGCTCCGTGACAGAGTGAGATACGTGTAATCGATTGGGTTATTATCAAAATCTCTCTACAACCTTCTGAAGGACCTTGGCCTGTCGAGAACTGCAGTAAGTTCTATTTTAGAACGAGTATCAAAGGCTGCACTAACAGGTTCCTACCAAATTTGGCTAGGCAGGGCGGGAAACTCGAGCAGTGAAGGTGAGCGTTGATGCGCATCTCAAAGGGGGCCTCCTTAAACCTACACCTGGGTCGCAAGTCCTGGGAACTGCTCTGAGTTTCTCCCTCTGCCACACGATGGACCCGGCACCCGCACGGTGAATCCATGGAAGGCTAAGAAGTTCGTCTCTGCATCATATTTTAATTAATTACATATTTATTATATTTACAGTTACATACCAACAGTGTCAATCGTCAACTAAGGAAAGCGTTTGTAATTCTCTTTATTATTTTAGTTACTAATATTTCGCTCTCTCTCCATTACTAGTTTCAGATGTAAATTTTTCAGGTACACCTCGGACAAATAAAATCAAAAGTTTTTTGTTGCAGTAAGACGTGGTAGCGGTCAATCTATTACAAGCAGAAGTGTAAAGTAATATCCACTATATTTAACCCACTAATAATATTTATAAACCTTTGACATTCAGAAGTCCCTACCATATGAAATGAAATTAGATTAATTTTAAATTGATATTTTTTTCAGGACGTAAATAAAAAAGTTAGAAGTAGAAATCGGGTCCCACAGATCACCATAGGCGGCCTGGGGTCAAACAGATAGTATCGGATGACCGAGAGATCCCGAGGCGTCATTTAATTGCGGGCGCGGGGTTCGATTCCCGGCGAACGGGTGGGCGGTCGTGGCCGGCTTTATAAATTGTCCACGCGGTAGCTAGCCTGGGTGGCGAATGCTCTATGCCCTTGTTCAGTTACCGATGGGAGTTACAATATATGTAGACAGAATTAACTTAAACTTTTAAACGGTTTTCACATGAAGGATCTGATACAAACAGATAATAAATTATAAAAAACATAACATAACATAAAATCAGTCCGTGTGAACCATAAAATTGTCTACAGCGTTATATATCAATATCGACGGGAGAAACAGGAAATGTTGTAACTTGCATTTTGGACTATATCACCATTTACCATATTCTTGTATTAAAAAAATACCGCTTCAAATGATCTGGGTCTTTTTTCCTACGACTAAATTTTCCATCATTACTTCCTTGGTATTTCTGACTAGTTTTAGCACTACATATAAAAAAAAAGTCGTAACTAGGGTAAAATATGATTTTTTTTTAATAAAATAAATACTACTTTATTTATTTGTCATGGACAATGCTTGAAATTGCTTGCTATATAAGTACGTACCAATTTTCAACTTTTAGTCTCTATAAATATAAGTTATGAATTTTTGAAATAGTTTCTTGGCTTTGGTGTAAAGTTGGGTTTTTAAAGTTACAGCAATTCCGCTTTTTCCGTCGATATTTAAACGTTTAGTTAAAATATTGTAAAATAATGTAATGGCCAGTTTCCGCTTCTACGTTTAAAAAGGTAACTTGAACGATCTCATCATATCAGCCGATATTTATATATATATATATATATATATGCATTCATTCACCAACGAGATTTGTGCAACAATGCACATTACCAGCAACATAATTTCCATTCAACAGAATCTTATATTTCGTAAAATAATAACTAAGCCCGTTCCACATCGTAGGCGAATGTTCGCATACTTTATTATTTCACATGAAATCTTAAAAGAATGTGACAAAAATTAAAATGATTTCTATTATAAGTTTAATATTCATTTTCAAGCACAACATCTAAGTCCGAAAATAGTGATAGAGGTAATTTTGTCAATCATGTTGCTTTGATTTTCATATAATGTACAATATAAATACTAGAAGTTTCCACCAATACGATTCTAGGTAAAATTATGTTTGAAATTTGCAGATTTCTGTTTATATAATTGGTTTATTATATATATATTGGATTTCTAAAGAAAAAAATATAAAATTCTAAAGTTTAAACCTCCCAGCATATCATTTAAGAATTGTAATTTTTCATATAGGCAGGTTCATTGTAAAATCGTACAGCATTTGGATATAGTTAAGGATGGGCAGACTGTTGCATTTTGTCTTCTCAGAGTTGTGCAATAGAATAGTAAATAATCTATACTAATATTATAAATCTGGAAGGTCCGCTTGGTTGAACCCGCTAATCTCGGGAACTACTGGTTCGATTTCCAATATACTTTCAGTGTTAGATAGCTCATTTATCGAGGAAGGCTATCATCACGCTAAGACCAATAGGAGCGGAGCAATAATGAATATTTCAAAAACCTTTTTTTTTCTTTTAAGAGCATCCGCTGTCTGTTAGCGTTTAGCGTTAGCGCAAAGTAACTATGGAAATCGCAGGCGATATAGGGGGAAGTAGTTAGTAAATAAATATGAGGACTCAGTTTCACACAAGGACGTTTAATTACAAGCTAAAATAACTTATATTATGATTATTTGTATGATAAACAAAATATAATAATTAAAAATAATTCGGTTCCAGTTTTAGATTGGTACATTATAAAAACCTGTATGAAAAACACTCTGGCATATAAAAATTCATGGCAAATCTTCCCATTTATAAATATACAAAAGCAGCCGAAGTCTGGGGTGGTTGCTATTGGATTGGAATATAATCATAATTTTGTCTACACATACAATTAAGACGAACTTCGCCGAGTATGTAGAGCTGTCATAACCTAAAAACCATATCGCTACACGACTAAAGAATTCCAGCGTTTCGTGCGCGCGGCTCGGAACAAACGCGCGGCCCCTTTTGGACCCCAATCGCGCGATCGCGGCACACGACCTAAAGATAAACGCAGACGCGATACCCTGCGCCGCCCGCCCCTCACAGCCAACACGCTCGTTTGGTGAACGGGTGCACTTATCTCTGAGAAAACCGATGTGAGATGCATTACTGAGTTGTTCGTTGGACGGATTTAAGATTAACAACTACGTAATATTATTATAGCGTGACGGGAAACGGTACGTGGAGATATCAACGAAATTATCTTTACATCAAAAATATATAACTAATTAAAATTGTATAGATAACTCACACGCTATAGATTCAATATAACTAGGTACAAATGTGTCTTCACTAATGTCGATACGAGATATCAAATGAAAGTGATACTTCGATAAATTAAACACCGCGGTATTACAGTAAAACCTCGGTAAGTCGAAACCTGATAAGTCAAAGCCCGATAGGTCGATACTCGATAACTCGAGCCTCGCTATGTCGAGTTTTAACCATCGACCCATTCTTTTCTAGTCTCAATGCCTTCATTACTAGAAGTCTGAGCCCTCGACTATTAGAAACAAGAAATAAAGTACATATTTTTCCTTTATACTTAATAATATATTTATCTACTACAATGTCGAACATCAATGTTTCATTCTAAGTTAGAATCTTCTAAGTTAAATTTGATTTTATGTTTAAACTGTATAAAAGTAAGTTGTCAACTTTGGCAATATTACCGACAATATGTGCATACTTTCTCAGAATTGAACTCTCCTTTACCCAATACCCTTGTAACAAGTTTTTTTTTATTTCACCTCTGTGAAACCACATTACTTTGAATAGAAACGAAACCTCTGCAAGTTGGACACTTATCTGGCAATTTCAATGTTCGTAATTAATGTTTTTTATTACGAAATCTAAATGAAATGTCATGTTATAAAGAATCTGTTGGTAAGAAGATGCACTCTGGGGAATGTACACAAGATCTGAACCAGCTAATTCCACTGTATTTGATTCATCTCATGACTATAGTCCTCCATTTATCCGCACAAAGCGCATGACATCGCCATTTCTCATGCGAACCGCAAAAGAATAGCATGCGTCGGTTGCGTGTGTTTTTCCAAAAATATACATTATAACAGTCTTCAAAAGAAGAAAGATTTTACTGAGCGATCGCGTTACATCTTCAGCCCTTTCTCACTCGCTATTCGGTGTGACTGAGGCCAAGCGTGGTGCAGTATATATAAAAAAAAGAAAACTTGAGTCTAAAGTTCACGGCCATTCGTCAGTATAAAATCCCAGGTCGTCATGACACCGGCGCGTACCGCGTTGTCGCTTCGTCAAACACCGAGATATGACTAAGAGGATGTGTGCCGGGAAGAGACGCCAACGGCAAATATTTGCGATGAGACGCCTTTCATACGTTGAACAGCTAAAGTTATAATACAAAACACAATACCGAAAACCATATGTTAATTTCAAGGTTTTTTTTAATTGTAGTATAACAAATTTGCTACACTATGCTTGAGCGTAAGCAGAACAAAATATGAAAGAACGTAGTCGTTGCTGGATATACACTAGTCTTATGTCTCGTCACACACTACTACCCCGTTTCATCATCATAAGCCTGCAAGAGACCTACTGCAGGGCCATAGGCCTCTTCCCGAAGGAAGGAATAGGCATAATCGCCACGCCACCCCACGACGTATTGGTGATTTCAATCTCCGAGAAAGCCACAGTTCTATGTTTTCCCACATACAGTATTAATAGTAGTATTGGTATAGTATAATAGTAGTATAGTATTACAAGAACATTTCTCAGGTTCAGATTTACTCACGATATTTTACTTTACCGTCAGCCGATTTTAAATTAAATTAGTAAATGTATGCGAATTCCGAATAATTCGTTAGTACATATCGGGGTTCGAACCTGCGGACAACAGATCGATATTCCTTCGCCAAAGCACTAGACCACCACGACTTTGCTTACTACTACTATACAGCGCTAGATAACGAAACGTGGCAAGGCTAGTACTACTAATACGGGTGTTACAAGTGAATATATATGGTGGTTGCAATCCTATCACAGTTACCAAATACTACTAACATTAATAATTCGGGTTCAATATAATTTAAAATAGATTGTATCCATTTCGATATTAATTTCTAAATATTCATCGAAACTCCTGTATAAACGTATCCGAGCTTATCGAGTTACAACAACAACATTTTGGGACTGTGAAGTAATCTAAAAATAACGTAAATCCTAATCGAAGCGATAATGGCTCAGTTGGTAGCGTGTTCAGACATAGCGTCGCAGGACGCAGGTTCGAATCCTTGCGATGGAGTTAGAGCTTTCGATGCGAACCATAGCATGGTGATAGGACTTTTTTGAAGACCGCCTGCTAATAATCTCCCTCTAGTTGCAAAATATTGTAACAGTGTGATCTACTATTAGTCATTTTTTATCGATCTGTTTACTTTATAACTTCTAATTTAGTCAGTGTAACAAAATATATATTAAAACCTGGCCAGAGAATTCAACAGTTATTTACAAAAAAATCATATAATTCGGTTGAATATTATTTGAGTTATCACCACATTAAACGACAGAGCGACATTGTATTTTGTTACATGCAAGTATCACTACATATTATAAAACAAAGTCCTCCGCCGCGTCTGTCAGTCTGTTCACGAAAAATTCAAAAACGATTGAACGGATTTTTATTTGTAGATAGAGTGATTCACGAGGAAGGATTAGGTATGTAATTTGTCAGGATTTCTTGTGAATTGGCTGAAATACAACGATAATTGTTGGGAGTGTCGGAAAATGTCAAGCAGGCTGGGAGCTTTCGTCGAAAACGCTGCCTAATCTCTTTGAGATGTAACAAAACAATTGAACGACGCAGACAAGGTCGCGCGTATCAGCTAGTAAAGAAATATAATGAACTAAAGATTATCTTACAAACCACCTTTAATGATCCAATATCAAGAGTACAATATTTAATATAAGCAATTTCAAAATACACACGTGAAATGTCGATTAAAAAATATAATAAAACGCATATAATCCGGGATAACATGAGCTCACGGCCGACGCGAACAAAGTTCCAACTGCGAAACTCCAATATTTAACACCTGTGACACGTAATTATTATGACAGCACAATGGCGTGGCGGCCGCTGGATCGACTTTAGCGTTGTTTACAAGACGCTTCTCGACAAAAAATTAATATAAAATCCACGCATAAAAATATCTAGAAAGGTATCGGGAGGCATATAGAAATACAAATTCGCACACATATATGTACAATTCTTGTGTCCATGTGTATATGACTCAACTCCTCCTAAACGGCTGGACAGATTTTGACGAATATTTTGAGTATGTTCAGATGGATTCAAGAATGGCTTAGATTCATAATTGGGCCCGGTACGTGGCGCTGCGGTTGTATTTTAGTTTTCTTTTTTGTAATGAAGGCAGGACAACGTCTACCGGGCCCGTTGGTTTAAGTATAGATAAATTGCATTTTACTTAGAAACTTAGTCTCTCTTCTAATAACTAAACTGGTGATCTATAATATAATATCTTTTGACAGCGGCTTTTTACCATACATTTAAATCAATACAAGCAAAATTATTGTAGCTGGTAGAGCCACGCTGAAGCTATTACTGGTTTCAGCATAAATGGGTCGGCTCGCCCGGGGTACTACCGCACACTCATAAAAACCTGACGTCAAGTAACAGTGCTTGCATTGGTGCATTTCGTTAGGTCAATGAGAGCGCCGGAGGCCCACCTCCCCACTCCTTCCCTTTCCCCCAAACACAGGCTGGCAACGTACTTTCGACTGCCCTGGTGTTGTTAGTGTGTTGTTCGTTTGTCTGCTACGACATAAAAAAATAAATATATATAACTTAAAAATATCGATTATGAAGTGTTTTATGTAGTATAAATAGTTTAAAAATTCGATGTTTTTTTAGTTATATTCTTTCTTTCTTGCATAAATACATTTCGAGAGAATAAGATGTAGGGAGCGACAGGAGACCGCAATTTGATACGAATCACCTCGTTTCCCCTTAACGTGTCACATCAGAATGTTGTAATAACTTCACGTAAAGATCAGTCGTATTGTGATTATAACATAAGTAAGACAATCACAGTAATTTCAAAGTTTGTTAAATGCCTTATCATTTATAACAATATGCCGTGCCAGATCATCATAGGATTTGATGGCCTATTCATTATTTGACAAACCCTAGAGATCGAAGGGGGATACTTTCACAATTAAGTCTTTGAATCGAATCTGAGATACTGCTGCAGTAAATATAATGTTATTAAAATGCAAACAGATAGATGTGAAATAACAGTACTAGAGCATTGTTACGTTTCATATGGTCAGTGAGAGCGCCGGATACCTAACTACCCGCTCACCTCTCCTTCCCCCTCTTCTCCTCTCTCCTCCCCACTCCTCCTACCTTTCGCCCCGCCTTCTCCCCAAACACATGCTGGCAATTTACTTACAACTCCCAGGGTGTTGCTGGTGTCTAAGTACGGCGATGATCACTTAACATCAGGTGACCCACCTGTTCGATTGCATCCTATGATAAAAAAAAGTGTGTGTGTACTTATCATTTAGTCTTTATGTCATTAAAATCAGTAGACTCTATCAAAAGTTATTGTAACTTGGATGACGGCCCGAGTTAACTACGGGAAAAGAGAAGGTAAGTAAAAGCAATTCACTCTTTTAAAAAAAAGACATGATAATATGTAATGTAATATTAATAATTAATAAAAAACGCGAACGAAGCTGCGGGCACAGCTTGTAGAATAATAAAATAGTAAGTACCATATAAGAAACAATCGCCTTCAGTTCAAATAATCGCTAGCACGTACGCGAGAAGAAAGATTATCTATATTATGCTGGGAATTTACTATTAATTAGATTGATATTATATAATTAGCGTTGTTGTCGAATAGAATTATCACCCAAAAAAAAAACAACGATTAATAGAGAAATTATTTACTTGAAGTATTGTATTTTTTTAAATCCACTTTTTTATTGCCTACGAACATTACATTTATATGTTATGTAGCCTAGGGTCGGGTCATTTCGAGTTAAAATAAAAAAAAAACCTACGTTAGTAGTTTTTCCTAACCTACATTACTAGTATTAGTAGTATATACAGTTATCAATTCGGCATTCTTAAATGAAAAAACAACGGTGCTTCTGTAAAAAAGTGTGTTTCACAAACCCACTATAAACTTTATATTGTAACATAACAATATAAGTCATTGTGTATAGAGAGAGTAATTTGTAACTCTATTTCCATGGTGTTAGTGCTTTAAATTCAGGCGTTCGTGAAAATGGGTTCAAGGTGTCCCTATTAATATTTTAATAATACTGCTTATCCTTACTAATATTATAAATGTGAATGTGAATTTGTTTGTTTGTTACGCTTTCATACTTTAATTACTCAACAAACCATCGTAAAATTTTGCATACATGTTTTCAGCAGTACAAAAGGTGAATTTAATACATAATAAATCATCATTGTTTTGTAGCCATCATTTATAGAAACCCTTAAATATTAACCAATATAATATAGTGTACAGTTGTTAACAATATAAATTAAAAAAAAAAAACAGTACATAATTAATCTAAACTTTATATTTAAATAACAGTGACTGATTTTATAGTAAACAAAGGAAACTAAAAATATTAAACACTACAAAAAAAACACACATTTTAATCGAATTAAATTATTTTCATATCATAATTATTTTGAATCCCTAACGTCATCTAATTTGGTCCCAGTTAGTTGAAAAAACATTTTGTATAAAAAGACCCTATAATAAACATTTACTTATAGAATAGGTATGTCATTTAATTGTTAAAAACTTGACAATAAATGTTATAGCGAGCGGAACTACAAGAAATAGACTTATTAGCCGCTAGGTATTCCTACATATATCATAAATACTCTATCGTAAAAACGACATATTAATTAGTTAAACACTAATTAATTTAATCATCTTCACAATTTTATTGTATCCAAGGGCACCTGTGAAGGGTTTTTTCTTTTGCTAACCACATAACGAGGCAGCAACACAAAGGGCTGAACATTTAGCGCATAGTATAATAGTTATGACAGTACAATGGCCCGTGAGGACATGCAGACATCTGTTAACATCTTATAACGAGTGCAGAGAGACGACCGCGCGATACTATCGCGATACGCGCGAACTCGCCTTCTATATCGCGTTAATCTTTTATTGTTGCGGGATTATATTCTTAGTATGATTTATTGTTTCATAGTTTATCTTATGATTATGTTGGTACCCATGTTTGCTTTACTAATTCGCATATATATATCTTTAGCTTAGTAAGAATCGCGTTGTTCCATCCGAGGCAATAGTCTACGCCGAGGTTCTATCACTTTGGCACCCCTTTTTTTCTCGAAATGCCTACGCTATTGACCTGGCAAGGTCTTTACAGCTTCACCGGACTACGCACTTTGGCACCCTTGAGCTTGTTCCCATACGGCTGAGTGCCATAAGCGCTTGTCTCTTTTGTCCGGTGAAGATGAAAAGGGCCACCAGATCAACAGCGTATAGTTTGTTCGAAATTGACAATAAAATAAGTCAAATGTTTATTACATTTATTATTATTTATCCTGACTTCTTCGCAAGAATACAAACAAAGTAAAAATATAGTACATATTTTACAGCTTTGTTTTAAAGCGCTAATGTTTTAGTTGATAGCGTGTTCGGACATAGCGTCGCTGGACGTAGGTTCGAATCCTTGCAACTGAGTCGGAGCTTCCGGTGAAGGGAAACATCGTGATGATACCATAGCACGGTTGGCGGTAAGGCTTTTTCTGTCCGTCTGGGTAGCTGCCAACCCCAAGTGGTCTTGAAATCTGTCCCTAAGCACCTGTTGATGTGTGTTCCAGCAGCTGCAACTAGAGAGCCAGTCTCCTCTAAGTTTAGTGTATACATCGTCATTTAACATCAGATAAGATTAAAAGGTAACGTATAAAAGACCATATATTTTAGAATACACATGTGAGTTTTTCTAGGGTAACAAATGATTTTCCTTTAAGTGTTTCTTTAAGTTTGAAAACGAAACAGCTTGTTTTTAGTAAAAACAATGAGATAAAATGAAATATCCAACTAAAAGTGAAAACAATTGTATATAGAAGCTATGCAAATTATAAGAAAATAAGAACGCGAATTCAAATCACGAAACAGGTTTATTTTCGACATTGTTAATATGAAGATTGTCAAAGAGCGTGTAGGTGGCTACGTGGGTGTGGCGAATGCAAAATGGTCCCACTTTTAAATTACTGTTTTTGTTATAAATCAAAGCTCGCCCTGACCCCGGAGTTTGTTTTTTCTTGTTTCGCCACCAAATTGCTTATTTACACGACGATGAATCATAATGCGAAAGATTTGATTGATAAAAACCAGTATATATGTATTATGTATACTGATTTAGGATATTAATATTGATTGATTTGGTACATCAATAGTTATGTAAATTAGAGTTAATAATAATATTGCTTTGAATCTAATAAATTAAAACTTGATACCACGCCGTCGTTTAAAGATTGAAAGTTTTCCACTTCTTTTTCCAGCTTCGGAAACTAAGTTCTTAACCATTTTATGCGACAAACATAGAGAAAAATGTATCAAAATACCATTTAATCTAAGCAACTAAACTTAAACTTATGTAAAAGCAAGATAGTAAAGTTCTATATACAGCAGCAAATTCAGCGTTAGATCTTGAGAAAGTTTTATGAAAAGACCATTTTTGAATTACATTAACATATTTATAATGAACGAAATAGAACCATTCACAAATTGCAGCTAATTCCTAGAGTTAGATTTCTGTTCATTATTATGCAATTCTACTCAAAAATAAAGCAGAATCAAAAAGTCTGACTATTGTCAGGACATTAACAAAACGCGAAGAACATAATAACATCTGAGCACGCTATCACTGTGTAGTAAATATTCCCGTTGCGACAGTCTTTAAAGACGCTAATGGGGGTCTCAATTCAAAACGCACAAACCAGTATACAATCCAATTTCTACCTACTCACCGTCGCCATAAAGCGTAAAATTACAATATCATTGTATTTGGAAGTGACCGTACCGGCCGCGGCCTCCCAAACAATTGACCCATACAAAATCGACCAATCCGTCTTCCAGCAGTTCATATTAACTAATTCAACATGAAATTTATTTGTAGTCGAGCACGACAACAAAGGTTTAGCCCAGATAAGGACCATGGTACACTACACCGCACTGCATTCATAAATAATGTCATATTAGAGCGAGTATTAAACGCGACAGAGAAGTGGGCGGGTGAACGTGAATGGAAAAGTTTTGTACTTGGGTTTTTATGCTTCTATTAAATTGGACACCGTTAAAAGCTAAATACATTTGTCGATAAGCTTGAAGGTTGCTGTCTAGCATCAGATATAACACAATCCACAAACGTAAACTGAATTTATTATTTTCTTAACTTTGTAGGGTTTTAATGTTTGATCAAAATTTCGTTTATTCCTATAATATGGTGAACACGGTAAAGGTAGATGAAAACTGGCTTTGAATACAGCTGCCTGAATAGACCTATAAGTACTTGGCGACAAATATTTAATTTGACGGTGGTAGCTACCCAGGCGGCTTACAATAACCCTACCATCATGCTACACGTGTGATCCATCATAATGTTTTGCTTCAGCAAAACCTCCAGCTCATTATGTGGTGTCTGGACATGATGCCATTGCATTAATGTATTTATTTACATAAGCTGATTTTAGAGACTGCGAACAGTAACATCGTTAATTAGGATATCTTTAAAATATAAATATTACCATAATTAATGTCCTAGAAATAAAAGCAACTTTTACATTAATTAAATATAATTTTAAAATTTAATAAATATAAAAACGCATTTGTGTTATTGTCCGAAACTCCAACGAGTACGACGCGACAGTCAAATTCAATTATTAATTCCACTGCCGATCCTATCTTCCACGAGTGGGCGTACCGTTCATTGTAAACCATCTTTACGTACATTTGTCACAGAGTCCGGTAGCGAAAGTTAATTTGTTTGTTTTTAAAATCAAGACCGAAATTAATTGTAAAAGTTATTTCACCATTTCATTTGCACTGAATTCCTTTGTTATTCGTTCCTTTTTATGATGCCTTGTTTTTGGAAAGATTGACACTTGGACGTAGTTTTGAATTCTGAAACCAGTCCGCGCTTATACTGAAAGAAAAAATTATGACGAAACCATAAATTTTTCATATGTCCTCTTGCCTGGCTTGCCACATTCAAGTTAGAAATTTGTCTCTAAGCACATACAAACGTATTCCCGGAGGTGCACTTAGCAGTAAATCTTTCTTTTGGTTTACCATGTTACCATCTTAAAATACGTTGTCATTTAATATCAGGTAAGATTATAATAATGATTGCGAACGCGATGCGAATCCTTAAAGACCAAGTTTCAGGAATTCGGTATCTTAACTCTGCCCTCCCAATACATTCTTGATAATTTAATATATGTCCACAGGAACCTTGAAAAGTTGGATTTCATAAAGAACCGGCATAATATAAATACTAGAAACTGTGATAAACTGGTTGTCCCATGTTTCAGACTTAGTAAGACCAGTAACAATTTTTTGGGAAATAGTGTTAGGTTTTACAACAAAGTCCCAAAGAATATTACCGATTTGCCGGGTTGTGAATTTAAGCGCCCTGTCAAGCGGGTTTTGGTGTCAAAAGGCTATTGTAGAGTAGATCAATATGTGAACGATACTGTTGTCTGGAATTGACTCATCTTTGTGCATCCATTAAAAACGTTTGTGACATGTACCTAATGTATTCTAAATATTATATTTATTTGTTAAAAAGATAAACCAGATCGAGTTTCTTGCCGGGTCGTCTCGATGATTGGGTTGTTTTCCGATCCGGTGGTAGTTTTGACGTTCATAAGTGCCTTCTTAGGGCCTAAATTGAACAAAGTATTTTTGATTTTAATTTCCAAAAAGTTTACATAATGAATATTTACAAAATTAAATTGTCACTGATGGCACCATTTTAAGCTCTCGCCGACGTCTGTACTAGTCGTGAGACTGTATCACGGACGCAAGCGCCAACTATAGGTACTAATTTTATAGGAGTGTTTATTTAATTGGGGTTAATTATTAATAACGACTATATTTAATCATAAGTTCTTACTATTTGTGATTGTTGAGTATGTGTTTAAATATGTAGGTGTGTATTTATAGGTGTATGTATATAATAGTGATTAAATTGCTGCGAGAGTACAATAACGGAGCGTTAAATACTTCGTATTCGAAGATGATATGTATACAAAAAGTGTAATCTAGGCAAGGTGACTGATGAGTTAAAATAACACGGGCTGAAACAAATCAGTATTCTATTTATTAATACTAACTGTAATATTTTAAGAAGTTGTATAAAACTGCTTAGCACATTGGTGAAGGTAGTAGGACTAATGTTATGAAGTTATTTAAAACTCTTAACTTATTGGTGAACGTAGTACGACAAACGAAAGCTTGACAAAATTGTCGTTAATTTCTCATACAAATATCTTATTACTAACTGATATCTAGGAGTGTGTCTGTATTGTCGTGAACATGCGCATCGCACCGTTTGCCCCACTTCTCCACAACAAGAGGATATACATCATTGTATCGCGTAGTCCTTATAAATATTTTGTCTTGAAACTTTCAAAACTACCATTTTATGTATATAGACAGTTAAATCGCACATTATAAGAAGAGAAATTAACCGTTCAGAAGTTTGGTCCAATCAACTACGGCCTTCAAACAAATTACAATGGGAAATACCTAAATATTTAAAACCACAAAAAGCAGAGATTATCACTTACCGCCCATTGGTCATCCTATAGTTAACACTAATTAAACCTCACACGCAAAAGTTGAAGCAGTGGGCGGAGCATGGGAACACTGAAGTAGGTACTATTGTATTTTATGGCGTAAGGTGTGCAAACGCAGAGAGACAGCGTTTTCATACTCAAAGTAGCTGTACTTGCGGCTACGTTCGCGTTTGTATGAATAATGAAAATGAGTACATTTTAAATATCGAAACATTCATACAAAATAATTTTCATAATGATCGGTTGAATGATAGTTGAAATGCTACAGCGCCACCTAGTCGCGAATTTTATTAAAATGGATGACATAAAAACCCTTCTCTATAAAACCATACTAAGGTATATACATTTTCATGTCAACCAGTATTAGAGTTTATCAATCAGATTGTCATTTTTTTTTAATTTTTCACCAGTCCGTAATATTTATGTGCTTAAATGTGAATTTTATTTGCATCACGAATATATTATAATGATGAATAACAAATTACTCGTTGTGCTACATGGGTTTGAGTGCTAGGCTTCTAAAGAGACGGATGATTACATGTGGCAGCAATGAGAGTGTTAAGATTGATGTGTTGTCTAACTAAAATTAATAATATTAGGAGCGAGGGTATCAGATTAAATTAGAAAATAGGACCTGTGACAGAGAAGTCGAAGAGTAATAGGTAAGTATGAGCAGCTTTATAAGCAGAGGTAAAAGTAATGTAACCAGAAAAATGCTAAGTACGAAGGTTCACAGATATAGGAGTAGAAGAAGACCTAAGAACGTGTTGATGGATTGTACGAAGAATGATGTGTATAATAGATGTAAATACTGAGACGACAGCTGACAGAAAATTTGAATTTTTCTTTTCCTCCATGGGGAAATCCCTAACGGATAGCCATCCCGCCGAGCACGAGAGGATGGATATGCCCGAGTCGCACGGACTAAAACCCCTGGTACCTTCTTACACCTTTTGGCCGCGGGAGCAGGAACTGTCTAATCGACACTACGTCTGCTCCTCCGACAGGTGTTGTCCCCACCTAAGGGGCCCCAACTGCGACCTGAGGGGTCAAGATTGTAGACTCCTCAAGGGAGAGTGGGTGTTAGACCTCCCCTGATGAACTGTGGGAGTAGCATCAGCATAATGCACCTCCACCACATGGGCCTGTGCAGTTTAACTGCCCGGGGCGACGGACATACATTGTGGCTATCCTACTTAAATGACATAATGCTAAGAAGATGACGAATGAATGACCTACGAATAGTTTAACTGACACCTAATAATGATGTGTGGATGTATTATCTGGATGTATCTTGAAACATAATTAAATTGTCCAGAGATTCTACCTACAATACTAGAAGAAAAACATGATAATATATATATAAGTCATCATCATCAGCCTGTAAGAGGCCCACTGCGGAGCCATAGGCCTTATCCTGTAGTAGGGTATGGACATAATCACCACGGCAACCCACGACGTATTGGTGATTTTAAACTCCGAGAAATCCACAGTTATAATTTTTTCCACATACAGTGGTACTACAAGAACAATTCTCTGATTCAGATTTCCTTATAATATTTTTCTTCAACGTCAGTTGATAGTGTTACCAATTTAAATTAGTAAATGTACACGAATTTCGAAAAATTCCTTGGTACATGACGGGATTCGAATCTACGGAAATCGGATTGATATTCTACCAGCCAAACCACTAGACCACCACATTCTAACAATTTAAGTATATTAGACATAATATTATTGTAAATCCAGTATATAAATGATATTATTTAGATACATTTTTAACCTACGCTTTCAAAATTACTTTCTTCTTTTATTAATTTACTAGCAGATTCACAGGAAGAACGTTCTTTGTAACACTTACTTGAATTAATCGCTACATTCTGTGACTTGGACGTCGTACGAGCGAGTTAAACGTTAATTTAAAGGATAAACCGAGGTAAGTGGCAAACGAGAGAAGTAATTGTTTTACACACCACCGAAGCACAAAGGGTGTTTGCGTTTTAAAATGATTGCCTTATTTCTTAGCGCCTGTTAATTTCTTACTTTAAGAATTTACTTTTCAACTTTCTTTTTTGGGAGTTAATGGACGACGCGACGGACGCACTACGGGATATATTCCATTATTATTATTATGTATATTTCAGTATTAAAATCGAATTCTTCAGTATTAAAAGGAATCCAATGGAATAAAATTCAAGATAACAAAATAATAATACGCCTTTTTTATTATACACACTTTTATTAGGTTTTAGCCTTTGACCGCAATCTCCCCAATGTTCAATGAATATGTGGTCCAACATGGTACTCACGTTTGAGGACTGGCTCTCAAGGGCAACTGCCGGAACAAACCTACCCATAGGTCCTTGGCGATAAATTTTCAACTTGAGAGCGGAAGCTAACCAAACGAAATTAAAGAAAACCCTACAACCATACAAAAGATCAACACGAAAATGACATATGAACTCACGTTACCGCAGTAAAAATAAAATATAAGCCACTGAGAGTACTATTGAAAATATATTATTTTTTTTCAAAGAACTTGATGAAACGGTTGACCTCGTAGAACTAAAAACAACGGGGAGAATTTCTTGTAGTACTACTATATGTGGGAAAACATAGCACTTGTGGATATCTCAGAGCTTGAGATCGCCAATATGTCATGGGCTCGGATAGTGATTATGCTCATACCTTCCTTCGTGAAGAAGCCTATGGCCCTGCAGTGTATCTCTTACAAGTTGATTATAATAATGGCCCATAAATAGCTTACTTATCCAAATACAATCCGTTTAACGTGTAAAGTGATTAATAAAAATTTCAAACGATTGCTTACTCGAACATTTATTGTAATGTTGAAATTTAAAGTAGACGACGTGATGCGGCGTCGCATGGCTTCTTGCCCTTGACCGGTGACCGGTGAATCATTTCACGCAGGCGCCGCGCGACGCAACGTTACCGCGCGCAAGGGCAAGCAAGCTTTTGTATAAAAACCGATTTCTCTTTACGAGATAAACCCGGATCGACAAAGTGGTTTGTGGGTTGCGGATCAAACATTTAATATATTTATTTTATCGACAATGGGCTTATTGTTGAAAGTAGAAATAACGACTGACCTACCGTTTCAAGCGGACGAAGCAAACAAACTTCCAAATATTTCATATCACTACATATTATAAAACAAAGTCCTCAGCCACGTCTATCTGTCTGGTTAAGTATCCGGCGCTCTCACTGACCGAACGAAACGCAACAGTGCAAGCACTGTTACTTCACGTCGGTTTTCTGTGTGAGGGTGGTACAGCCCCGGACGAGCCGATCCATTTATGTTGAAACCAATAGTAGCTTCAGCGTGGCTCTACCGCCTACATAACTATTTTTTTTTATTCCCAGTGTAATACATTACTATGATTCCCGTACAACACAACATAACGGTGACTGATTAACAATAATTTAAAACGAAAGTTTAGCGTCACGTTTCCAGTTTCTAGAATTCATTACTAGGCATATCATGTCCAATTTTGTTGCTACCCTTGAGAACAGAATTCGAATCCTTCTTGTACTGATATGTGTTGCGGAGCACCACGAAAACATCAACGCATATATCATTGATTTATGACAGAAATAGGTATCAGAGGTAGTTCTACCATTCTTAAAATGACATGAAATCACTTAGACATTACATGTACATAAAATCGAAGAAAAAGTTTAGTAACTGGTATCAAAGGTTTTTTTAATTTTATTTTTGGTAACCAATCGTCTAGTGTGGGTAATAATATTACAAGTATGTTGTGATAATTTCAATTTTCTAACAAGATGGTAGCTTTGATACACTTGATAGAACTTTTCAGGGAGTTTTTGTGCCATCGCAGAATTAATTATGTTCGTTATTTCCCATTCACTTCACTAATGTACAATAACCGAACTATATTACGTACAACACCACCAATATTACAAAATATAGAATCAAATAACACAAGATTATCTTAATATATATATTTCTTGTGTGCGTGTGTATGTGACTGAACTCCTCCTAAACGACTGGACCGATTTTGATGAAATTTTTTGTGTGTGTTCGTGGAGATTCGAGAATGGTTTAGATTCACAATTGGACCCGGCAGGTGGCGCTGCGATCGACTTTTAGGATTTTTTTTGTTTTCAAGGCAGGACAACGTCCGCCCGGTCCGCTAGTATGAATATAAAATCCATTACATGGCATACTAAAATCCCGCTAAAAACTCGGTATCAGGGTTGTTATGAAGTTGTTCATATTAATCATTCAAACGCTACCGCAGGACGCCAGCGTGACGATATCCATTGTTTCGTAAATATAATATCAAGAATTAGCAATGTACCCGTCATCAGTCATCTGATACGTGACGTTCATGTAAATATACCATGAATCAACATTACGAGATCAGGGTGTCGCGTTCGGTGTCGACTTGCGTGTTTTTGTACGAATCTACAATAATCGATTTCGACCACATATAAGGAAGTCATCCAGATAGTACACCTCGTGAAACAATGCAGTATTGATGGTAACAAAACAGCGGGTTTCAAAATGCATTGAAAAGCTCTAAACGTTTTAGTACTGATGGCAAATAACAAAATGGAAAATGCAAAACCACGTAGAATTTTTTTTTCGAATCTTCTCTAACGTTATTAGCGTGACAGGCCTTCACAGCATCACCGTACTACTAAGGCGAGCGCTTAAAGCACTACGCCGATTGGCAACAAGCCCAAGGGTGCCAAAGTGGCCGAACGTAGGCTTGGGCTGTTGCCTTGGTTGCATCATCGCGAATCTTTCTACGTTAGACAAGTAAGCTATACATACCCGTATACGTCAGTGAGTCATACATTTGTACTTATGTAATTCACTAGCGTTTACATGTAACGTGAATCTGACAATTGTCTAAACTAACTAACCAAGTTCGAAAAATAAAGGAAAAGCACGTAGAAAGTATAGCGTAAAAGTGCTTTTATTATCTGTTCGGTGATGGTAAAAATAGATAATGCAAGCATATTTATTGTAAATATTAGTGTGAATGTGTAGAAGATAATGTTAAAAGTTTGCTGTTCAATTTAATATGAGAAAATTAACTTACGACGAAACTCCAACATATCAAAAAGTTATATATAAAATTACTATATAAAGTTATTTTACTCTTTAAATGTCCTAATAAAATCGATAAACTGAATGCTTGGGACATACTTGAGAGTCAGCGTAGTAAATGTTTAACGGACGAAGGGTCTACGGTATCTAACATTGCTACGACAAATGGTCGGCATCGAAACATAATGTAATGTTTTAATATAGCAAATGATAAGGCAATCGTATGCCTTAATACGTCCAGGAGAAACTAAAATACAAGTTTTGATCTATTCTCGAGAGTTTAGGTCTGTGAAATGGAGGAAATAAGACGAAATTATTCTTGAGAAATTGCTACATCGCTGTATTATATTCACAGTGAGGTATCTGTTTTTAATTACCTGTGGTCCGAATGTACAGTAATTGATTTAGAGCAAGGCTAGATTTGTTTCATGCTTGTCATATGATCAACATAAGTACGTAGTTACTTTATGATTGTATATATATGTTGTTGGTTCAGAATCTCAACAAATGAATTAAGATATAATTTAGTCAACAATTGCAATTGCACTATAGATACTGTTGTCAGTAAATTAAAAAGGATCTAGGAATAGATAAAAAATTGAGCTGAAGTAGGATTGCATTAAAACATAATCTAGCATTATGACAGTTCGAGTTTATTCTTGTTTACAAAGAGTATGTTACCACAAACTTATCAATGCCACAGTTTTTTTTTTAATTCCATGTTTAAAATTTGTGGGCCCTTCGATTATATGTACAACGTTTTAGTGGAATCTATTTAAAGCGTATTATAAGATTTAACGCTTCTAGTTCTTTTCACATCGGAATAAACAATTCAATATTGATAGATCATATTTCTGAATGTACAATGGAATTATATAAAACCATTTTAAATCACTGCTTATTAAATTATGTATTCAGTTGTCTATATTTTTATTGAATAGTCGCTTATTTGATAAGCCAATAATAAAAAACATTTTTTTTTTAATTCGCATGAATGTGTCATATTTATTAGCAGTAATTATTATACCTAAACCTATTACGTACATATATTTACTAAAATTGAATTAATAATATTACTGTTTTATTTTTTATTTAATTAAGAATATATTCGACCTCATTATTAAGAAACTCATAAATCACTTAATAAAACTAAATACATTGTATAAAATTAACACAAAATTAGCATGACCGAGGTGAAATTGTGTTGCGTGGGCGCACCACCGCGTCCACCGCACAACACTACTAATGTATGTTTGTTCGTTTGTTTGAAGTAACACTCCTTAACAGGAAGCTCGCATTTAAATATAGCATAAAAGATTTAAGTTATAAGTTTTAATGATTCATATATCGGTTGTGTTACTTTCTTAAAATCATGTCTAAAAATAAACTTCACATCAACCTTAGCATTACGCCTTTTATTAAAAAAAAAATGTTTGTCTCTTAATACTTTACAGGTTTTACCGTTTGTTCACACTTATAACTGATTAAAAAGGGTTAAGATGTCAACCCTAGTCGAAGGCTGTTTTGACGAACGTTCAAAATATAAAGCCATCTGGTATAAAACTCTACGAAATAAGCCGCCTCATATACCATGGGTTTGCTTACAGTACTCTAAATAAATCTCTCATTGTTATTACTAACAAAGTACGTTCCGGACATATGCCTCTCCACAAGTTTGCGTTTCTTATGAGAAAAACTGTATCACCCAGTTTCGTAACGTATGGATCGAAGATTTGCAACACTTGTTGATGGAGTTTGACCGAAGCAAAGTTCAACGAAAAGCTGTTATAGATCACTTAAAGCTTAATGCATTAGATCAGGGCATTATCCGTAGAATTTTGTCTGTACCTGCAAGTGAAGAAGCCAAGATTTTATGGAAGTTTGTGATTAACCCTCAAGAAGCTTTTGTGAATATGTTAAGATTAGGTTACAATGGGACTGACATATTCTTTGTAAACTTAAATCCCTAAATGAAAGAATAAAAAAATAATTTTAAAGATTTATCACGTCGTAGAAAAAGAAATCACAATTTTTCTTATACCTAGTGAAAGTTTAAACGCTTACAGTATTCTAGGACATAACTATTCATGGTCACATATAACATATAAAATAGTAATATCAAAACAAATAATAATAAACAACTAAGAAAGTCTAAGTTAAAGTTTGTTCTCAGACTTTCAAAAGTATAAACACAATCTAGGTATAATGACCGGTGTCGAAAGCTACAATAGGCGACCTTGAGTTAATAACTTTCGATAATAAAACGGACAATAAACCCTTTCGTTTTGTTCCTGACATTTCTGCGTTCCCTTTCAAGTGAAAGTGAAATTACCCGACGGTCATTCACACTGTGCTTTAACGTAGATGCGTAGAGGATTGTGTATAATTTTTGTATCATTCTAGATACTTAAGTCAAATATTAAGCACCTATATTTTTAATTGATTTAGAACGAGAATCGAGTGCATGATATCCTCCATAAATATTGCTACTGTCTAACCATTCAACCAGTATGTGCTCGGTGTAAGTTGTAACGTCAGATTCAGTATCTATATATCTTCGTATTCTCAAGTACTTACATGTCACTTAATTGTGTGAGTGACGTAGGCTTATACTGTTTAAGTATGTTTTTGAATAAAAAGAGATGGCAGTCATGGTTTCTTGTTTTTTTTATTAATATTTCTACTTTTCTATAGTTTACTTGTTTATGATATAAAAACCCCACGTCTAGAGGTAACAAAGTTTCAACTATCTCCTATATCTATAAAATATTGTGAATTCCAAAAAAAAATAACTTATTAATTTTAAATTGAAATTTTAACAAACAAAATGATGATATTCTAAATTTTAATATTCAGTGTAACACTTTATTACTGCGGAATGATTTTTTTTTATTTTCAGCAAAATTTGTAAACATAACTCAATTGACAACGTCGACCGTTGTGAATCTAATGACAATCGATAGCAGCAGTACTAATGTTATACCAGTTTATTGTCGGTCGATCTCGATACTTCGGTATAGAATGGGAAAGCAGGTTTTTCGTATTCATTTTTGGTATCTAACGAGACCCATAATACACACCCATACAATTTCTTTTATACTGTAACGACGAGAATCTTTTTATTTTATGAAATAATGCGTGCAATTGGACACGCATTCCAACCGATATTCAATATCTTTGCACCTTACAGTTCTGTTTAATGAGTCTCAATAGGACCGCAATCTCAATAGGCCTTTAATCGGTGGTAAATCTTAAGGACAAATGTAGAACTTTTTGTATGCCAGCGTGTTCCAATTGTTCGGAATGTTACACAGCAGCGCGAGAACTGATACTTAGCAGAACCTCTTTCGCAATTTAATTGCTTCGTAGGAAACAGTTATTTCACGCGAGAGAGTCACCAGAGGATCACTAATACGCCTATACGAGTAAAGTTTATTAGTTCATCGCAAAGGTTACATAAGATGCAGCTCTACACTTTCACCCAACAATTTACGTTAACACGGGAACGCCGACTCACAGCAATTGGTTACTTAGATGGTGGTTTAATAATGGAAATATTAAATTATTTTCCATATTAAATGTAAAATTTCAAGTTACATTACTTTTTAAACCGTTTTCTATATTTTTAGTTATCTATAATCGCGAATGTGAGTTTGTTTGTTCACACCGTAACTAGTCAACCGATTTTTATGAAATTTTATATACCCCAATTGAATAAAGATGTACTGTTCCCGAGGTATAGATCAAACAAACGCAGTCGCGAGCAAAAACTAGTACATCAATTAAATTAAAGTTAATTTATTAATTTTATCTGTGATACCTTTGATACCAGCTGAATCAATTTTGACGAACCTTCACTGGCATATACATAATTGTTCATGATATCGTCATAGCTACATGTCAATACACTTTCCCTAAGTGCTAAAGCAATAATGATTAAATTGATCACAGATAATTTTAAAGCGATAAGAGTATTCTAGAAATAACAAAAAAAGAAAACCTAAATTATAGTACATATTGAATCCTTATAAAACATGTAGTTCGCGTATTAAGCAATAAAAAAAACGTTCCCTAGAACGTATTCATGGACACACGCGAGTATAGAGTTTATCTATTAAGAGCCTTCATCATTGATCAGCTTGAAGAAGACGCATAAAATTATTTTCTTTCAAGCGATATTTTTAATATAACAAAGTATAAGGAAAATTTATTACGTTATAATTGAAAAAACTATCGTTGATAGAAAATAAAAATATTAGGTGTTCCGTAGGTAACAATTAATTTTCGGGAATCAGATTATTTTAATATAAAAAGAAAACGGATTGAAAGGACGCAAGATAACGCAAAAATATATTTGGTTATCGAGTCTTACAGAATACTTATCTTATCCGTAACCAAACTAATATTACAAATGCGTATGTGAGTTTGTTTGTTACGCTTTCACGCCTTAACTAATCTAATGATCGTTATTAAATTTTGCGTGCACGCTATCAGGGGTACTATAATGGGTATAGAGTACCTTTCAATTAAAAAAAAACTGTTCCCGTTGGGATAGGTAACATTTACATTAAGACGAGTGAAATCGCGGGTAAATACCTATCTAAAATACCCTATATTAACAATGAGATAGAATTAAAGGAAGTATATATAGTGTATATTTTCACTATAATGTTGCTCGCATCCGCAGGAAGTGTACCTCCCATTCCACTGCACATATTCCCCGGGTGTTGTTAAAGAGTAACAAAATTTCCCAGAGACAAATTAACCAAACAACGATGATAAAGGCTGGATACTCTATTTAGCCATACGATTAAATAAATATGACAATGAATCTTTCTTTCCACTTTGACCAATTCTGAGACTCTAGAAGGAATATAAGACAGATGTGTGTTAATTAGTAATCACTTTTTGTATGTACCCACACTTCTAGAAAAATTATAACCTCTCAGCCATCACAGAGAAGTAATTAAACGCCATAAGTAAAAATCTACACGGTTTCATTTCACCCACGGACCCCTGATATCTATATTATAAAAACTCGCAGCTGCATAATAAAGTAACTCCATCAACCATACATTTTTCCTCCCATCTGAATGCACTGATGGCACCATCCGTCAGATGTACATTTTACAATAATCATCGGCAGCAACGTATGCTAAACGATTAATACGAGAAATAAAAAACACCATTCATTAGCAATTCAAACACCCTTTCGGGACAAAGCACACTTAGTTGCAAGTAGTAATTTCAATAAATAATTTATTAACAATTAGTATAATGTATTTATTTAAGAAACATACTCCTGTTTGGCCACATTACAAATAAAAATGGGCCAAATAATTTTTCCCCGTTTTTGGTATGAGACAGTAAATAATCATGCAGTTAGTTTTTTATACTTTTTTCCGATGTGGTCTAAACTTGTAACACTTTAAATCTAGAGCGGGATTGGCTCTCAATTGCAGCTGCCGTAACACAGTTATATTACGAATAATGAAATAAGAAAATTATTTTAAGAAGTACAAAAGTCGTATGTATAGGTTAGTATCTAATAAAACCTGCTTATTAACATTTTTATGGAGACATATACATCAAAACCATTTACCAGACGACGTCTGCAGAAATCTTACTCCAAGCGATGTAATTCAATTCGAAAGCAATTCGTCGTTTATTATACCGAGTCCATAACTTTCTTAAGTAGGTCGTAATTATTCATAGGTCAATAAACATTTACAACCCCGATATTGAGCCAGTTGACCCACCGCAAAGTCGATTGTTTTGACAAAGCGGAAAAACTTTTAGCGAACTCCATCGACCCGAACGGCGACTTTATACCCCCCGGACAATGGCCGTGGTTTACATACATATAAAATATTTCCAACGTGGAAAAACAGAAATCTAATTTGCAGACAAAGCGATCAAGTCTTCGGGTATGAACAGCGATCAGAGGGACTGAACAATTATATTTTTTATCTAAATAAATTCATATAATTTAGACTCAGCAGTTATTTAACATAAATATTTCAAGTGCTTCGAAAATTATTGGTAAATTAAATCGTCTGTAACGCTGGGTGGTAAAATATCCGACCGGCGATCGAATGGCATCAACCGTACGTATAAAAACCTCGTCACAGTAAGTTGCTACTTACTACGCGACATATAATTAAAAATGTATATATATAAGAGACAAGCTGATACTCGTGTCTTCATATGCGATTAAAAATACATTTACAACCAGAGGTAAAAAGATAAAAAAGATATAAGCAAAAATATACTTTTGCAGGCTTAATGCCTATAAAAATAGTAGTTACTTATAACTGTGATAACTTTATATTAAACTAGCTGACTCGTGCAACTTCGTTTGCACCAAAACGGATATTACCGGTTTTAATTGTATTTTTAAGCGCAGACAATCTTAAAATACTTAAAACCCGATTGCAGCGATATCAACCGTTTCCAATTGTGAATCCAAACTATCCACGGACTTACTCAAACATATACCCAGTTGGTGTGAGGAATATTTTATTAAATAAGCCTAGAATCCGTTCGCAGAATCTCCTACCGGGTCCAACTAAGGCAAAAACTAACATATATTGCCGATAAATGTCTTCCCAGTACCCTTTCGGTTGCTCCTGTGCCACTTACCTTCGCGCCCGTTCACTATTCGCGTATTTACTGTTTATATTTCGCATTAGCTTCAGACTAACTTCATCAATTAGCATACTGTAAAAACTAAACTTTATCTACATTAAATTTCCGTTTTGATTTAATTGTTTGTTTTATAAGAATGTGTGAAGTATTTGTGAAATCTGCATCCAAATGTAATGTTATCAAGTTTATTTTACTTTTAACACATGAACCACCTTTTTGGCTAAGATATTAAACTTAGATATATGGTGTCGCGGACTTTTTTTGTAAAAGCAATGAATATTTTTGTTATAAATTTTATTCTTGTTTTTCAAACCGTTCAAACAGCATACTCCATATTATAGATTTTTTGCCGATTTCAATTATATTTCATGTATTTAATTATTCGAAATATATATTTGCCAAAATAAAATATTATCTATAGCACTAAGGGATAATATACCTTTCTAACAGTAAAAGAATTTTCAAAATCGGATCACTAGTAGCAAGAATTCCCCGAAAACAAAACGTTACATCTCTTTATAATATTAGTATACATATAACATAGTATGGTAATTGCTAACACCACAGATAATTATTTTAATCGTTGGTTCACAAACCTGAACCCAACTACTTTAAGACGCAACAATATTTAGAAAACGAATTTGATCAAATATCGAAACGACACACGTACTGATAGAACTCTAATTGAAATTCTTCTTCTACAATGCAATCTAACTATTATCTAGGTTTATGTTATCGGAAAAAATCTTGTCACATTTGTTTAGCAACGCTATCTCTAGTTAAATTTTTGATGTGAAACACGGAAATGAAACATGACTTAATTTTTGGCTGCCGCCGCGCTGTGCACCATACAGATTATTTTGTTACTATATGTCAAGAACATGAAATATGAACATGAGAAGTTGTATGTCCGAAATGTTTATCTCAAAATATCAAGTTTATAAATAAATAGCTTTTAAGTACATAAAATACCTAAGGAAATATTTTTACATAACAACATATTAGTAACAGTTTCGTTTACACATATGTATCAACTTTGTCGACATGGTATTATTGAAGCGAACTTTCTTTACAATCTTTATGGTTTGAAAATCAATGAAAAGCTTCATGACTCATGATAAAGTGACAAATACATATATTATTAGAATTTAGTTTATTAGATTTTATACTTTTAATTCAACTGATAGATAATTACGCATAGAAACGTCATGTTGCCGTAGCGCAAGTATAACGAATTGTACATGTGAATTATACGGACCGACGAAGACGTCAGTTCGGAACCCAACGGTCATTTTTTTTGTTGTTTTTTTTTTAAGTAGCATAGGGAGATGAAGTATAGCTTAATTTTTTAGCTTTTCTGTCTGCTATATATAGTACAAAGAAAATTTACCAAAATCCGTCAAGTATTTCATTAACTACACATTTTTGACTTTCGTCCGTTATCCTGAAGAATCCCTAGCATTTTATGGGATAAAAAGTATCCTAGATGTAACTTTGTAATATTAGTTATCATTGTGTATCACTAGTTGGCCTAGTTACAGTTTTCTTATTATGTAATGTATATAGATTTAGATAGATAAAGAAATTGTAACATATTTCAATTGTCTAAGAAGTTAAATAAATAATGATTAAAATCTATAGAGCAGTTTTTGCGGGACACGAGCAAAATAGCAAACCTCTGTCATCATTACATAGTATAAAACAAAGTCCCCTACCGCGTCTGTCTGTTCGCGATAAACTCAAAAACTACTGAATGGATTTTCACGCGGTTTTCACCAATAGATAGAGTAATTCACGAGGAAGGTTTAGGTCTATATTTTTTAATTGTAGAGGGCAGGACAACGTCCGCCGGGACCGCTAGTTTTATTTATATAGAAGATTAGTAAACCCAAACACTATATGGCATCTATTCTTTACATATAATAAGAATGTTACTTTAACGTGTCTGTACTTTTAGATTTTTGTGAAAATTGTTGCATGCAGAAAACCATAAAGCATATCCTCGAGTAACATTCCGTCATGGTTTCTTTAAAATCGGTTCACTCAATCAAAAGTTGTTGTAATTTTAATAACGACACGGCTTAAGTACGGGGAAAAGAAGATAAGTAAATAGACTTAAGAAATTCATATGATTTTATTAGTTAATGCTTTTCTTACATTAGGTTCTACGAATACGGAGTCGCGAGCGCAACTAGTCACCAGTAAAGTTATCATAACTAAGTCCTTTATTTACGGACTTGGATTCTATGCTATTAGTTTAACTATAATTAGGCACTAGGTAGCTTTATATATATTTTTTATTACAAAGTTTTGTATTGTAATTAAACGCGGTAGAAGTCGCGGGCGGTTGCTAACCAAATATAAATACAGTTGTTTAAAATCTTTTGTGACAATAGAAGCAAATGATATTTTCTACAGATAACGTAATTTTCTACAGATAACGTAATTTTCGTTCCTCGCTCGCGTAGTAGACACAATGAAATTATAAGCTCTCTTATTGAGGGCTACATTGAAATACTATGATTTTTCTCCGGCTGCTTATGAGCATCAGTCAGTTTAGTTAAGGGTCAAAAGACAATACAAAGTACATATTGGATGATGTTAAATGATCATGTAGTGTAAGATAGTAAATGATGAAGTTAGTAAAAGCGCTCTCACCATACTATATTGTTCTCATGATGTATGCAATCATAGAAAACTACCTCCTTATTATTTAAGAAGTTTGAACTTACGTCGACCAACGGAGTATTCAAGTACGCTATCACTGACCTATCATCGCTTCAGATGAAACATAATTCCACAATTCGTTCTAGCTTTACCCCAAGTACAATCAATTATCTATACTAATACATAAAGCTGAAGAGTTTGTTTATTTGGTTGAACGCGCTAATCTAAAACTACTAGTTAATTTATAAAATCTCTCATCATTCTTTTTGTCCCTTTTTCATCCTCCAAGCACAAGAGCATAAGATAGAATATATCAGTTTTATCCCATACCTTTCGTTTTAGAAATTGTTTCCATCTTTATCTTCGTAATATTATCGTTCCTAACTAGGACCGATACAACGTGTTTTCCTTCTCCACTCTCCCCTGTCAGAAATAATTTCAGTATTCACAGCTTTTATATACATAACATTCTTCACACAATCCATCCATACCTTTTAGAATCTTCCTGCACTCCTATATCCGTCTACCTTCATATTTAAAACATTTCTGGTTACGTGACTTTTATCTCTTTTCGTGCCATGCCCATACCATGATAACCTATTGCTTCCAAGTTTCTCTGTCACTGGTGCTATTTTCAAACATCCTCTAACATACTTATTCCTAATGTTATCCATTCTGGTTACGCCATGCCCATCTTAATCCTGTTCCCATTTAATGTAAAAATAAACTAAGTTAGGGATAATACAAAACGTATCAAAGTATTCTACAAAAAATGCTTTATAGGAATAACTGTACTATAGCTTAGCCTAGCCTAAGGGTAATAATAAATATAATGGGCAATTCCGTTACAGCTCGAGTTCACGATAAAGAAACGTCGCCGGTTAAAAGGTACCCCGCGGTCTCATGAATTGTTGATTCATTTTTAATTAAACTTCGTAAAATTAACGTGATCGCAGCATGGCCGCAAAAACGGTCGATCGCAGCCGCTGGTTACGTTTTCCAGGCCAGTGAGTGTGGTGGCCATGGTATAAGGACAGGTATATATTCGAATGATTTTGTTGCATTGTAGTAGGACCTCTTCCAATGTCCACTTCTCGACAAGCATTTACAAATTTGTTTCAGTACCTACACCTTAGAGACAGTTATCTCTAACCTTAATGTGTTCACTAACTTATACACATTGCGGGGTGATAGGGTGTCTGTACCCGACTGGATCGCGACCACCGTATACCAGGTGGAATACCCGCTATAGTGGCACGTTTGGGCGTGTCGCGTTCCGGGATCAGCCGGTGTATATCCAGCAACCGGGGGGGGAGGGCAGTTTCAGGCCGGCATGACAGCGGCGACCAGCGATGGATAGTATGTCTTTCGGTGGTCGCCATTGTTTTTGGATTGTACTGTGCTTACCATCAGGCACAGTACAGTCACTTTGCCGAGCTACAATAAAAAAAAAAACATTAACATTAAATATCAGGTGAGACAGTGGCCCAACGCTCTAAAAGTTATAAACAAAAAAACAATACTATTGACGATATGTACGAGTTCCTGCTATTAACCACTTACTATCTTCTACACATATAATGAGAATGTAAATCTTATATATTGTACTTTTTGGATTATTGTGAAAAAACTAAAGTTGCAGGTGTCTTGGAATAAGTAATAAAATACATTTAAACTATTTTTAGAAATGTCTCTCTGTTTGTAAAAAGATATCCTCAAGTAATATTTAGTCTTGGTTTCATTAAAATCGGTTCACTATCAAAAGTTATTGTAATATTAATGACGACGCGACTTAAGTACGAGAGGAAAGTAAATTGGTAAATGGACTTAATACATTCAGATGATTTTATTAGTCACTGTTTTTTTTTTCACATTAGGTTCCACGCGGACGGAATCGCGGGCACAGTTAGTACTAAATATAAACGAAAATTTATATACGATCGATCTCGAACACTCAAATGATTAATGATGAGGTCACACTTTTAATATCATCCCATTTTTTTATTACCCGACCTATACATATAGACAGCTAACAACACGCGATATGTTTGTGTCATCGCAACTATCTAATAAATTAAAGGTAACCTACTATAAGAAAATGCCGGCTCATCAATTATAACATAGTGATCTTTAAAATAGTGTCTCGTTTTTACGTATATTTTTATTTACTTATGCTATTTAGTTTAGTACCTACCTTTGACTATAAAACTAAAAAAATGATGAAACATTTTTCATTGGTACTGCGCTCCTATTGGTCTTAGCGTGATGATATATAGCCTATATAGCCTTCCTCGATACTATCTAACACAGATTTTTCAAATCGGGCCAATCATTTCTAAAATTACCGCGTTCATGCAAACTAACTCTTCAGCATTATAATATTACTAGCGGGCCCGGCAGACGTTGTCCCGCCTTGATTATGAAAATGTTCCTCATCAATCACTCTATCCACTCGTGAAAACCGCATGAAAATTCGTTCGGTAGTTTTTGAGTTTATCGCGACCAGACAGACACACAGACGCGGTAGGGGACTTTGTTTTATACTATGTAATGAAGTGTGTAGGAAAAGAAGTTATGAGGACATGTATCCACCACTCACCCGCACATGGAGATCCTCTTTTTCCGGGGTACCCCGGCTAAGTTTGTGACTTAGGTCGCTCATTTGGTAATAAGGACACTAGTCCACACTGGCACTAGGTTTTATAACGGTGTTCTAGTGATTTTCACCGATTTTGTAACAGTTTGATAATGCAGTTACGCTCAGAGCGATTTGCAAGTTGCGAGATTTTAACGAACTACGTTTTTTTGATAGAGAACGGCACTTGTGGTAGTTTAAAGTGCGTTCAGGCAAATTCGTGGATAAACACATTTTTTTAAATTGATTGTACTAGTATAGAAAAAAATTGTACTAACATATAGATACCCAATCAAATACGGAACATTAAGTATAGATGTAGAATAGACTCATCCCTCGGGGACGATACTATTTTTCTAGATGAAAAGTGGCCTGTATCTTCTTCTATACCCGTGACAACATGAATGCAAAATTACATGACGATCAGTTAAGGCGTGAAAGCGTAACAAAAAACAAATATCATGTTCGTGTTAATAATATTAATATGTATATACATCGTTTTGACACGCCAAGTGTGGTCACTACGACGAGTTTTAGTCCTCACGAACAAGTCGTATAATTTGTAGGTGGTAAAGCCATGCCGAAGCTATTATTGGTATCAGCATGAACGGGTTGGCTCGCCCGGGGTAGTATCACCCTCTCCTAGAAAACTACGTGAAGTAATAGTGCTTCCATTGTTGCGTTTCGTTCGGTCAGTGAGAGCTCCGGAGGCTCACCTCCCATTCCCTTCCCCTCCCCTCCCCTCCCCCCTCCCTCCAAATAAAAGCTGGCAACGCACTTGCGACTCCCCTGGTGTTGCTAGTGTCTATGGACGGCGGTGATCACTTAACGTCAGGTTTGTCGTCAGGCTTGTTCGTTTGCTTCCTATGATATAAAAAAAGTCGGCAAATATTTTCAATGTTTTCCGTCTCCGAAAGTTCCCTACTCAGTTGCAAGTACTCGAACCTGCGTCCATTGACACGGTGTCCGAAAACGCTATCAATTAATCTATCATAACTTAACATTGAACGAGCTAGAAAATGTAACAAAAATTCATACCGTGGAGACAGGCGAAATAAATGTAAGACAGGCTTATATTTTCTTCGTTAAAGATATCTTAGGTGAAAATAACCCTATATTTTAGAGAACATAACGTGGCGACATGATTACACGTGAATTATTTTATAAGGAGCTCAAGGAACATTAGAATGTCCAATGTCGTGTACTTTGACCCATCAATGTAAATATTTAAAATAACGATCGCTGATTGTAATGCGATCCGATATGGTTCCGATTTACTAGATATAAGTCAGCGGTCGCCAACATTTTGATGTCGTGTAAGAAAACCAAATATATATATTTACTGATGAGCTGGCGAAAAATCAATATTATTTTTAATTTTTAATTATCTATTTTATATTATCTTTTTTATATTATCTTTATGAATATTATCAATCAATAGTTATCAAATTATATTGTCAATATTATTTTTTTTACGACTAACAGTAGATATAATTGTTTTTCTATATTTTACTTACGTTTTATTAGACTATGTGCAAAGAAAACCTCCTAAATTACCCTTTCAAAAATCCTGTACATTCCTATCAAAGTTCCGTTGAAAATTCAACCATTTTAGAAATTAATCTGCCTAAACAAACAGGCAGTATAAAAATATGCGTTTACGATTTAGTAACATGAAAATAATAATTTTAGGAAAATGTAAGAATTTATTTAATTGAATGGTAATGATTTAACTTAGAATCAAAATGAAATCCTTTTAATTTCTGTTAATTTTATTTTCGTATTATTTTAAACATCTCAACTGAAATGAAGATAATAGTACATTAAGCTCAGAAAGGATACTAACTCCACGTTGGGCGAAAATCCTAATTTAGGCGTACTAGTATACGACATGACCATAAACATATAATTTGTAATTTACTAATAGTAATGTGAAAAAAATGTAAATTATACTTATTAGAAACTATTAAAATATGTGACATAAATGAAAAAAGTTCTGCGTCTCTGCGTCGATGATATATCTGTTGGATCTGAAGTGTCATCGAGATTCTGAGAAATCGTGATCCGGTGTCGCCGTCGCGCCGTGCTCTATCCCTGTTTATACAAACATCACTACGTACTTATTCCATTTTACAGACATTACTTTTCTCTCAAACTACTCTTTTATTATGATCTATATTATATCTATATACATTTTTTTTTCATTTTTAATAAATGTCCACAATAAAAGACGCTACGATATTGCTTGAATGTATGGTTCATATTAAAGTTTGTTAAATATTAGTTACTCTAGCAAGGATTTCAAAATCGAACGTCTTTATACCGACGAAAGACATGAAAATCCATTGAATTTGCAAGATGAGGGAATACACAAACAGACCCATGCCCATTTCACGTTTGGTGATTAGAAGTTACTAATGAAATAACACGAAATTTATATATGCTTCTTCATCAGTTGATAATTAGAAATGAATCCAAAAGGATTTGAAAGTTACAGACAATAAACTTTCTCTTTTAGAACATGTATGCCAAAAATGGTATGTAGCTTAATATGCATATATAGGAATTTAGAGAAAGTATTAATAATATTAAATATCATTTTTAGTCTATGCTTGAATTTAGATACAGTAACATTCAACCTATATGAGTCGAAAGTCTAAAATCAGAGGCACACGGACTTCCTCGAGTATCCCGTTGAACTCTTTTGAACGAGCACGATAAAAAAAATTACATACACCCGTTTCATTCTGATCAACTCAAATTGAATCTTATTCCATAGCATTAAAAACTATAGAAAATGTATAGAATTGTTAGTAGAATGGCGGATGTTGTGTGGCCTAGGGTCACTGTGTAGTTTAACCTACGAGTAAAAGCGGTCTAAACTAAAACTATCTCCTGACTTTAAATTAAATTAAGTATACCTCAGTTATTGATAAATTAACATACCACAAAAAAAAGTCGCCAAGAAAAATAAAACAATAATATTTGAAGACTTCGTTAAGTTTTTCATTGTTTATATTTTAAGGGCTTTTCTTATTAAGGGTTTATTAAAAATGATCATGCCATCCGTTTCTCTTTAAGAAAACAATAATCATAGAGAGAAATGTGTCTTAAAATGAATTTGTTGACGTAACACCTACCACACCGTACCGAACGTCCATCAAAACGTACATTGTCTTATTACGAGATTGCGCGAATAAAAATTTCATTATATGCACCCACATAACAATTATTTTTAGTTTTACACGTAATTAAAATTATATTCTTTACTTGATCTAATACTCACAAAGCTTTAAATATCATATACGGTAATACTATTAAATATCTACTAGCAAGATATTAATTTAAAACACATGTTTTTTTTTAAATCAAGGTACAACTGTACTTGAAGTTGAAGGTTAATTCGCTTGTAACTTGCACCACGGTCATAGTGTAGCGTCGCGCCGGTCGCACGCGCCGACAAGGAAATGACGTCGTGGCGCACCCCGTCCGCTGGTCTGCGCCGCGCCGTCGCGTTATCTCGGCCACGCGTTTGCTCCGTTTAAACCGTTTATCGATGTTTCCTCTGCCCGGGTCACCACAAATATTCGCTGTTTCTTTTTCAATTCCATAACTCTTAACTAGTATATTGTACAACGTTTAAAGCTCCCTTAGTCGTCAATTTATTTTACCAAAGCAACATATTTATGAATAACTAAGTACAACTGCTCGCGCTGCTGTTTCCTGGTCTGTAGGATACCCTTCGAACTTATTCTCAGAGGTAAACTATTTTTGATTGCCTACAGTTACGATTGTAGTCCTATTTTTTGAAGATGGGTAAAGCCTCAAGTGACCTTTTTTTATCAGTTTAACTGAACGACCATTCGCTATATATTTGCCATTCCAAATAAATAAAAAAACAGTTTTAAAGTGTTTTTATGGATCATCGTGGTAGGTGATATAATAACAACAGGTAGAATATGTAGCCCTTGTTCGATCACCCATTATATTGATGATTTTTAAGGTTTGAAATGTATTGCCAAGCTCCGATTGATGTGTTCCAGTTATTATACCTAAAAATATTTATTCTGAGAATTAACACGTTATATTGTCTTCTAAATACTTTGATCTAACCGTCAACGGATATAAGAGTCAACTTATGACTAGATAATTATTAAAAATCAGATATAATTCCATAAAATTGGAGATAGAACACGATTTCTTAATAATATATTTTCTTTATTCTAATTGTAGCCGTTAAGAAATTTCTCACCACAAACAAATTTATCAGAAATGAGCTCGATATATGAGATATTTGACTAAGACTTTGTGGACATGTCGAAACCATGCAATTTAATTTTGCATGCAAATTTAAGTTTGTTTGCAATGAAATAAATATGTATTATATATAATACAAAATCGTTCTACCTACAATTAGTAGAAATGGACGCATTAAATATGGGTCTAAAGAGAACCCAATCTCAACTGAATACTGCTAAACTACAAATATGCACTACATTGGGAACACAAGACTATAATTATTAAAACGATCTTCTAATTATAAATTAGTAGCTTATTTCAACTGTTTTATCTGCGTGCCAATACTACTTCAGGTTGTTTCAAATTTTATACATTAACAAGCAACCCTCCGCGAATTTTTCCGGGGTAAATTACAAATATAAAACATAATAACAGTAAATACAGACTAGCGCCACCTAACAGCGAATTATGGTAAAATTAATAGAATAAAAATCTTTATGAAAAAAGATTAAACCATGCGCTAACAAGTTCATTTATCTCATATAAGTCCAACGAATCAATAATATTTCCTTTCGCTGGGCTAGAGAAATTAATATGGTAATATTTTAAATACTCTAAATAAAAAAAAATGATCTGATTACTTTTTTAAATATAAATAGAAAACCTACTTAAGCATCTTAATATAATAGCCGTGTGACTATTCCGACTTGAGATTTAGAAAAAATGTTAATAATCTTGCAATATCCGCTCCGTCTGCGCAGTGAATATTCAAGGCTTTATTATAAGAAACAGCTGCCCAAAAAGAAATTCAAAGAAAAGAGTTATTTTTAAATAAGTCTTGAAACTAAGTATAACCCGTGATTCCTTCTATAATTATTTTTGTTTATAAATAAAATGACTATTTGTGTTAATCGTATTTAGTACAATCCTACCGCATACGTATAACAACGATGAGTTTTGATAGCTTTGAGTTACGCTTTATTTAATATAGGAATTGGCTCCAAAATCTATTATTTATTTGCCGGAGATTCAATTCAAGCACCATTTTTGACCATTCATTTAAATTACTACAGGGTAGGTCATTATGTGAATGATAGTGAACTCTGGAAATGACATCCCACTCTGTACATTCGCTAAAAACGATTGTAACGACATTGTTATAAAAAATTATACAATTAATAGATAAACCAGATGGAGTTTCTAGCCTGTATGCCTGTTGTGCGAACCGTTCGAAATTTTGACTTTCATAAACGCCTTCTTAGGGCCCATATTGGGTAAAGTATTTTTGATTTTGACAATACACCGGCTGGCGATTGATTATACATATTAACTAGTATCAGAGAACTGTTATCGCTGGGATTACCAAATCCATTGTGAGATCCGGGATGTCTCTATTGTTTCTAGGGGCATAGAAAGGTGTTACAATTTTTATATAGATATACACTTAAATAAACCTAATAAATATATATCAAATTTTTTCGATGACGCCAATTTGTTTTAACATCGTTCTAGATTTAATATCTCTCTGAGTTATTGTTTTAGCAAAATGGCAACTCTAACTATCACTATTCAAATTACAATGCACTTATAATACTCGTTTTGCGGGGTGGTAGGGTGTCTGTACCCGACTGGATCGCGACCACCGTACACCAGGTGGAACACCCGCCATAGTGACACGTTTAGGCGTGTCGCGTTCCGGGATCAGCCGGTGTATATCCTGCAACCGGGGAGGGCTGTCCCTGACTGGGTCGCTTTTAGGCCGACATGACAGCGACGACCGGCGATAGATAGTATGTCTTTCGGTGGTCGCCATTGTTTTTGGATTGTACTGTGCTTACCATCAGGAACAGTACAGTCACTTTGCCGAGCTACAATAAAAAAAAAAAAATCGTACTTATACATGGCATTTTTTATATATAAGACAACACACAGACAGCCTTTTAGTTCAGTAGATATATAGAGAAAAACCGCACGCAAAATAGGCTCAAATATCTTATCAATGACAAAAAGGGACGATTTTACTTAGCTACCGACAACACGACACTTTTATATTTTATAAGAACTTATGTCCTAGTAACCATTTACCTAATATATACCAAAACTAAGAAAAAATAGGGTATATAATTAAACGTAAAGTGAGTGTAACCGATCAAAGTGTAAATTAATATACAGTGCTAATGTTACGCATGAACGTAGATTTTAAGATATGGGCAACTCGGCGCCGCGCCGGTCCTTAAAGTTAACGATACACCGAGCGTATTTATTTATTCTGGCTTAACAACAGAACACAAATGAAATCAGTGTTGCGATTAATGTTGGGCACAACATTTTAAAAATTCATAGATTTTTTTTTAAATAGCTATTCATAGCATTTATCTACTCAAAATTGATAGTCCTTTATTTTATTATGAGCTAGCCCGTGACTTCATTTTGTTTTTTCATAAGAAGGCAATATTTTATCCTTATAAATTATACACTGTCTTTTTCTTAACTGTAATTTTACTTTACTTTTTAAACATTTTAAGTTACTTATATTAATTATAACATTAATGTTTCGCCGCTATGAAGAAACATAATAATATGTAGCCTAGACAATACTTTGAAAAATCTTCTATCTATCTGTATGAATGTTACCAAAATCGGTTTAACCATTTCAAAATTTATCAAGGACTGACAACAGAGACTTCAATTTTATTTACATGTATACATTATCCATTATTATGACTAATTTGTCATAAGATCATATTAATTCTGGCACTGGTGACACAAATGACAACATTTATTATTTGCCTTCTAGTGTATAGTATATCAATCGAAACTGCTAGAAAATTTGTAAGATGCGACTGCAGTAGCATTAACTTCTTATCTATTTCATATACAAAACGGAAGTGCTAGCACTGATTTTTTTTTTAATTTCAAAATTTGCATGAAACATAAAGTTTTATAGTGGTAGGGTGGCTGTATTCGATTCAGTCGCGATGTCCATGATGTCAGTCACAGTCGCAGTGAGTCTTATTTAGTGTCTTCCTTACGTTTCTTTAGTGCGTTTCTGGACGGCCAATGTCTATTCACTTGGAAAAAGGCTTTCATTTTCATATGACTAAAACGACCGTCGATAGATTCTGGATTTCAAGATGACCATCACTATTTAGGATTGTCTTATGTTTATCGTCAGGTGCACGGATGCCACTATGCCATGCTGTTATTAAAAAAAATAAAGTCTCATATACCTATTAACAACGTACTTTAAATATTTAAAAAAAAAAGACGAAATGCTATCAAGGATAAGACCGATCCCCGGTACAACGCAGCCTTTAAGCAGGAAAATCTTAATTTATTACTGCAAACTTAAGATAATAGTTTGAGATAAGTTATGTCTGTTTGTGTGCCACTGACTGCACTCTACAATTATAATGTAAAGGTGTGGTTCACTTAGATCGTTATTAAGATGTAGATCTCGCTTATTTATTGTTAGATAAACTTCAGTTAAATTGTTTTATCGTGCGTCCTTTAGCGCTTGAGTATTTGGTAAATTAATGCCGTCTCTCATATTGAGTCCTATGAATTGTCTCTTTAACCTCTCGCCTGATTTTTTAAGCCTCAAATCTCAGAATGGCGGGTGATACTTATAAATATCTAGCCAAATTTTTAAAATTATAATTTTACATTACATAATTTGTTATTGTTCATGTTTTCTAATTTTATGATATACTAGCTATGCCCGCGACTCATAATCATCTGAATGTACTAAGTCCATTTACTTATCTACTTTTTTCTCGTACTTAAGTCGCGTCGTCATTAAAATTACAATAACTTTTGATAGAGTGAACCGATTTTAATGAAATCATGACTAAATGTTATTCGGGGATATACTTTATAATTTTCATGGTGATGTTTTATGGTGAACGCAGTATTAAGCAGTGATGCGTATTCAAACAAACAGACAGACAGATAGATAGACACGTTAAATTTACATTCTTATTTTATGTATAGATAGGTACGGCATGTTTTTAAAACTCATGCTGCCAACAGTCTGCTGACCAGTGCCTCATAAGATTTACATTCGTTTGTATGGAGCTTAAATCCTTATGGTTTTGAGCAGTCCATGGGTTAAGATAATCTTTGTTTCATACACATAATTTTCAGTATAGAAAAATATATAAAGTTAATTAACTCAACGGATGACAATAGAAGCTTTTAATAATAACATGTAACTGTCAGTCAAATCTAGAATGTTTCGTTTAAATCGATTTGTGTCGATTAACGACTACCGCGATGCCATTAGCGGACGCTCTGCTCAAGTGTTGTGAATTCGAATCATTTTTTAAATATATTTTATAGGTTTGGACTACAATCAAATCTGATGGTAAATGATTACGTGGTCTAAGATGGTGAAGACATCAAACCTAGAAGAGATTGGCTCTTAAGTGCAGCTGCCGGAACGTACCAACAGGTGCTTGGCGACAGCTTCAAATTAAGGGTGGTAGCCAGCCAGGCAGATTAAAAAAAACTCTAACACCATACTATGGTTTCCTCACGATGTTTTCCTTCACCGGAAGCTCCGATTCAGTTGGAAGGATTCAAACCTAAGTCCAACGACGCCGTGTCCGAAGAGGTTATACCAACGAAACCATCTTCAATTCAAAATTAACTTGTTTGTGTGTGCAGTGATTATTTTGATTGTTGGTTTACTTTGTTTTAATGTTTTATGATTATTATACTTTGTCTTAACATTGTATAATTGTTTGAGAGAGGATAATCAAATTAAATAAATTATAAATATTAGGACACTATCATACACGAGCATTTTTAAAGTAAGCTAAGCTTGTGTTATATTAACTAAGCAACTGATAAATTATATATATTGCATATATGTATAAGTGTTTAATATCCAGCCAGACACATAAATTATATTTACGCTAATAATACAAAAGTAAGCCATGCGAGAGTATCGAACCAGCGATCACTCGTCTCAGTAGTATCTATGTCTTACTACCACAACACCACGAAATGAACATTTTCAGCCGGTTGGCTTAAACGGTTTGTATAATAGTTTAATATGCATTTTGATATATTAAAAAAAAATCTATAAATGTTGCCTAACGTTTTCTTTCACGCAATCAATAGTTTCTTAGCATTTAGTGAATGAATTTATCCGTTTAAAATTCTTTTTATATGTTAATTTTAATTTGTACAATAAGTACTTATTAAATATACTTGTGCTTCATTTGCTGGCTGATACGTTGCACTGTACAATATACAACATTTGAAGGCAATAAGCTCAAGGGTCTGGTGAAATTTAAATAATATATCAATATGCTAACCGAGCTCATTAATTGTTAGCTAAATATATTTCAGAATTTAAACATTAGGTAAATCATAGTAACCAGCCAATGATGGCTGACCTATTATATTCGTAGGAAAAAAAATTGGACTGGAATTGAATCCGTACCCCCTCGTGTCAACAGTAACGCTAGTACGCATAAATAAACGAAGGGCGTAATATATTTTAATTACGCTTGTATATTCCGTTTTCTGTAATGCATTTCGCACTTCTTTCGTTTATCAGCTATGGTCGCTTCTACGAAATAATATATCATAAAAACGAAACGTTAAATCAAGTACAAGGACAATAATAATTCATAGTAATCTCACAGGAAGCTGCTGACCCCATAACAAAACTACTATACTGTTAATTCCATGATTGACAAACCGTCAAAGATCGCCACTAAACCCGTTCGCAGTCGTAACAACCGCTATATGACGTCACTAGACAGAGACGCAGATACGACGCGTCAACGAGCGCAAACGAGACAGCATCCTCGTAAAAACAACATGCCAAATACGGGGATCACATGTGGTTAAATATCGACGTATAATCTCATATCCCGGGGATATGGGGTTGGAAGATCAGTTTCCTTACATTTTCCCGTGTAGATTATCATATCGTGTGTGTTTCGAATGGTTGTGACCCGGTGTTATTAGTGTATTGGAGGTTTTTGAACGCAGATGGCGCGTATCGAAGACACGGTATCGGACACGATTCTATCGTGATATGTGTTTACGGACTCTGTGGCTACCGGTATTGTTGTTTTGAATATAAATCGGCCTTGTAAAGGAGAACCACGAAATATGTTAATTACATACGATTTTATACACACTCATCCCTTAATATACAATTGCAAGCAGGAATACAGTTCGCCTGATTTTGACTGATCATTGAAGAGCAATTTGGTTTTCAGTTCTAGGTAGTTTATGGTAGGTAATTCATATGATATCTTAAAGTAAATTGCGGGTGATTAAATTTTGTCATTACAGCTTCCTTCCAATAAAGACGCGAGATGATCCCTAGCCTAGGTAATATTCTGAAAACTCCTATATTTATTTCTAAGTCTCGTCAATTTTGGTTCACCCGTTTCTAAAGTTATTACCCCGAAACAAACAGTAAACATTTGATTTTTTTATACATGTAAATAAAATAATTTATCTTTATTAAAAATGATAGTAGAGTTATAGATTTTAGTAACTCGAAACATGCTAAACAATGATTTCACACGAATCCTGTATAACTGTTTGAATATGTGAACCGACTTTTTAATCTAGCTTAATCCAGATTTCCAAGTAGTTACCAACGGTAAATTAACTCTAAGTCTAACATCCATCACTGCCTCGTACTAACTTTACTCCATTTTGCTGAAATGTAACTTAAAAAGAGAAATACTCCATATTTAAAAATTTATTACACCACTTAAGCAAACACACACACAACAGAGACCGTAAATCAAGAATAACCGACCAATCTCTCAAGTTCGCGTGTCACCTCACTTGAATTAGTGTTGCGACGCGTCGCATCGCGTCAGTAGCGCTTGTCGATACGTTATATCGATATTTATCGAGGTGATGCCGGCAGACTTATTGCCGCAGATCGGTTGATAACGAGCCAATTTGTTGGCGACTCGCAAAGCTTGTCGCGTCGAATATTTTTTTTTATCGACAATCCGCCTGGTGTTGTTTTGTGTTGACAGAAAAAGTGTAACAAACGAATAGTTCGTTACAACAATCACAATATTAAACTTAATTATTCATATCTACATAATCTATCCATATAGAGATGGATGTTGATATAAGGGATATCAATAAACTCCGATGTCATTTGGCTGATTAACATGAGAGTCGGTATATCCGTGTTTCTTTTCAAGGAGAAAGATTTATGTCATCCATTACTACTGTGTATTATAGATCGGTGTAAGTTAGCGCTAGGTTAGGTTTTATTGTTATTAGATTTTATATTGTAATTTAGCGAGGACGAAGTCGGGGGTGGTTACTAGCCTTTTATAATAGTAGGTGTAGATAGATAATTATAAGAATTTATACACGTGATTTTTGCATGAAGGTATTTATTATGTGCATTTTACAATAAATATCTATTAAATAGGTCCTAAATAGCGGTGTAGCATATCATCTTCTACCCCATTCTACCGATCGTCATGTAAATTTGTAAACATCGATTTTCGAATATTGTGACTATTTACACATGATTCATTTCGCTATAAAATAATATTTATTACAAGTATGCTCAGAGGACACGCCGTCAGTAACGAAGTACCTTAACGTAAAGTAAGGAATCAAAGCAATAAGTTTGATTTAATATCTTAAGAAAATTAGTCAATTATTAAAAAATAGATATAAAATAGTGCATTATAAGCTACATAAAAGTATGCTATGTATTACTTTATTCTTATTTATTTACTCATTTCCACGCTTTCAGTATTGAAGTTATATAACCGGCAATGCACGATATCTGTTTCTAATTTTGATACTTGTATACAACAGAAAGAGAGACACAAAGAAAAATGAAGTTGCACGGTTTCTATTAGTCAACTTCTATCGCAAGCCACATAACGGAACTTCGTTCCAATAATCATGAGAAAAATTACAAATAAAACAATGCAAACACAGGTCCAGCTGATTATAGTACATAAAGCAAACGAGAGAAATATTTGTTCAGGTAAATGATTTAGCAATGATAATAAAGAATATAGATAACTATATAAATGTCGTAAGCGATAAATAACATCCAACTCTTTGCTCAACATGATATGCAATTAACCATATCAGCATGGACAGAATTCCAAATAAAACTAATCACATCGTATAAATCATTACGAAATATGATTATTATTTCACTTAATTGACACAGTATTTATACGGATGTGAGGTAACATCACTAGCGGTCAACCGGCTCGTTAGCGCCGCCATAACGTGTACACATTTACGTCGCCGCACTTACGATCTAAGCGAGACTCGAACGCACAGGTTAAACGCCTGCACTTTACTATATAGTTGCAAATTATCGCACGCGCGCATCCCTAGGGTACTACTAAATGATTTCAATATTTCAGAACATCAACGTCGAACCTGTAATTTGTTTGGATTTCCGTCAGCCGGCTTTTACATAGTGCAACATGATGATAAAATTTATTTGTATAGGCATCTATTTCTTTTAAATAGATTATGCATTAATGACTCAACGGGCTTATTTAATCGATTACTGCTAATTCTAATATTAACTTTTATCTGTATAACGTCACAGCATGTCCTCAGTTGGTAAAAAACAAATAGTACGTCTATCGGATTTTTTAAGTGAAAAATTTTTAGCCGCTTTACCGATTTTGTTAGCGGAAAAAGTTATAGGTTCGCGTCACCGATAATCTCAACATGCTCGTGACGTATTGCACTTGCATGAGATTAGCGACGCGTAGTATAGCGGTCTATGTACATATAGTATTGAGCATTGCACATCATATTTTTGATTAATGAATAACATATACAAAATGTATGTAATAACTGCTCCGTGTGCCACTAGATGTAAAAACCAGACGAATGTTAATAATTTCAATTTACAAATCATAAAATATAAATAAGCAAACAATACAGCCTTTAGATTTAGACGAAACCTTAAAAAAATATCACAATTGCACTGAGACTAACCTTTTGATTTACTCAGACTTCACTACCATACAATTAATAAGGTCAGCTGTTAATATTTTCTGTTCAGATGGATGCAATTTCATCGCGAATTTATCAATATTAAATACATTTAGTTAAGTACGTAAGGAAATAAGTTGGTAGCTATTAAACTTTGTTGAAATAATCACCGAGATAAAATACAATCACTTCCTTCCGTTCAAACCATAACTAATTAAGATACTAGGAAAGTTCTAACAGTGTATAGAATGTGGTAACTATATGGGAACATCACGGAACTTAAACCAAAATGACATAGATATCCGATAAAGGCAGTATATATACTTGTTTAGACTAAACAAAAACATTTCTCAAAGCAGTAACATCAAACGTGTGAACAAAGTCAACGACAATTTATGTAAATTGTTGGAATAAAAAAGCGCCGACAGAGTTGTTGATATGCGAAGGTCCCGAGCGCCGGCGTATAGCCGGAACATCTGCCGACTCAACACAATATTTCCAAGCGTTATCTCGCCATGTATTTTTTGTATAACTTCGCAAACTTTATCCCACGAGCGCGAATCGTTATGACGAGATCGTCTAATCTCGACACATCGTGATAATAAGCGGTATTTATTAATACACAAAAATAGCTTTATAAATATACATTTTTACCCGCAGCTTCGGTCGCGTTTTAGCTATTTTTGTAGTTTTGAGCTACTTTTTGGATGAAACTCACCCGATATACAAAATTGCATTATGATCGGTTCAGTAATTGGTGGTGTGGAAACGTAACAAACAGACTGATACTGTATCTATAATACTAGTAACGATATTTATAGGAAGAACCAGCTGGAACCCGCAATTTCTCGTGAGAAAGGTTTTATTATTTCATACGATCTAAGTGTTATCTTGTATTAATTGTATCGTATGACTTTTTACCGATTTTAAGTTACTTCTGTTAATTTACTAATTATTGCTTAACCCATGTAGATAGGCTTAACATTATATAACCCAAATAATATCCTTAAAAGTTGTCCACAGACGGTAAAAGTCTCGTCAAAATCAGTTTAGCCGTTTCGGAGATGATTTGGGATAAACAGGAGGCACTCCAATTTTATTTACATATATAGATTAAGTACAAGGAATATAAAATCGTAAAGAACATTTTAAGACTTTTACGAGCATTCTAAGTCTGTCATTTCATACAGTTTTACACTTTTCGAAATAAAAACCTCAGCGTATTTCGAATGATATAAAAAAAATACTGATGTTTAAATTCAAACATATAGAGGTGGGTTTTCAACAGCTATCGGTACGCGATTCGTTGTTTTTATTCTTTCGTCTGAAATGATAAGGAGTGAATTAATTATAGAGATGAATCTACACGGTGCGCGCGTAACGGCCGCGACTCGACCCGCGTAATAAAATAAACGTTTTGCAGAAAATATCTCGTGGTGTGCCCGCTAATTAATTTTATTCTATGAAATCTTAGACATTCGTAATCTGGGTCAATGCGACTATTTATTTTAATGTTAAGTAAACAGGTTAGTTCATTTTTATTTATGAAGTTAATTTCATATGAGCTTTAGTAGACAATTAAATGTTCAAGCGTACATTATTGATGCATGTTTTATCTTGGTTTTAATTGTTGCTTTTAATATATTTATATGTTAGGTATTGACAAGAGTCTTACCTAATACGAAGAGAAGCCATAGCAAATTTTTATCTAGTAGTCTAACATGAGCACAGTATAAAGTATACCTTTAAGTATAAGCAGTTATGCTTAATTTTGGGTGTGCCAAAAAAGTCGATTGTTTTTTCGCTCTCACACTAAAATATCATAGGATATATTCACACTAAAATTATGTCCAAAGGACCGGTCTTAATTTCAATTTTAATAGGTCCTCCATCGAACCTTAAATTTTTTGTTAAGTTAATTTTCCTGTAAGTTGAACGTTAGGATGAAAACAGACCGTTGTAAAACGTAGTCCAGAGAAGCTATAAAAGCCTGCCAGGCTAATAGTGTAGTCAGTTCGAAAAAAAATGACTGTTGTAATAAGTCAGAGTCCGGTATCGCAATCTACCCACTTATGAAAATATGAAAATCATTCTCGCATAATATCACGTCAGAAATCGCATATAACTTATATGTTCATGTGAGATAGTAGGATCTCTGTCATCATTATTATCAGACTGTAAGATATCCACTGCATCCACTATAGGCCACATTTCTGAAGTTCAGGTTTCCTCAGGATGTTTTCCTTCAACATTAGTCGATACTGTTACCAATTTAAATTAGTAAATGTACGTGAATTACGAAAAAAATCGTTGGTACACGTCGGGGTTCAATGCTGCGGACATCGGCTTCATATTCTACCGGTTAAACCACTAGACCACCACGACTTTGTACTTTGGGTCACTTTATTTGACTTAATCACCACCACCACGCAGATTGTGATAAATCAGTCTTAGTGACTCACTTTTAGTTAACACCGTTTCACGTGCAGGTCGATAACGAAGTCTATAAATCTTTCTACTTTACGACTCTGGATCACCGCACGCAAGACCGCTGACAATGGACAATCGTTCTTTAACGATCGCCGTTACTTTCGCAAATACATCATACTCATAATTCCCTCAGTCCTATATAACTTAATTTTGCGAAAACAAACTGTCAATGAGAATGTTTATTGAATAAACGATTTTAAAATCATCATAAAATAGACCCAATAACGCAATACGGCGCTACGCTTCCACGAATCGAAGATGAAGAAATAAACGTGGGGCCATTAAATAAGAGAGCGAGTGCATCGGACACAGGCTCTTCAACTGTAATATTATTAATTCGCTATAAATAAATACCGACGTGTATAAACACAATGAATGTCCACAGATATTAAATACTACAAGGATTTATGCATTTATATTACTCATGGTAATAGATAATATTATAATTCGATTACTTGTGATGTGCGGTTTCACAACGAGTTCCATTTTTGAAGTGAAACTTCTTTATCGACGTAGGGAGGAATTTTAGAGCATGTAAAAACGTATGTAACGTGTTTCAGTTACGCGCCATCTTAATTTCTGTATATTTTTCCGTTACGCGCCATGTTTATTTCTAAAGGTGCGCTCACAATGATCAGATTCCGTTTTTTTTTTAATTTTTTTTTTTCTGTAAAGTTGTAAATATAGTAGATCATTTTTCGAAAAATAATGTCATAAAGTAGTTTCACTTCTTACGTGCGTACACTGATACACGCACGTATTTTTTTATGTTTTTAGCTACTATCAAGCTTAAACAAATTGTGTGTAAAGCCGATTGTTTTCGTTTAGCGTAATTTCTAATTTGCGCATTGTATGATGATTGCTTCGCTCCTAAAGGTCATAGCGTGATTTTAAAACTTACAAACTCTATTAATAAGTAGGCTATAAAATACAGAAATATTTTTTCGAATCTCAGTTAAAACAGACAAGAAAACAAACTCTTAAAATGTATATACTTAGTCTGGCCATAAATACTGTTACAATTAAAAATAAACAAAATATTACATTTGAATATGGAATCTGTCATTTTTATATGATTATTCATTGAGTTTTCTCGTTTTGGCGCCAATACATTGTACAATATTTTGCGATATTAAAATGGAGTGGGATGATAAAGAGAACCGAATCGCTGTGATTGCATTACACAAAGTAGGTATGGAGCCAAATGCAATATTTAAAAATCCATACGCTTGGTATTAGTAAAACGTTTGTGTACTACTTATTAATAGGTACAATGGGACCTCCTCTGTTTGACAGAAAAAGATCTGGCCATCCACGTAGTGTTCGTACGAAAAGGTGGTCAAAGCAGTATGGGAAAGAATTCGAAGAAATCCTGTCCGAAAGCAAAAGATTTTAACTCAGGAGATGAAGATAGCACCTAGAACCATGTCGCGTATTTTAAAAGATGACTTAGGACTTGCAGCGTATAAAAGACGTACTGGTCATTTCTTAACTGATAATTTAAAAAAGAATAGGGTGGTAAAATCGAAACAACTACTGAAGCGGTACGCAAAGGGAGGTCACAGAAAAATTTTGTTTACGGATGAGATTTTTTTTACAATTGAGCAATATTTTAACAAACAAAATGACCGTATTTATGCTCAAAGCTCTAAGGAAGCTTCCCAATCAGTCGACAGAGTGCAACGTGGGCACTATCCGACTTCAGTGTTGGTTTGGTGGGGTATAAGCTGTGGATGAGTGACTGAGCCATACTTTTGTGAGAAAGGTATCAAAACATCGGCACAAGTGTATCAAGATATCATTCTTGAGAAGGTAATGAAGCCCCTTAACAACACCATGTCCAATAACCAAGAATGGTCCTTCCAGTAAGACTCGGCGCCGAGTGATAAAGCTCGGTCTACGCAGTCTTGGTTGAAAACGAACGTTTCGGATTTCATCAGAGCTGAAGACAGGCCGTCGTCTAGTCTCCATCTTAATCCACTGGATTATGATTTATGATCAGTTTTAGAGAGTACGGCTTGCTCTAAACGCTATGATAATTTGGAGTCCCTAAAACAATCCGTACGATTGGCAGTGAAGAATTTTCCCATGGAAAGAGTGCGTGCTTCTATTGATAACTGGCCTCAACATTTAAAGGACTGCATTGCAGCCAATGAAGACCATTTCGAATAGGCTTTTTATATTTTAAATTGTTTTATATTTATGTATTAAACTAACACACTCTAAAAATAATAAATGTCATTTGCAACAGAAATTTTTTTTCCTTGTTTCAGTATTTATGTCAAGACTAGGTATGTGTTATAATATTTATTTAGGGTAATAAATAAAAGCTGTTGCATCTGGACAGAAATTAATAGTAACTTTTATATCCTTTTATTATCGCGTTAATTACCTAGGCAGAGTAATTGACCGAAGTCAATTTAGAAACAGGCATACGACACAACCGAGTCGTTACATTTTAGAATGAGCTAAATCCAATTTTAGCCGTTCCTAATATTTTACGTTATTTTCTAGATCTTCCAATTTTGTACATGTAAAATATGCAGATTATAAAAAAAAACCTTAAGGATGGCAAAATTTGAACTTCGGTCTCGGTGTGTAAAAACTGGAAATCTTAAAAAAATTAAACATGTTATATGCACATTTAAAATTGGATTTGGCTCATTTTGAAATGTAATAAAATCATTTATAGTGACAAATGGTATATGAGATTTCCACAATATATATGACAGACTCGACCGCCTCGGGCACATGAATCGATAACCTCTTACTCCTAATATTTTTCCATTAATAAGCTATAGAAACGCATGTTTCTTAGCCCTTAAACACATATCTTAACATAATAGACACCGGAACATTAATAACTCAGAGTGACGTACAAACGACTCATTCGTCAGTCATTACTGATTACAGGAATTTCAAGTAGCTTGTAAGAGCCTGGAAATGTAATTGAAATCAGCAATCAACATATTAGTCGTTTTAATTTCTACCAATCAAAATAGAAAAACCTTTTTTTTAAATAATAAAGTTGTTTTTGTTTTTTACCTCTTATATGTAAGTAATTATTTGTTGTAATTACCGCAGCACCATCTCGTAACGGATTTTATCAAAGTAGTATTCTCTGTGTCTCTACGCATAGAAATTTTCATGACTGTCAGTTAAGCGACAAAGAAGCATAACGATGTATTACAGCGCTACCTAACGGTGAGTTATAATAATAACCTACTAAATAAAAAGACACTCAGTCACCAACGTTCAAGATAATCGGTCACATAGTGCAAAGGAATTTGAATAAATACTTTTTAGTTCGTTTTGTTACAAGTTACAAATATTTCAGATAATTTGTTAAATTCGATACTCGTAAACTTTAAGCCACTACTTGTGTGTAAACATTTTGCATTAAAGTTACAACTTCAGACACGTGAGCAACGCTGAGATTTGATATTATCACTCAAATATACATCAAATGAAGTTCTTTTTGTTCAACAATAACATTTTTTTTGTCAAAAGAAGAACTAAAGTAATGCTAAATTTATTAAAAACAAAAAAAACTGCAGAATCTCATACACTAGGCATCAAAGAAATTAACAGATAACTAAAAGAAACAAATGAAAGTTTTTTTTTTTTTTTGCATCCAATATTCCAGATTCTTACTGGCATTGCCGAATAGGTAAATAGTCTTGCGATAATTTCAATGTTCTAACTAGATGGTAGCCCCCTTGTTAGAACTTTCCTGGGAGTTTTTGTTACATCTCAGAACGCATGCTCCGTGGTATTATTTTCCACCCATTACACTTATCCATAATAACCACACTATATTACGTAAAATGCCACCAATATTACAAAATATAGAGTTAAATAACACAATATTATGAATAAAATATAAAATTGTAAGTTGTAAGTTAAATTCTATTCAAAATTTTCTTTTTTTAAATTCAATAATACTGGTATATATGGCCAGTACGAAATAAGAAAATATTATCTGTTATTGACTATGTCGAAATTAAAAACGATTCGACGTATTAAAAACATCAGTTCGAATGTCCAGTGCGTGTTTTTTAGTATCGGACGACGTGCGAGTCAGTCGACCCAGATAGCTACGTAATTGCGAAGCCTTGGTCTGCACGGGCGCCGCTATTATCCGGCCGTTTTAAACACTCGCCACACTGTATCCTCACTATAGCGACATCACTATATGAAGCGATGACGGTACAGTTGAGTGTTCGGATACCGCGTCGATGGGCGAAGGTTCGAGTCCCAGCAACAGACTCGGAGCTTTCGGTAAAGGGAAAAATCGTGAAACCACAGCGGTAGGGCTTTTTCTAAGTTCGTCTAACTTGCTACCACCCTCGAATAGAAAATCGCCAGGCACCAGCTGGTTTGTTCCGGCGGCTACACTTGAGAAGTTGCTGAACTCAAGGTTTAGCGTGTTTACGATCTTAGACAAGATCGTCATTTAATTTCAAATGTGATTGTGGTCAAACGTTAAAACTTATAAAAAAATCTTAAATCTTAATAATAATCCTAATCCTAACTCTTCTTTCTCTTTTTACCCTTATCCCACCTAAGTAGCATCGGCACAACATGTGGGTCACCTGATATGAAGTGATCACCATCGTCCATAGACACTTGCATTACACCAGTGGAGTCGCAAGTGCGTTGCCTGCCTATGTTTGGGGAAGGGGGGAAAGAGGAGTAGAGAAGAGGAGAGGTGGGGTTCCGGTGCTCTCACTGACCGAACGAAACGCAACAATGCAAACACTTCACTTCACGTCGATTTTTTGTGGATCGGGTGGCAACCCTGGGCAAGGCAACCCATTCATGTTGAAACCAGGAATAGCTTCAGCGTGGCTCTACCACCTATAGAATTTTATATACTAATATACATAATACATATCATTTTTCACACAATCCATCGATACCTTTCGGTCTTCCTTTACTTGTATATCCGTCCACCTTCATACTCAAAACTTATCTAGTTACATGCCTTTCATCTCTTGTCATAATACGCCCGTACCACTATCTTTATATATATAATCTTTCTGACCGTATGTATGTGACTAAGCTCCTCCTAAACGGCTGGACAAATTTTGAGAAAAATTTTGTGTTTGTTCAAGTGGATTTAAGAGTAGTTTAGATTCACAATTGGACCCGGTAGGTAGAGCTGCTGTCGAATTTTAGGATTTTTTTTTATATTATCAAGGCACAAAAACGTCCGCCCGATCCTCCAGTATAAATGCGAATGTGAGTTTGTTGGTTTGTTAGATTTTCTACTCGACTGATCATTATGAAATTTATGAAACATACCCGTTGTAAGAGGAGCCGAAAAGAGCATAAGGTACCATTAATAAAAAAAGCTGTTTATAAGGGACAGATAAATTCCACATTAAGGCAAACGAAGCCGCGGCCAAAAGTTAGTTTATTATAATCTAGCGTCTTCTAGTGACAAACTACACTGAGCTCCACCATGAAGGAACACTTAGATGCGCTAACTTTCTAACGCTGCAGTAGTTTAGTGATCACGGACACACCAATATCAATTGTTCAAAATCAAAATATCCTTAATTCAATTTAGGCCCTGAGAAGACGCTTATGAACGTCAAAGCTACCACCGGTTTGGAAAACAACCCAGTCATAGAGAAGAACCGGCAAGAAACTCGATCTGGTTATTTTTTCATGTTATATATTTTTACAAAACATAAATAATTATATTCGTTATTAGTGGATGCACAGAGAGGGGCGTCATTTCTAGACGTCATAGTCGTTCACATATTGATCCACCCTACAGCCTTTAGATATTATATATAGATAATTAATATTGAAGCGTTTTTGAGCTGATTTTCGAACTGATTCAACCAAATTTGAGTCTGATTCATGATTATTTTATAAAATCTGTAAGGACATGTATTATTATGTTTTTCCATAGGAATTAAGCATTAAAGTTAAAACTTAATAAAGGTGACTTGAATCGATAATATGATAAATACTAAAGAAAAAATTAAAAGATAGCCCGCGATCGAAATGACAAATATAAATTATGTACTCACCGTTCAGTCGTAGTAAAACCTAAAATATCGGCTTTTCCGAATGGATTTACTCGTAGTATAACATAAAATATAAACTCAGTATAACATATAAAGAAGCAGTACTGTCTGGGTTGGTAGTGATGCAGATCTACACCTATATATAAGCAAAGGAAAATCAGTTAAATACACCCTTCTCCGCTATTTCAACAAATGGTTGCTTTTTTCTTGATTATTAAAGCTTGAAAGAATATTGAATTATGGTAACATGTCGACCGCTAGACGATCACTAGTAATCTGAATTTTGCATTCACCGATGTCTGTTATCGCTTTCCCATGGGAAATACGTAATTAGGTAAGTGGTCGTATTTCACTAGATAATATTTTTGAGGAGTTAATAAATATAATTACACCAAATATAAAAATACAAGCATTAATTAACTTAAAACATAATCGAAATCTGTTGTGAGTCAATATCTCCATTCCTTCAGATCATTTGAAGTTAGAAAACCAGTACAAACGATAAATATATTGTGTGAATATAGCCCTAACGTTTATTACAAAAGCTTCTTCGTATAAGTTCCCACAAAACACATTAATACACGTCATTCGAAATAGGACCAAACGTGACCCGAGAACTGACCACGGGTTATTGTGTCAAACGACGGTACATCTCATGCAATAGGGAACAAACCAAAAATTAATTCAAAAATTTCTCTAATGAAATTAATAAAATGTACAATTTTTAAGCATTTTTTTCACAACGAAAACAGTACATACCCTGTCTAGTACTTGACGGTTCAATTTATTTTAAGCATGCAGTAGAGTTCAAATAAGATTAAACTTTTCATTGTCTGTACTGACAATTTTATTAATATTTCAACTGCTAGAGATAAGAAAGTAATGGTAAAGTTGAATTGTAAAAAACTATACTATACAAAAGCCATGACTAGTCTAAAAACGTAAAATATAGCTACTTAATTTAATATTTCATAATATTATCTTGATTACTCTAAGATATAAAAATAAACAAACACACACAAACACAAACTCATAACCGACCTTTATACTGCTACATATAACTGACCTGAAAGGTAACAGAAAGAAACATTAGTTATGGGCACTTTAAAAATGTTAACAAGAAGATTTTTTTTCCAAAATTTGTGATGGATACGTGAATAAAAAATATGATAGTCAAAAATGTTTATAAAATTGTAATGACAGTGCAGTATCGTATACATTTCTGTAATAAGTATAATATTCATAGAGTTGACAAGAAATTAATTAATTTTATTAATAAGTAATACATTTTTTTAATAACGAATGCAGAGTGGTAGATTCCTTCTCACATTGTATCTTCATCGCGCCAACGAGTGAGAAATAAAAATCTTTACCTTATGATAGAGTTCAATATATAAGTTTACCAAAGAAAAGTTTCCTAATAACTCCATTATTGTGATCTTTTTCATGAAAATAGCAATAGCGTTATCATGTCCTGGTTAACAAAGAACATAATTAATTCGTATTCTGAGTATAATTATATACAACATATGAACAGAAAACAAAAAAGGCAGTCAAGATGATTTAGAAAAAAAAACCGCAGAAGCTATTTTTAAAAGCTTTAATTTCCGGTGTAGATATGATCAAATGCCAGTTTAAAATAAAAAAAGAGTGAAAAACTATATCTAAAGCCAATAAATGCAGTCGCCTTTAGAATGTATAATAGAAGAACACATAACAAATCAGTCTGATAAGACTTGAATTTTGCTTAATGATTTTGTAATAATCTTATTGATGATTAATAGGTAAAACCTGATTTTACAAACACGCCTTTATGAAGCAATTCTTAAGTTATTAAACAATGTTTATATGTATATAGATATTTTTTTTTAAACACTTAATTTAAGTAATTTCAAATACTTTATAAGAATATCATAAATTAAATGCATAAAGTAAAAGCATATTATTATGTGTAGGTACCATTAGTTTTAATATCTTAATTGTGTTTATGTATGTACAAGTATATATGAATATTATTAGAGTTCGCTTAGTTTATCGAAAACACGTTCACATAAACTGAGTGAATCCATATGTAAAATTTCTTGGCCCTTATATTCCTATATAGATCAAGGAAACACAAGGTTTAAGACAGAGTATTCTGATAAGATTGAGAAATCTACGATGTCAAATATATAAGGTACTTTGGATTATTCAAGATGGTATAAAAAAACAAAAGTAAGGGAAACAATTTCACAGAGAAGCAGTAAAATGTTAAGTGACTGACAACGGCTAACCGATGTATCCATGAGGCGAAAAATAAACGATTTACAAAACATAGAACTAGAATACACAGCTTTTCTATGCTACCGTTACTTCTTGAAATATTAGCAGTTTAATCAAAGTAATTTCTGTTCAATCTCTTAAAAAATGTTTGGTTCATTATATTTTCAAATCTAAATTCATAGTATCAATTGTCTATACCAGTGTATCATTAACATTTTCCACTTTACTCTCAGTAAATAGAATATAAACATATCTTCATTGCGTCTGATGTTTTCTCGTTATTGTACAACTTCACTTTTTGTGTAACTTCAAATTATATAATACTTAATAAGTTAATATAACGGAAAGAACACATTACCGATTTGCCGGATAGTGAGTTCAAGAACCATGTCAAGCGGGTTTTAATATGTAAAGGCTATTATAGGGTCGATCAATATGTGAACGATTGTGACTTCGGGAAATGACCCTTCTCTGTGCATCCACCAAAAAATAATGTAACTATCTACGCTTGTAAAAATATGTATCATGAAAAGATAAACCAGATCGAGTTTCTTGACGGTTCTTCTCGGTGACTGGGTTGTTTTCCGAACCGGTGGTAGCTTTGACGTTCATAAGTGCCTTATCAAGGCCTAAATTTAATAAAGGGTATTTTGATTTTGAATTGTTAAAGTATTTAAATAAAACTAAGGATATCGCGTGTTTGTTTTGGGAAAAGGTAGATAGATCATAGGCGACTATTTTTAGGAAGTATTACTCACGGACCAATAGTATTTTGAAGCGATGATGGCTTAGGCGATAGCGTTTTCAGACACAATTTACGTAGGTTCGTGTCTTTGCAATTGAGTCGCATGAAACCATAACATGGTGGTAGTGATTTTTCTAAGTCCACCTGGCTAGCTACAACCTTCAAGTTAAAAATTAATCTATTCAGGTAGCTGCACTTTAGAGCCAGCCCCCCTCTAGGTTTGGCATGTTTACCATATTAGACCACTTCGTCATTTTACATTAGTGAGATTATGGTGAAACGCTAAAACCTTATAAAAGAAGTACAATATATAACGAATTAAAAACAGAACAATTATACACATGCAGAACCTTACAATATGAGGCTTATCGTTGTTTTGTCTATGAATAAAAATGAGTCAACTGTTTATTATTGTGCGGGAGCACGATCCATGTAAATCGCATTAATTGTTCCATCGATTTAAATACATCTACATAAAATCTATTTGAAAACAAAATAACGTTTGTTATTCAATGCGCAAACGAGACGATCGACAGGTGGGGACGTTGCATAGTTCATTTAATTATTTAGATGACTCTAGTAATTAATATCAAAATTGCATACGGATAAAAAAAACGAAAAGCTGGATAGCGTTTTCTCTCCAGCTTCTTTTCTATGTCAAGTTAGTTCGAAATTTGTCTTTATTAAAACTATTTGTATCTAAGACTCCACATATGATTGTTATAATTAGCAGAGCAGATATAGTTCAAATATAGTGTACGTATATACCAATTTCCATGTCAGCCGAAAGATACAAAAATTTAAATAGTATAGTTAAAGGATTAACATAAGAAACTTTAGAAGAACCATAACAGACAACACAGATCACCGCCACATACGTGCACACATACACACAGGTACACATATGGTGGAAGGGTTTTTCATTTTCCCTTATTTTCGAACTGGCATAGTTTAGATTAGCCTAGTTGTCAGACACGAAATGCACGTTTGAATTCGTGAGACTCACACGCCGGTACACATGTGTGTCGCAGGAATTCTTATATGTATGAATAGCTAGCTTAGTTTAGCTTAGCCAGATTCGCGAAGTTGCATCCAAGCAACAGCCCAAGCCGAGGTTCGGCCACTCTGGCACCCTTGAACTTGTTGGCGGCGAAGTACCTTGAACTTGAGATTAAAAAAAACCTTTGTAGTTCTCCGTTAAACCAATATTAAAGACAACCTAGGTATTAAAGTGCGTTCTAGAGATAAGTTATATTGACGCGATCATTATTTGAATGTATTTCCTTTATTTTTTTTATATATACAGCATAATATCATCCCGGCGACATCATATCGGACAAAGTGTGATCATCTCGGAAACGACTTAAACGTGTTTACAGTCAGAATAATATTACCTACGAATAGTGTTGCCATACTACTTTTAAAGTGGAAACTTCTTTAGCCGCGTTGAGCGACTCTTCGTAGGGGAAAAACGTATGGGTTCGCGTCACCGATGACCTCGACATGCTCGTGACGTATTACGCTTGCGCCAGAATAGCAACGAGTAGTATAATAATATAGTGTAATATTGATATTATGTCCTGAGTTCGTTCAACTTGCCTTATTAATAAACTGTATAAAAATGTATACAATTATTATTCGGAGTGCCGCTAGATATAAAAACCAGACTAATATTAATAATTTCAATTTACAAATTATGAAATTTAAATAATTTACACTATAACTGATTTCCAAATTCAAAATAGAACACAGTTATTCCATTCTTTTGAGTTTTCACTTCTGTCGGAAGCCCTTACGCCTGCCTTTACTTTTTTAAAATTAATAACAAAAATAACGGGACTTTTAAGCAAATTTCGTCGGTGACAAGAAATCCTTAACCGATATTACATTACTTTTATTTGTATTAATCAATTTAATTTGTTAGCAACTTTTCCGACTTTTTTTCAATCTGAAGATATGGTCTCATTTTCAACAGAAAAAAACAATGGTGAAAGGCAAATTTATGATTTAGATAAAAAAAAAATATAGACTACAATTCAAATATAGAGTATATGCTAATTGAATCGGAGATTACATTATTTAGATAATTCTCATCGCTCTGTGCGAAGTTTCATACTAAATTCTACTACATTCATATTTTATTAGTTTTTATCAATGAAACAAGATAACAGCTGGTAATCGTATCGAAAAATCTCGAAAATGAAATAAAATAACTTCCATAAGCGCCAATATATTATTACTTCTTCCATACTAAGTACTTTTTAAACGTTAAAAATTCTCACCTCGTATAACACCGTACTAAAACCAAAATTCGCGAACACAAATTATATCGTAAAATTTTATATTATCCGATTTACTTGTATCACCTTGCTATCTCTCTCGCTTTTACTCTTGACATAAGAAAAGAACAGAAACAGGATATTGAAGTGTATGTGATAATTAACGGTGATTGTTTTAATGTAAACATGAAGTCGGAGAGAATCTTGCCTTTAAGGAATCTACTTATGATTGTCCGTCGATGTAATTGATTTTAAACAGTAAGTATTCGAGGGATAGGGTCGTGTTTAATACAGCAAAATATTATACGACCTGATTTCTACGCGTTACTTTAATTGACGAGTAATCGATGATTGACACATGATTCGATTGACCCGACGTGCCTCGCCATTTTCGGTCATGATGATATTATATATACTTACATCTTTGGAGATTACAAATTACACATTGGGATTTTTTTTTGCAAAGCTTCGTTTAAAACGCGATATTAATATCTAAAAAAAAGTAACTAACTACTAGTTATGTAGATATTAATTGGTGTTGTTTGTATTAGAGCTGTCTTTATAAACGAAATGCCATAAAATAAAATAGGTTTCGCATAATACTCGCTTGTAACTTGTAAATAGATAAAAAGCAATCGGGTCTCCAAAATGGCTTATGTCTCAATACTGTTTTTTTTTTGACATTCCTGCTTTTGCTGAGATACATGCATTGCATTCGAACGTGTTCTAAATATAATCTTTTATAATAGCATTGGTTTTTACATTTACGTCCTTAATCTATCAGTTTGATCTATCGTCTTTATGTATTCAAACAAATTGATATCAAAGTTTTTTGCTCATTGTATTTTATGGAATGGAATAACAAATACAGTCAAGTTATATATATTTTCAAATAAAAACACAATATATTCACTCTTTTTAAACACATATACATAAACTCAAAGCATACACCGCCAGTGAGACAATTAATTACACTAGAAATAAATTTAATTAACAGACTTGCGAATATAACAAAAAACTCATATCAATCATTTTATACAATTTTTAATGAGCTAACGACATTGACCCGTGTTAATCTTTAAATACCACATTAAAATTCGACAAACGCACACGATATTGTTAAAAACACGAGTAACGTAATTAACAGGAGGTAATTACTACGAGACTACGACAGTATGTCAGTTAAATACATTTTTTGGGAACGCAAGATGATATCCATCACGGAGACGCCCGTCGAAGATAATTCGCGAACAATTTGCTTGGTTTATCAGTACGTAATTATCCGAAATGCGTAACTTAATGAACGGTTGTGTCGTTACGGTGCAGTGTGAGTGACGGCCGGTTCGCGAGTTGATGCATGGAAAAGTTTAATACAATTTAAATGACAATTACAATGTCCTAAATATCCTTTACTAGCGGGCCCGGCAGACGTTGTCCCGCCCTGATTATGAAAAACTCCTCGACAAATTATATACTAAAACAATCCTCATCAATCACTCTATCCACCGGTGAAAACCGTATGAAAATCCGTTCTGTAGTTTTTGAGTTTATCGCGAACTCACAGACAGACAGACAGATAGACGCGGTAGAGGACTTTGTTTTATACTATGTAATGATGTTTTAATTTACTATATATGTATACCTACATATATAGTATCGGAATGTTGGCCTGAAAGTGGAAAATGTATATTGGACAGACGACTAGCTCGATGTTCTCGATATAACAAATGTCGCGAATAATCTTTGAGTACAATATCGCAATACGTGATGAAGGTCGAAATGGAGTAAAGGTGTATACTCCGTAATACGTAGAGGCAGGCAGAATCAAAATCAAAATCCAAAATAATTTATTCATTTTAGACCCTAAGAAGAGACTTATGAACGTCAAAGGTACCACTGGTTCGATAACCAAGACAGTCATCTAGAAGAACCGGCAAGAAGCTTGATCTGGTTCATCTTTTCAAGATACATATTTTTACAATAATTGATAATTACAACGTTTTTGGCGGATGTACAAAGAGAGGGACGTCATTACCACGACGCTCTCCCTGACCGAACGAAACGCAACAGTGCAGCACTGTTACTTCACGTCGGTTTTATGTGAGAGGGTGGAACTATTCAGGGCGAGCCGACCGATTCATGCTGAAACCAATAATAGCTTCAACGTGGCTCTACCGCCTAAATAACACATGGTGGTAGTAACCGAGTTGATTACATTCCTACCATCCCACTTGGTTATAAACAACAGCTGCTACCAGAACACGACACTCCTAAACGTGCCACCATGACGATGTATAATGTATGGTTGTAAGCTTGCAAAGGTGTTTAAAATTTGTATGTAAATTTTATTATCATAAGCGACAATTACGAACTTCAAAAATACTTAACTATACAATTAACATAACCTATTTAAATAATTACAATTCAGATGACTATTAAACTGGCATAATATTGCCGTAGTATTATAATTTGGAACATGAACCTATCAGATCAGCTTCGTAGAATATAAAATCGCTCTGCGTTCGTAACTCAAGCCGCACGACAAAAAATTGTGTTCGCGCGCATCTTCACGAAAAAATCATATAGAACTCGCGTCGCCCCGCACCTCGACCGCCGCCATGTTATTAAACGCGTGAATTATGGCGTTGACACGTATAGTGTTGTCGAAAATAATACGAGACGCTCGAGTGATAATTAACCGTTAAATTTTATTTCGACGAATTCCCGCGGAAAGTTGCTACCCAAGTAATTAATGACTTCAAGGTCTATCAGGCGAGAGCCCTTGACGACGTTCACTCTGATCTGCGGAGTATCTTTTAATTAGTCTCGAATTAATTAAAAGTTAATTGCATATTCAAATTACTGTCTTATATTAAGGACATGAATTATTAATTCTCTAAGTATCATAATAAACTTGTACGTAACATATTTATTATTATACTAGCCGATTCCCGCGACTTTGTCTGCGTCGTTTATTATCTCAATTGTTTTGTTATATCTCAAAGGGATTAAGGCAGCGTGTTCGACGAAAGCTCCCAGGCGGCTTGGCTTTTTCCGAAACTTCCAACATTTATCGTTATATTTCAACCAATTTAGAAAAAATCTTGACACATTATATACCTAAAGCTTGCTCGTGAATGACTCTATTTATTAATGAAAACCGTATGAAGATCCGCTCAGTAGTTTTTGAGTTTATCGCAAACAGAGAGATAGACACGCCGGAGAACTTTGTTTTATAATGTTATGATAAGATATTTTTACATAATTATTTCAGACCCATAACTTAAAATCAGTTTAACACTGTCTTAATAAAAGTACCACGAGCCATCATCGTTTTAAGAAATCTATTAATTAGCTATTTCATCATACGCACGCAACAAACCTGACACCATATGTAACGTGATTATTCATATGTTATATGTTAATACCTAAGGTAAAAACTGTAATCAAAGACCACTCCATCAACCCTAGTGTACAATGTAAAAACTAGAAATTAAATGTACATGAAACTTTGTCATCAACGCGTGACAAAATGTATTTGAGATATCAACAGACTGCGCCCTACGGATTCGACCAGACGAATTCTGGTTTTTCCAGCACCGGGGAAAATCAGCGGGGTGCACTGTACACCTGGACATATCTCTCGAACGTTTAATTACAATTGTTAAAACATCTACGACTTGGAAACGAAAAAACAAAGGTTTAATTGCATTATACTGAAGGGTGATACGAAACAAAATAAACGAAGAATATATACCACAATTGTTATTACATCTGGGCATAGAAATAAATACAATTAAAACCTTATGACGTACACACAAGGTTTAATCCAACTTACATATATCTATGGCAAATTCTATCGTCGTGGATCTAATAAATTGTGGTGGTTGAATCGTTTGTACTGATGGAATGTCAATTCGACGGCCGAAGGTTCAAATCATAACATATATCAAAGAATTTTCCAGAATTAGCATACATTTACTGAAGTAAATTGGTAACACTATGACACTCACACCGTGACAGCTGTCGATGAACGAAAGCACTGTGTGGTAATACCATCGTATGTGGGAAAATATACAACTGTGGATTTCTTGGAGTTTGATTTCTCCAAAACGTCGTGGGCGTAAGAAGATTCGTGTTGCGTTGTTACATCCAAGGCAATGCCCTATGTTCGGCTACTTTGGTACCATCGAGCTTTTGCCAAACGGCCGAGCACCATAGTCTATATGTGTTCGCTCCACTAGTCCCGTGTGAAGCTGTAAAAACCTATCAGGACGTTAGCGTATAGCCAGTTCGAAGAAACAACAATAACGCCAATATATCCGCGAGCTAAAGATAGCCATTTATAAAGGTATAAACGCAAACGAAGTCACAGACTTACCTATATAATTCTCATTAAACAATATGGAATTGCAAATGACAACAATTGGAAGGCAAAAAAACACTGACATTGAATTACAGTACTGTAGGGATGAGGAGCAAGAAGTCTTACATATATTTCGAGTGCCCGTTTGTGGGAGTAAAGTTGTTTGTTAGGTCACTATTATTTTATTTCTGTGTTACAATAACGTTTTGATGTAACCTAAATGCTTGAATGCGACTAACTCTCAATAATAATAATAATAAGTAGGGAAAAATACAAATAAAATAACCGTACCGTAACGTAACCGTGCAAATACCAATTATATAACTAAAAAGCTGTAAATACGTCATAAGCGCTTCGACAGCGCCTTGTTAAAATTTGGCTAGCAAGCTTTTTTTGAGGGCTGCTCCGTCTTTGCGCCCGTATCTAAGTAAGATATAACTATTTCTTTTTCACCACCGATATTGAGAATATGCCATCTTATTTCCACATGTTATCTAAGACAGTGTGTCGTTATAATATTACTTTACGTATGTGTGCGTTATCGCAACATTTGTTTTGTCAAAATATCATGTACTCGTAGGTAACGGTTGCGGTAATGTGTCTACAACTTTTTAGTCATAATATCATTAGCAAATACTCTTTGTGTTTTGACAACTTTTAGTTGAAACAGTTTTCAGTTCAAAGTTACACACCACGGCAGCCTTTCTAGATTTAGCACTTGACCTACGACTGCTTCGGCCTTAACTGAGAAATCGTGGTTAGACACTAATCTAACACATAAAAAATAATTATTATTCTCTTTAGGAATACGCCGAGATAATATACAGAGCCAAGGCTAAGGTTAATTATACCGGACGCCGAAGGTTCCTGTTAACCCGCCCACGGAACCGCGTGAAGGTTCGCTTATACAGGTATTACGACAGCTGAATATCAAGATCGTAAAATCGGAATATAATTTTATAACTTGATTTGTACGAATTTTTACGCTGTTTAAACCACCTTGTAAATTTTTTTATATAGTATACGGATTATATGGTTATTGAAATAGACTAGCATTAAGCTTTCTTTCTATTTAGAGCGAGCATTATAACTCTACTTTTAAAAGAGAAAACTTTGTCCTTGTGCACAGTATACTACCAACTGTCAAATCTTTATTATTTTAAACTAAATACTTAAAAACACTTCTTAGTAGAAATCAGTGCGAAATATATGTCTCAATACTATTAATATTATAAATTAGATAGTTCATGGAACTTTACAGTTATATAGGTACATGAAAATAAAACAAAAGTCATAATTTACATGCATATTGTTTAGATTGACCAAAATATATATACTTATATAGCAAATTGAAAAAAATCTGCCCTTTATGAGCTCCTTCGGTGTGCGCATAAATCGTGAGAGTATATGAAGACAATATATCTTAAGATTATATACAAAGATAAAAATGCAGGCGAAGTCGGGTCCGACCACTAATATAACATATAAGTTTTATTTAAGAGGTATTTCCAAATGACGTATGCAAATCTCACCTGAGCACACTTTTATGCAACCGAAAACAAACAGTAACGAATTATATTTCTCATACTATCTTTACATATTATATTAGCAGAGAAATACTCCGTAAATTTTCCCGTAGAATTAATCATTGGAGAACGCACGGTAAAGTTACTTCCAGACATTAGACCCCACTAAATAACAAACCAAAGTATAATGCGAGACCACTAGGTTCCGACTGTATCGGGTCTACAACATACGACGAAAAACGTTATTGTGTCTTATTTACTTTTACTTTTGAAACCAATCTTCTAGTAGATCTTTACTGCCATTGTCGAGTAGGTAACAATATTACAAGTTTCTTGTGATCATTTCAATGTTTTACAAGATGGGGCCCTCTTGTTAGAACTTTCCAGGGAGTTTTTGTGTCATATCAGAATTCATGCTCCGTTGTATTACTTCCCATCTACTTCACTAGTGCACAATAACCGAACTATATTACGTAAACACCGCCAATATTACAAAATATAGAGTGAAATAACACAAGATTACATATAAAATATGACAGATTAAAACCCAACGTTATTGTTTTAAACGACTTATCAGCAACTAGCTAGTGACGTTCGAAGATCGATATAATTGTCGATAAATATTTTATCACTTGTATTACTTGCACTTTAAAACAAGTGAACGGCATCTCAAACAAAACAACTATACGTGTCATTACGCCTATCCACATATATATCGCCCACAGTAATTCCATATATTACTCTAATAAATTAAACCATAACATGATATCCTAAAAAATATATTCTTAATAACCTCAAAGATTAATTACCAAAAAACACCACATAATATACATCGTTTAAAAAACATAGATAACATTAATAAAAACCTCAAAGCTCATTATAATATATCTTAACTTAATATAATCATCAGTACGAAATAGGGATAATGTTGGAAAGATAAATTATTCAGAAGTCCAAAAAATAACATAAAGAGTTACATGAAATATCGATACAAAACTGTTAACGAGTTATCGCCAAATACGATACGATTGTGATTATATATTGAGTGAAAATATACTGAACATTAGTATGGTCCCGTACTTCCCGAACTATAATGGTATAACTTATGTAATAATTGTCTTTTTTTTACATACAACCTCAGGTAATGATTGAAACACCTGAATTGTGACCGTGAGAAGGATTGAGCTCAACATACATTAGAAAAGTGCCCTGAAGATGAAGAAGATGATGAAGATCGTGGTGCCCTAATAGCAGTTATGCGACGACACCTCTCTGCCGGCCGTGGTTCGCTCTATGGTCGGTGGAGATGCAGTGTGGAACGCCGTTCTCACATTTTGTGAGACGGTTATAACCAAAAAATAGAGGTGGCCGAACGTGAGAGGAAGAGGTTGATCTATATTCCAACTCCTTGCCGTGGGAGACTTGGTCGAGGAAGGAGACATGGTGAAGGCGCCTATTGGCGTGCAATGGAGGACCCTGGATGGAGGAGCACGGTTCGCCGCTGCTTCTAAGAGAAGCAAGGTAGAGCACAATATCTTCCTGAGGTGTGGATCCCCGTACGAACATCATCGGACGACCCAAGTGCGTCGTAAGGGAAGTGGAGTATGGCCGTTGTGAACCCGCAACCCTGGTCCACATACAAGCCAAGTGGCAGAGGGGTTTTTAGTAAGTAGGAGTTCGACATAACCCTCACGTTGCCCCCCGGCAGAGTGAGATTAGCCGATGCGGAATTTCCTCCTTAATAAAAAAAAACTTGATCCTGTAAGCGGCAAATGACGTCACGTAGCCCTCTATGTATTTCGGAAAGGAAAAAATTTGCAGAAATTATAAAATATCAGCTTTAAAATGGCAATTTTGCATTATCCTACCAGTTACATCCAAACTATGGTAAAGCCCCAAGTGTACGTACGATACACGGAACAAAACCTTTCCTAAGAGTAAGTTTATTCAAAAGAGTACACATATTAATTTATATTACAATTTGTAAATATTCCGTATACACCTTTTAAAGCCAATATTTAGTCTTTTCTGCAATCCCTTTGCTTTTGTAAAATACATTATTACAGACGGATCCCTTAATATCATATAATTTGGGGTGTAAGGGGTGTCGAATAACATCATAAGATTTGAGACACCCAAGCCAACCTCACCTCACAAGCCAACCTCAACAGCAGGGTGCACGGTGCACCCTGCTGAATAACGAACGAGGTAATGGCGGAAGCAGGGTGGTAGGGTTGTACAGCCTGACTGGGTCGCAACCACCATGTATATGGCGAAAAAACCCGTCATAGTGATTCGCTTCTGCGGGTCGCGTTTCGGGATCAGCCTGTGCATAACCAGCTTTTCGCAGGCTGGCATAACAGCAGTGACCGGCGATGGGTAGTTTTTCTCTCGGTGGTCGCCATTGTTTTTGAATTTTACTATCTTACCATCAGGCACAGTGCAGTAATATTGCCGTACTACAATTTAAAAAAAATCAAGTATTTGGATATATTATATACGCTATAAAAAAGTTTACGAGTCGAGCCACAGTGACGGAAAAATATCAAGTGTATGATAGTTAAGATCCAGTCACAGAGTACCGTACTACATCGCTTTTATTGTTTGCTCGTTTGTCGTTTTGCGAGTGTATCTAATTTTTTTAAAAAGTTTTAATTTTTTTAAAGTTTTAAAGTTTAAATTTATTATATACTAGCAGTAGCCGCAGTTTCGCACGCGTTTTTTAAAATTGTATTAAACAATTATAAAATTGTGAGACCATGTACAATTATAGAAATGCTCTTTAAAACAATTGTAAGTACAACACACACGCCACTTACAGTAATATGTAACGTATACTTTAGATATATAAACACTAACAGTGTATTAAATGAGGTTTATCATCAATTACATTTTTGGAACCTTAACCCACCATATAACTACCTCAGTGCTCACTTACACTGTATAACGAACTAATGAAAAAATGACTTAAAGATAGATAATGATATAATGTGCCCATATTGTCAACAAGTAATACGTTTATGATCTAATATCTTATTAGAAAGACCTCTTCTATCTTCAAAATTACTATTAATAATTATAATGTTGAATTGTAAACAATAAATGAGTTGACGTCTTGCATAAATATAAATCAAGATATAAAACTTTATATCTATCTAAGCAGTTTTTAATATTCGACAATGTAAATAGTGCTCATTTAACTTGATACAATATGCTTATATATTATTATGGTTACTAAGTTATGTAGACGAAAGCGCAGTAAATAAAACCAAAATGACCAAAAAGACAATATAATTCAAATTACATACATAGATACAGACATATGAATTTCAATTATATTTATTCTTGGAATCCAGTACAACGCACGTCTTACGCACATGTTTACAGTGGACAACATATTTTTGCTAAATTTCATGCGAACCAAGCCGCGAGTAACAGCTAGTCTAAAGTAGAATAACCTAAATTACTTCCTATAAGGTCAGCTATCTATCAGTGAAAGTCCCATGAAAATCTGCCCAACCGTTTTGGAGATAGTACTGCGGGCGAAGCCACGGTTAACAGCTAATTTAAATTAAAATAGACTGAATTAGTTTGTATAATATCCGCTATCTGCCGGTGAAAGTCCCGTAAAAATCGGTCTAACCGTTTTGGAGATAGCACTGCGAGCGAAGCTACGGTTAACAGATAGTCTAAATTAAAATAGACTAAATTATTTATTATGGTATCCGCTATCTGCCGGTGAAAGTCCCCTAAAAATCGGTCTAAATGACAATATGCTCTATGGTAAACGCGCTAGAGACGGACTGGCTCTCAAATCCAGCTGCCGGAAGACATCTATAGTTCCTTGAGGACATATTTTCACCATGAGAGTGGTAGTTAGTCCAGCGACCTTAGAAAACACCACCATTCTATGGTTTCGTCACGATGGTTTCTGAGAGATCCAGTACCTTCACAATTTGAAGCCCAATATATCACTGACCTGTCACCGCTTAAATAAATATTTGCAGATTATTTATGTATTCCAGAATATACAGTTAGAATCTGATAACATTTGATAATTGTATTGATGTTGGGGCCGCCGCCTGTCAATATGGCGACACCTCTCGCCCTCGTACGTCACCGGCCCGCGGTTAGGCGGGGTGAGGTGGAAATGAGGAGAGACGTGAGGCGAGGCGACGTTCCCCGGCGGTGGGCGGGCGTAGTACTCTCGAAGGTGGTAGCGAGAGCGCCGGTAGCCCGCCTCGGTGACGACAGTCGGATGCCGGTGATGTCTTGAAGGGGCCTCGATGATGTGCAATGTGATGCACGAGCCAGCCGATGAAGATGGTAGATTTTGAAGCGAAGGTCGGGGTGGTCGCAAAAAAACACCGTGGTTCTCGTATAATGACCGCGTCCCCGAGCCAACAGAGCACTACTACTGACGATGTAGACTTCTCGATATTACTATTCAATATTATCTCAATGAGATGTACAATTAGACTATTCGATGTTATTGCGATGACTTGTGCAAGCAAACTACTCGATGTTATTGCGATGACTTGTGCAATCGAACTACTCGATGTTATCTCAATAAGATGTACAAGCAAACTATCTCGATGTTATTGCGATGACTTGTGCAATCAAACTACGCGATGTTATTGCGATGACTTGTGCAAGTAAACTACTCGATGTTATCTCAATAAGATGTGCAATCGAACTACGATCTAGTACCGCACCGACCGTGCTTATAAGCAAAATCGGGCCAGCAACTAACGGTATCCCGTTAGACGTCGTGGCTCTATGCGTTGGCTCGGATATCGCGTTCCTATTTATTTATCATATTTATCATATTTTTACATATAAAATGTCTATAATATCAATTTCTTATTATCTATTTGCATGCAATCTATATTCTAAAATTTACATCTTATATCTATCTTACATATGAATAAAGTTATCTCTATATTAAGCGCCGTTTCGCACTAAACTCTATATTCTATTCTATAATTCTATATAACTGTATAATAATCTTATTACATAAACCTTAACTTATGTTCATATGTAAATCTATTTTCAGTGTGTTAAAATTTACATCGATCTGTATAGGGTGACATAATTAATCTCTATATATATTCACATTCACATTCACTCGATATTCAATGTTACATATCGTTACGTTATGTTCGCCAGTTATATATATATATATATATATATATATTCCTTGTCATAATATTAATTCCATTCATATTTTATTTTAAAACGATACATAATAAAATTAGAAATTTCTGTTTACAACGCCGTTGCGTGAGAAATTACTGTAAAGCCATAAAGTCCCGTTCGACTTGCAACTTTCAACTATTGTTTGTACAATTACCATAAAATAAAATATATTATTTTATTGGGCTCGTTCGGGTACCGTAACGTCATAACGAATATTATTCGGCGGACCCTATTCAAGTATATTGCTTGAGCAATAACCATTTAACAGAAAATATATTATTTTGCTTTATTCAAAGGCAAAATCCACCGCCTAGTCTCTGGGAATTTTACAAAGGTAAGCCGGTATATGGCTGGAGTCATTGTTCATAAAATTACTAAAAACCCTGAGATCGAAGACGTCCGTTATGAAGAACCGTTGTAATATTTTATGTACCTCTATAACCATTACGTTTGTCTATATTAAATTATACAATCTTCCATATTTGACGTTCTATATGATCGTATAATTCTTGCTATGTAACGTACACTTCAATAGTATATAACGTGTGTAACTCTATCATATTCTCTCTACGAATGTTTCCATGCACACACGCTATATATTCCATACGGCATAATTTTAATCTAATCTATCATGTAATTCCCTACTTAATGCGAATGTAATCTATAAGTCACCCTATACTAACACACATAATTCTATACAATCCGTAATTCAATAATTCTATGCATGATTCTTACATATCCATAATTCAATCCCTATTACTATACATATCACTTCTATAATTCCATCTTCAATAACTCAATACACACATAACATACCTACAATTCTATATCCAATTTATATATCTATTCTATTATACTCGTATGAATTAAATCTAACAAATCTCTATTAAATGTCAATAAATCTATATCTATGCTCTCTATAAAATATCACTAAATCTACGTATAAAACTATGTATAAGCTACTCATCGTGTGCGTCGCCAACATCCTCCCCCTCGTGCACAGCACCAACTCCATGTCCTGGCGACGCCACTGTATCTCCTCGCTCCGATGGTGTCACCGCAGGCTCGTCGGTAGCTCGTCGCTCGTTGCTCGCCGACGCTGGAACCAGTAGCACCGCCTTGGAGCTCGGTCTTCTTAGCAATCTGCCCACGGTGTGCACCTCCAGTACATGTGCGACCGTCTGGTTTGGGATGGGTTTTGACACATCCCCTCGAGGTCAAGTGTTGCGCGGCAGCGTGGGATCCATAATAAGTACTGTGTTCCCACACTGCAGATCTCTCGTGGCGAGTAGTGGGACGTGGTAACCTTTTCTCTATTCTGTTGTCTCTAGTAGACAGTGCAGGAGTACGCCGTCTCATTGGCGTCTGTAAAGACGTGCAGCTCCCCCTCGTCATTCGAGCGCATGAAGCACCTTGAGACTCGCGGGTGCTCCAGCAGTCGGATGTTTTCATTATTATCGCGCCAGGCTTCGATGTCTTTTTCAATAATGGGCCCCGTCTTTGGCTCGTCCCGTCCAGAATGGCGAGAGCCTTCGCCTCCATATCGGTGCTGGGCCGCTTCGGTGCTACCCTCAGGGACTCGACGGCATAGTGCTCCTTCATCAGCGAGTCGAGTGCTTCTTCATGCGCTGTAACGTGAGCGCATAACGGGTTCACTGGTCTCGATGCGCTTCCATATATGCCGTGTAGCACCCATCCTAGGTTAGTGAAGGATGCTACCGGCAGGTTCTTGGCTCCTTTGCGCGTCTTCCTGGTGATGATGAGACCCCAGTTGTCTTGTCCGATCAACATCTTCGGGGACTCCTCATCGTAGCATAGGTGGCTCGCCAGATTCTTCAAGTGTGTGCAACGCTCAATAACTTCTTTATCCAATCGCTGTGGCGTCAAGTGCAAATTATCCGTAGTCCGTACCCCAGTGACTGTCCATTTCTTCTTCTGGTGGAGACACTTGATGTTCATATCGAGCTTCATTGAATCTGTGTTCGTGATCGTCTTGCCTCCCACGGTTTCCAATTGGAGTGTCTCTTTGGGTCCCTTGAGGCCGATCTGTTCGGCCACCGTCGCGTCCAGCAGTGACACGGTGGAACCTTCATCCAGCAAGGCCAGGATTCTGGCTGACCCTGCTGGTCCATATACTTCCACTGGAACCATCTTCAAGTAGGCCTTCGTTGATTGCGCACAATTCACTGGTAGCCGTAAGTTGTTGGCTACCTGCTTATTGATGCTCTGGCTTTCTTCTATATTCGTAGCCGCCTCCGTATTCTTATGCAGAAGATAGTGGTGCCAGCGTTTGCAAGTCCGGCACGGTGGTCGTTGACACGTCTCTTTGCGGTGCTTTCCATGCAGGCACTTATAGCACAAGCGTGACTGCTTGGCTATATGCCATCTCTCTTGCACCGGAGCCCTTCTGAAGCTCGGACACTCATGGAGGTGATGTCCCTCCTGACAGTGCGGGCATGTTAGCTTCTTTCTCAATATTCCCTGTTCAGCTTGTCTCTCTGGTCTGTCGTCCATTGCTGCATGCGTAGCATGTCTTCTGGGTGGCAGCTTTCGTATGGTGGCTTCCTCTGGTATAGCGTGCGGTCCACATCGATCTGCCATTCTATTCAGGAATTTCGCCATCGTGTTGAGATCAGGATCCTCTTCATCCATCTTGTCCGCGGTGTAGTCGTACCAGCGGAACTTCAATATAGTTGGCATCTTATCTGTGATGCTCTTCAATATTTCGGGCGACTGTAGATATTGCGGTTTTCGCAGCCCTCTTATTGCTGCGACGGTGTTATTAATGCAGCTTGCCAGCATGCATATATCGTATGCGGAATCGCTGATCACTGGCAGTCTCCTTATTTTATTCAGTTCTGCCAGAACCAGGGCGTCCGCTCTTCCATATGACCGTCGCAGCGCCTCCATGATCTCCTCGGGTGTACTCTCCGAGAACAGCAGGCTGCGAACTCCCTCTCGTGCCTCTCCCTTCAGTGCTCTTCTCAGTCGCGCCATGTTCTGCACGTCTGAGAAGAGCGGAGCGGTGTCATCGTAGACGGCCTTGAAGGCCACCCACTCCCTGCAGTCCCCTTCGAATGGTGGTAGCTGATGCACATAATCAGGTTGTGGCATCATTCCCTGGTGTGCAGTCTTCATCGCCTCAGCTATGGCTTGAGCTAGGCTTCTGTGTTCATGACTCCTTCCATGTTGACCATCAGCTTCGGTGGTGGAGGTAGGAGTATTCTGTGTACACCGAACGACCTCTATGTGTTCGGTGTCTCTCTTGCTCTTGGCCTCCGTGCGTCCTGCCGAATCCCGGATCCAGTCTCTGACCTGGTTCTCTCGGTCTGCTGGCTCCTCGATAACTGAGTCATCATCCTCTTCCTCGATGTCTGCTTGAATTACTTCTAAGCGTAGCCTAGCTGCCACTGTCGCCGCTTGTGCCTCCCGAAGCTCCTTCTCAGCCAATGCTGCACGGGCCTCCAGCTCCTGTCGCCTCTTCTGGGACTTCGTGGATGCAGGCCTGTGTCTCCTCAATGTGGATGCTACGGTGACTTGCGTTGTTTCTATTGCTGAGGTATCGTACGTCTCTGTAGAGCTGCTTTGTTGTACAGCCTCTGTTTCAACTAGCTGTTCGCTCTGTGATTCCTTCTGGCTCCTGGTGACCGGCATCTTATCTGCCGCGAAGATCCGGCTCTCGAAGGACCAGCTGTTGGGGCCGCCGCCTGTCAATATGGCGACACCTCTCGCCCTCGTACGTCACCGGCCCGCGGTTAGGCGGGGTGAGGTGGAAATGAGGAGAGACGTGAGGCGAGGCGACGTTCCCCGGCGGTGGGCGGGCGTAGTACTCTCGAAGGTGGTAGCGAGAGCGCCGGTAGCCCGCCTCGGTGACGACAGTCGGATGCCGGTGATGTCTTGAAGGGGCCTCGATGATGTGCAATGTGATGCACGAGCCAGCCGATGAAGATGGTAGATTTTGAAGCGAAGGTCGGGGTGGTCGCAAAAAAACACCGTGGTTCTCGTATAATGACCGCGTCCCCGAGCCAACAGAGCACTACTACTGACGATGTAGACTTCTCGATATTACTATTCAATATTATCTCAATGAGATGTACAATTAGACTATTCGATGTTATTGCGATGACTTGTGCAAGCAAACTACTCGATGTTATTGCGATGACTTGTGCAATCGAACTACTCGATGTTATCTCAATAAGATGTACAAGCAAACTATCTCGATGTTATTGCGATGACTTGTGCAATCAAACTACGCGATGTTATTGCGATGACTTGTGCAAGTAAACTACTCGATGTTATCTCAATAAGATGTGCAATCGAACTACGATCTAGTACCGCACCGACCGTGCTTATAAGCAAAATCGGGCCAGCAACTAACGGTATCCCGTTAGACGTCGTGGCTCTATGCGTTGGCTCGGATATCGCGTTCCTATTTATTTATCATATTTATCATATTTTTACATATAAAATGTCTATAATATCAATTTCTTATTATCTATTTGCATGCAATCTATATTCTAAAATTTACATCTTATATCTATCTTACATATGAATAAAGTTATCTCTATATTAAGCGCCGTTTCGCACTAAACTCTATATTCTATTCTATAATTCTATATAACTGTATAATAATCTTATTACATAAACCTTAACTTATGTTCATATGTAAATCTATTTTCAGTGTGTTAAAATTTACATCGATCTGTATAGGGTGACATAATTAATCTCTATATATATTCACATTCACATTCACTCGATATTCAATGTTACATATCGTTACGTTATGTTCGCCAGTTATATATATATATATATATATATATATATTCCTTGTCATAATATTAATTCCATTCATATTTTATTTTAAAACGATACATAATAAAATTAGAAATTTCTGTTTACAACGCCGTTGCGTGAGAAATTACTGTAAAGCCATAAAGTCCCGTTCGACTTGCAACTTTCAACTATTGTTTGTACAATTACCATAAAATAAAATATATTATTTTATTGGGCTCGTTCGGGTACCGTAACGTCATAACGAATATTATTCGGCGGACCCTATTCAAGTATATTGCTTGAGCAATAACCATTTAACAGAAAATATATTATTTTGCTTTATTCAAAGGCAAAATCCACCGCCTAGTCTCTGGGAATTTTACAAAGGTAAGCCGGTATATGGCTGGAGTCATTGTTCATAAAATTACTAAAAACCCTGAGATCGAAGACGTCCGTTATGAAGAACCGTTGTAATATTTTATGTACCTCTATAACCATTACGTTTGTCTATATTAAATTATACAATCTTCCATATTTGACGTTCTATATGATCGTATAATTCTTGCTATGTAACGTACACTTCAATAGTATATAACGTGTGTAACTCTATCATATTCTCTCTACGAATGTTTCCATGCACACACGCTATATATTCCATACGGCATAATTTTAATCTAATCTATCATGTAATTCCCTACTTAATGCGAATGTAATCTATAAGTCACCCTATACTAACACACATAATTCTATACAATCCGTAATTCAATAATTCTATGCATGATTCTTACATATCCATAATTCAATCCCTATTACTATACATATCACTTCTATAATTCCATCTTCAATAACTCAATACACACATAACATACCTACAATTCTATATCCAATTTATATATCTATTCTATTATACTCGTATGAATTAAATCTAACAAATCTCTATTAAATGTCAATAAATCTATATCTATGCTCTCTATAAAATATCACTAAATCTACGTATAAAACTATGTATAA
>AP028446.1:2625036-2893052 GCA_036509395.1 Antheraea yamamai
TCTCTATAAAATATCACTAAATCTACGTATAAAACTATGTATAAGCTACTCATCGTGTGCGTCGCCAACAATTGATATCTAGATTTTGCTCGCACATTCACTCGTGTTAATGTAGATTTGACTTATCCCTCGTGAACAATACACTTTTTCTGGATGATAGGTACCTATGTCCCCTTCTGTACCCCTGACAACGTGTACCCACTGTACAAATTTCATAACGATAAGTTGAGCAGATAAGACGTGAAAGAGCAACCAAAAAATTCACACCCGCATTTATAAAATTAGTTAAGTTAATACTTTATAAGCCTTCTATTAATTACATTATGTAGTTTTGTTTTTTTTTTGTAAGTTTATCGATTTTGTGATTCATATTAATTTATTCTTTAAATTATTCTAAACTCTCTATGCACATTTATAAAGAAACTGTCGGTTTGTTTGTAGGAGTTAGTCACCGGAACTACCGATTCGATTCCGAAAATTATTTCATTAAATTGAGTTCAAGTTGCTATTAAGTTATGGATTTTAATTACTGTGACCGATGTCGCGGGTAGTGATAAGTATTAATTAGTATATAATTCTATGTTGCCTTATTTAGTACGAAAACTTTCGAAATATATTACAATCGAACTTCCATAAAAATACATGTCACATAATTATCAAATTTATAAATGGGAAAACACGTATATTTTTATTGATTGCTTTGAGATTAACTAATTAAGGACAATTCGAAGGACTCCTTAATCATAATGAAACGCCAATTTATTTAAACTTAGAAATTATAATTGCAAAACACGTGTAGGCGAAAACATATATGATAATTTAGAGATATCAAATGATTAAGTAATTAAAAAAATTCTACGTGTGTTATATTAAAATAAAGAACATATTCCGGCGCGGCCGGTGTGGGCAGCGTGAATAATTTAAAATTGCCATTTTTTTCCGCTAGCAACCCACGACGAGATTAGTCAGTATTTCGACATTCCCTGCCCACGTGCCCTCGGTTATTAACATAAAAAGCAACAATTCATTGTGCAATAAACGCGAAATGCGATTTTATCTAGCGACAAAACAGCGGTGTAAAATTCTGTAGACGTTGAGTTTTTTTCGACAATACCGTACCGATATTGGCCATTCGTAATGCGCAAATGTTGGCGCCAACGATTTTATCACATATTATATCGATGTGTACATATTTATTATATGTGTATATAATAACGATATGTTATACTTTTGAAGTGAAAACTTCTTTAGCCGCTTTGAGCGATTTTTGGTTGGGAAAAACTTATGAGTTTGCGTCACCGATGACACGCTCGTGACGTATTGTGGTTGCACCAGACTAATGACATATAGTATAGCGGCCCGCGTACATGTAATATTGATATTTTGTATCGAGCTTTTACAACCAATCATGTATTTGATTAATTAATAAAATGTATATACTTAATTCTCGGAGTGCTAGTAGATGTGAAAACTAGACTAATATTAATAATTTCAATTTACAAAATATGAAATTTTAATAATTCAAGCTCTAATCGATTTAAAAAAAATAACACAGTTTTTCACTTCTGCCTGCCTCCTTCCTGCGTGTTTATGACTGATGTTTTGTAGGTGGTAGAGCCACGCTAAAGCTATTACTGGTTTCAGCATGAATGGATCGGCTCGTCCGGGGTAGTACCAACCTCTCATAGAAAATCGACGTGAAGTAACAGTGCTTGCATTAAAAAACCTCCCCACCCCTTCCCTTTCCTCTCCCCCTCCCTCCCCTTCCCTCAAAAACAGGCTGGCAACGCACTTTTGACTCCCCTGGTGTTGTTAGTGTCTATGGACGGTGGTGATTATTTAACATCAGGTGACCCACCTGTTCGTTTGCCTGCAAAGACATAAAAAAAACTCGACTTTTTCTTTTTTATAGGTTTTAGCATTTAACCACAATCCGATATTAAAAGACGATGCGCTTCAAAATAATAAACATGCTAAATCTAGAGGGACTGACTCTCAAGTGCAGCTACCGGAACACACCCATGGGCGCTTGACGACAGCTTTTCAATATGAGGGTAATTAGTTAGCCAGGCAGACTTAGTAAAAGCCCTACCACCGTCCTATGCTTTCATTACGATGCTTCCCCTCACCGCAAGCTCGGACCCGGAAACATTCAAACCTACGTTCAATTGAAGTTGGTACATAAATGAGATTAACAATATCTAGAATTGCTTGAACAATCGCCATGGAATTTGGCACATGTAAGTTTTTTTTCATGTACTATCAATTATATTATAACTGGAAATTTCGAGCGACTTGTTGACGGGTCAAGCGTGGATCAGATTAGGTCAGGGTCATGATGACGGGCGTACAAGAAGGTAGAACGATTGCGTACTGAAATAATCATGATGAGGTGGACCTAGGCAATATTTTATACTTCTTATTGTATTTTAAAGCTGACGTAGTTGAGGGCGGGACCTAGTATTATTTAAAATTGCATTATTAGATCATATGATTTATTGCAATTCATTTCGAAATTTGATACGTTTGTGATACACATATTTAAGAAAAAAAATCAATTAAATTATTCAATCAAAATTAATCCCGTTCAAAGTAAATTTAAACATATATTATGTTAACTATTTTTTTTTACATATCATTCGGGAACAGTACTTTTTTTTCTGCATGAAAGTACCCTATGTTCTTTTCTGTATTTCTGACAATAAGTATACCGAGTCTCATGATGATTGGATGAAGAGTTATGGCGTGAAAGCGTTACAAACAAACAAACTCACATTCGCATTTATAACATTAGTAAGGATAATCAATTACGCTCAATCCAATGTACTAAGACATCGAAGGAATATTATCACAAACAGTTTGTCCAAACGTTTGCAAAGCGTTCGACGCAAACACGAATTCACTATCAAAAGTCCGTATTTCAGATGGAAGTTATGGAAAGATAAGTATTTTAAATTCGCAACGTGCACTTAAATACACACCTACAATTGAATTTTACGATTTTTCGTTTGTATATTGTTCGAAAGCTGTTACGATCTTGTTGATTCTTATATACACTTTTTTACGAAGGTTGTGGGTTTCGAATGAGAAGATAATTGTCAAGCCGTCATCTTGTCTTATCTATACAAATACATATAATAAGAATGTAAATCTAACGTGTCTATTCTAATTTTTTCGATTTTCGTGAAAAAAATTGTTGCAGGAGTCTATGAATAAGTAATAAAATACATTAGAAATGTCTGTCTGTTTGTATGAATACGCATCACTGATAAAGTACTGGGATCACAATAAAACCTTATCAAGACGATCATAAAGCATATCCTCGAGAATAACTTAGTCTTTGTTTCATTAATATCGGTCTGCTTTATCAAAAGTTATTCTAATTTGAATGACAGCTCGAGTTAACTACGAGAGAAGAGTAGTAATCTATATTATGCTGTTATAAAGCTTGAGGGTTTGTTTGCTTGAACGCAGTCATCTCAGAAACTATTGAAAAATTCTTTCAGTGGTAGATAGCTCATTTATTGAGGAAGGCTATATCATCACACTAGGACCAATAGAAGAGGAGCAACAATGTAGCAAGTTTAAAATTGGGCCGTTTCTCCTTTTGAGAGCTTCCGCTGCGTGTTATCGTTGGCCCAAAGTAACTATTCCACGCGGACGAAGTCGCAGGCAGAAACTAGTATATAAATAAAATGAAATACGTATGCGGTTGTGCGCGCATCAGTTAAAAACTAAAACTTCAATAACTTCATATTCAAATGAATATATCGTGTTTATTTTATTTGGACAATAAATAAGTATCGAAAAAGTGAAACTAAGTAAATTTGATCAAAATATCCAGTAAATTATGTGTGCAGACCTCTATCATTTACTTTATTTAGAAAGACAAATAAAAACAAACTTGAAAAAAAAAACCTTACGTAACAATATACGAGAGATATACTTTATGAAAACGTATGACACTTGAGGCGAACACGTAAAGATTTAGCCGGTTCATAGGTCAATTTACGAAAGCGCAAAAATGTGTTCGAGCCGCCCGTCGGCACAGTGTAACGATTCCTTACTCGATCTGATAGTAGAAACAAGTATACAACGTTATCCCGCTGCCACAAAAACAATGTCCACCGCACTGGTTTACTGATAATATTTTCAGATGAAACAAAACCTTGTATCCGTAGGGTTGCCAGTTTTAAAGACTCTTTTGGATTTATTTAAAACTTTCTCACCATGGTTAGTTTGGGGGCATTCAAGTATTCGAAAGCACTAAACGGAGGGGTATTTGATTTGCTTCGTTTTGATGACGAGAGGGACGTGTAGGTCTGATATGTGATGCGCGTGGTCTTATACACTGGTCTACCATCGACCTAATATTGAACCTCTATAAATTAATTTCTCTATTGACTACAAATTCCTTATTTCTAGACTTGTTAACTACTACCCATGACTCAATAGGGAATACCAAAAGAGATTAAAAAACACTTATAGTTAGATTACGTAAGCATAGCGATCAGAAATTTTATAAATTCTGCTTACATAATACTTGAATGGCCCTTTTAAACGTTTTTGTTTCATTTAGTATATAACATTTATAGACTGCCTATAAGTCGAAAATAATGAAACCTATTTACACGATTCTTTTTTAGATGTTAGATTTATGTATAAAAATACGTTATAAGGTTAAAGTAGACATAGACAGACTTCCAATTTTCTACATTTTACGAACACAACCGAAGGCACACCTTTTCCTTTTTTAACTACTTTAGCGAAAAGTTTGGCCAGTCAGTAAAGTTATAATCAGAACTGACCGTTTATACTGCCTCGGAAGTACTCAGATATTTTGACTCACGGAGTCTGTATTCATGGTCCTCATTTAATAGTAAATGTCCTATCAGTCCCAGAAATTCCCTTAAGCGCCTTGTCTTAAGTATTAAAGAAATGTATATAAATAAAGTTCTGTAAATATTTAGAAACAAGGTTAAAACATACTTCGCTTACTTATCGTATCGTTAAATAATGGCATTTCATTTTTTTTAATACTAATTATCTCCGCAAACTTACTTAATTAAAAAGTAATGGTAATTGTAATTCAACATTACTGCTTCGTATCTAAAAAGCGTAATGATATGTAGCATAGATCCTTCCTTCCTTAAAAATTAACTTATGCCCTTTCTAAAACAGAAAATGTACGATTTTATTATATAATACAGGTATACAGCCAATAACAGGTGGTCCGATTACAATAAACTTGATATTTGTGAAGATTTTTTCAATTGTCGAAAATATCTCACTGGCTTAGTAATTATTCCATAACACAGTAAATATTCCAGCAACACTAGAATGTATTTACATTCACGTTTGTTAGCTGGTTTATGCATTATAGAGACCAGTAAAAAAGGCCATTGTAGTGACCCTATGGACGACGCCAACCGACAAAGCGGCATCGCAAATCTCATTTGCAGACAACAAACAGATAACTATCTCATTCTTTCAACAATGGCCGGTGGGCTCATAAACAGAGTCTAATTAGTAATATTCCGAGTGCATTGCGGGTATCTAGACAAACGGACAATAAGATGGAAGAACTCTTATCTAGGGCGATAAGTGTACCGCGGTAGGCAGCGACAATTATCATCGCGTATAGCCCGCTAAAAATCAACGACGATATCTAAGCTGCATTCAATACGTTGCGCCATTTATAACACGTAACAGACATTCGCCTAGAGTTAGTGCAGTAATGGTCACGAGAGAGACAAACTTACGTGTATAAAACAAGGCTTAGGGATACGATCGTGGTCTGAATGCGTAATGCTCGGTAGTGCTCACTCATGTACACCGCGTTTATTGTTCCACCTCTTGTCCGGGCAAGGTAAATTGAATAAGAGTAGAAAGCCGACTCGCAGATAGATAAGTTCTACGGATAAATTGGCCTTTCATAAGTTGATTTACTGTTATTCTCTCAAGACGTTATAGGTAGCTGGTAACCGAGTGTTTAGACATTTTCATTTCATATTATTAAATCGTGTTTATAGCTCAATCTTTTCAATGTTCTTGTTCATAAATAATCTTATTATCGTACTTTCAGGTGAATTTATTAGCTTATTACGTTAGTTAATAAATTATTAGAACGAGGAGATCTAATTTGCAATAAATAAAATGTAAGTTTATCCAACCAAGCGTTTGGTGGCAAATTATGTATTTGAAATTCTTGTACAAGAGATATATTTAATAGAGAACTTTTTTTTTATCATACATTTAACAAGCTTGGCCATCACGACATTTCTTACTTAATTGCATCTAGATTTATCGCAACTTCGTAACATTTACACATTGGATACTAGAGACACTTCATATTCTAAACAAAGCAGCACTTTAATATAAAAATTACATTTTCATTTCCAATATGTACATAGTCTAATAAATTATAAGGTCGATTTAACTTAACCAAAAAAAATATTTATATAAAACATTGATTTTTGTTATGTAAGAAACATTTCCACTCACATATTAATAAACTACAAATTGATATGATACATTGTTGCTTCGAATAAAAAATGGCAAACTTCTGTCTTCAGCCATCAATATCAATCACTACGAGAAGTGATCCAATATAAAGTAGGTAATCTAGTTTTTAAATTATATCAGATGTCAAAACTGTCAATCGAAAAACAGTGATATAATATAAAATTTGGTTTCTTATTACTTTATTATTAACTAGCTTCTACCCGCGACTTCGTCCACATGGAATAGTTATTTTGGGCTATCGCTAACACGCAGCGTAAGCTCTCAAAGAGAAAACAAACATTCTTCATTGGTACTCCGATCCTATTGGTCTGAAAGATAATACTGAAAGATTTTTTCAGATCGGACCAGTAAGTTTCTAAGATTAGCCCTTTCAAGCAAACAAACTCTTCACCTTTATAATATTAGTATAGATAGATAATTTATACAGCGCCATCTAGTATCTAATCAGAGCAAAGTTGAAGTGAATTGAAGAAGTTGAATTCAACTATAAATACACAATTGGCAATATGAGAAAAGTTAATAAAACAATTTTCAAACGATAACCTGAAAAAAAGTCGAACGAGAGTAATTCAGAATCTCGACATTACCAGAATAGTTCGTCTAAATGCAACTTAATGCCAGCTGAGACATTAACAAATGCGATTACTATGGTAAGTATCGGGCGTCACCCGTGGCATTCAAGCGCAAGTGGCACTTAATTGATACTTGCCAGCGAATGACGGACTATCGTGTTTCATTGAACGCTTTATAATTCCTGTAAGATTGCTCGACTATGTAAAAAATTACATGTGTATGCTTTCATTATAACTTTACTTGAATAAAAAAAAAATTGAATCATCTTTAATAAAGACAAATATAATGGTAATTGAATATATTGTTGAGCTTAATAAATAGTACAAAACAAAATCATTCTTAACGACTTTTTGTGTTTTCATTTATTTCTAAGGTTTCTTTTGACATTCCTGATGACCTACCGGAAGGTTTATATTTTTAAAACACGCCTATTATATTTATACAAAGTACTACTAAGACTACGGACCTAAGGAAAAAAGGAAAAGACGGAAAAGTCCGTTTTGAATATTTATCTATCTCTTGAGGATACACAGTAGTAACCATTTTTGTATTTAAATAACATGAGTTATTTATTAGCCAAGCTTTTTTTTTAGTACTGACTACGCTATTGAACTAGCAAGGTCTTAACAGCTTCACCGGACTACAAATATTAGCCAAGCTATTTTGAACAATGTGCTATTTTTAAATATCTCATTAAATATTTTATTTACACTTGGCATTTAATGTAGATCATAATTGTCTTTTACATATCATAGATTTGAAATTAAAGTTAGTGCGAAACTTTAAGTAAAGTTTTTGTGGCGATAATTACGAATCCTCTGTGACTTTGTTTAACTGTGAATCGGTATTAGTATATGACTAAATCAATGACATTTACTCCATTAGCACAATGCACGAAGAAGCCGGGATGAGATACCAGTTTATTCAAATATGCTTTTTTTCAGTAATTAATAACAGTGATGTTTTGCGTGTAATGAGGCGAGAATGTTAATTTTTTTAAGTTATGAATAGCAAAGAGGTTTATTATAGACAACTATCCTCAGAGGGATCACAAGACTATCATAATAGGTTGGTACTTCTGAGAACTGAAATACTGCCCTGTGACAAGGATAAACGTGACGGTTCTGTTAGTTATTTGTATTTAATAAGGTTCAACAACCTATGAACACTTTATTACGAACATAAGTTCAACGTACCTTAACCATACGTATTAATTTGATATAATTTACAATATTATATGAATGTAGACATTTATAAGCAGCAGTTTGTAGATGATGAAGAGTGATGTCCCCGTATGTCGATCCCTTACCGTGGTCATTGTGGACCGTTTAACATTTTTTATCCCATCCTCGATGTCATAACGTTGCTGCAGTGAAATGTGAGTTTATTATGAAAACATGAGGCGAAATATTTATTGGCCTGATGATTGAACGATGGTAACCGCTTACGAGATGCGATTTGGAAACGCGCAGCTTCTGAATGGGGGTTTGAATTCTACAATTGCACTTTCGGTGAAAGAAGATATCGAAACAAAGCCATAAAATGATGCTTTAAAAACTAGTCGTGCTCACGGCTTTGTGTGCGGTTATTATTGCTTTTTACTATTATCTACTAGTAGCTTCTATCCGCGACTTCGTCCACGTGTAATGGTTACTTTGGGTTAACGCTAAAAAAAACAATTTTGAAACATTCTTCCTTGGCGCTCCGCTCCCATTGGTCTTAGCATGATGATATATAGTATATAGCTTTCTTCGATAATTAATTATCTAACACTGAAAGAAATTTTCAAATCGGACCAGTAGTTCCTGAGAGTAGGGCGTTCAAACAAACAAACTCTTCAACTTTATAATACTAAGTATGGATAGATAATTTATACAGCGCCATCTAGTATCGAATGAGAGCAAAGTTGACAGCGCGTAAACCATAATCTCGGGTTATCAAATTTTCGCAGAGTACTTTTGTTGCATAAAGCTACTAGGTAGTAGGTGATTCAGCCTTTTTCATTATGCATTGTTACCCTATTTTCGAACACTTCGTCGCTTACACAAACTTACAAAAAACACTGACGAAACAAAAAGGCACTGAGATGCGAAAAGTAACTAAATTATTACATTAAGTAAATAAATTATATCACCACATATTGTAAAACAAAGTCCTTTGTCACGTTTCTCTGTCTGTTCGCGATAAACTCAAAAACTACTGGACGGATTTCCATACGATTTATACCAGTAGATAAAGTGATTCATGATGAAGATTTAGGTATATCATTTGCCAAGGTTTTTTTATTTATCAGGGTGAGACAACGTCCGCCGATCCCGCTAGTTAAATAAAAAAATATTACTGTATTCGCTACCAACCCAAATCTGTAGTAAAAAATATATATACTGTACTATTACTATTAGGTATTAGGTAGGTGGTAGAGCCATGCTGAATCTATAACTGGTTTCAGCATGAATGGGTCGGCTCGCCCGGGGTACTACCACCCGACCTACAGAACACCGATGTGAAGTAACAGTGCTTGCATTATTGCGTTACGTTCGGCCAGTGAGAGCGTCGGAGGCCCACCTCTCCTCTCCTTCCCCCTTCCCTTCCTCCCCGTCACCCCAAACACAGGATGACACAGGATGGATGACGTTGGTGATCACTTAACATCAGGTGATCCACCAGTTCGTTTGCCTCCTATGATAACAAAAATACTATTAGGGCGGGCCAAAATAAACCTATATTTTTTTCCTTTAATTACCATAGAGATAACCTTCAAGTCGACAAAAAAAAATCTGGTAAAGCTTGAGTTCTTAATATTAATTAGTAAATAATAATAGCAAGTGGTGATTCGTCGTGATTCCTAATTTTCCATATAACGCAGGATTTTTTTAAATTTGAAATTTTAATTCGCTAGTGCGCATTTTCGTCCAGTCAAATTGAAAACATATAAGTACTTGTAGGGAATTAACGATCCACAAAAAAGATATACTATGATTTCTCGCTTAGTCGACTCGTCTAAAACTTAGTCGAGGTTAAAGTTCAACCTCAAATAGTAAATGTTTAGGTTTTTTTTTAATTTGATTAATTTAATGTAATAATTTATATACATTTTGCTTGTGTCTTTGTCTATTGCAACACATCTGCTAATTCCCCTTTCAGTAATCGTCCACACACTCCGACTAGCAAATTTCAATCTTATATCCCGAATTTGTTTCTTCTATCTTGAGATAACTAGGGAGTCCACTTATCATGTTGTAAAGTATGATTTGGCATAATTTTTACGATCAACCTCCAGCCTGACGTCAAAACTCTTTGGGGTTAAGGCTTTATATCCTAAATATAATAAAATCATTGGCAAAATGAAAAATCTTTTACAAATATTGCTAAGACTGAAACATGGGATGGCTAATTTGTTATTATTTCCAATACTAGCTTTTGCTCGCGGTTTTGTTTGTATTTATATAGTAAAAAATATAGTATTTTTTATCCCTGAGGAACAGTACCATGTTTCTGGATAAAATGTACTCCTGACTAGATGTATGTCAAATATCATGATGATCTGTAAAGTGGTTGAAGCATAAAAGTATTACAAACAAATAGATTACAGTAGTATTTATAATATGATTTAGTTATTATTTAAATTATGCTTTCACAATCTAGCTTGTGTTTTTGCAGATATGCATGAAATTATTAGGAATGAATTGGAAGAACAGCATTGATAAAGTTGCTAAGGAAATTCCTCGCCCTGAATTAATCACAGTGAAATCTATCATAGAGGAATACTGGTACCTTAAAAGAAACATACAATATTTTAACCGTATACAAACCGAAATACAAGCAGACGAAGCCGCGCGAAAATGCTTATCGGTATAAATAAAAGCAATGAGCGAGACAGAGCCGCTCGAAAATCGACAAGTTCGATAATCGATAATTTGACGACGAAAGCAGAAGCCGACCGAAATTCTCGAGTCGGAACGTTCTCGAATACTTTTATAATGAAATGACAATTACTACGACGAGACGCCGGATTCCTTGCGACCTGAAACAAAGTTTCGCAACGCCACATACTACTACCGCAACACGATCGATAATCACATAAAATAAAAATAAAAACATAACAAATATAGACATACGAAGAAACTCTCACCGTGATAATAAACCACGACTGACTTACGAACCAATAGTAAACGATTATAGAAAAGTTGGAGTTAATAAAGTTAAAACAAAGCTAGGTAACCGTAATACGCAGACTATATTTTTTCCCTTTTTCAACCATTCGCTAACATTTTTTTGCGCGAAAATGTCACCACGACCATTGGTAACGACGCGCACATTTATCGCATCGGAGACGTTCGATTGTTTTATAAATAAAGATACAGCAAAAAATACTATCGATCAATCGTGCGAAAGCCAAGCGATCCTGCTCGATAACCGAGTCGACAATGTAACATCACCTCTACTTGCACGCTGTTACGTTATATTTTACCTTGATATAGCACAGAGTGTATAGTTTTAAATCAAAACAACTTCACTCGAGTTTAAGCTTTATATCACGCTATAGACAGTTCAAAATCGATTAACGAGTACAAATAGTAAAGCGTCATATTCGTGTGTCGACAAACGTGAAAGATTCCGTACGAACTGTCCAAACATTTTATACTTTCAAATACGACGTCGTTATCAGCGGTGATAATCTGAGAGGGCTTATCTCGCTGCATCACCTCACGGGAGGTTCGCTTAGATCTTTATTACATGCGCATCAGAACAACGCTCAGATATGACTCGGCTGATATGGGCTCGTCAAATTATGCCATTGTCTACCGCCGTATCCCTTGGGCTTTATTTGAACGTCGTCTCGTTGACGTATTTATTGTTGATGGACGGGGTCGTCCAGATTTCTGATTACGATAAGATTATATTGGAACTTCAAAATCGTCAGACTCGCACCAGTGGAGGTGTTGAGGTTCATGGAAAAAATAATCGATTATATTAGGGAGTCAAAAGATTTCGATCGATTATCGAGTTACTTGATTCAGTTTGAATGCGAAATCTCGATTCCTTTTTATCGTTGATAAAAAATCCTAGAAATTATAAATATAAATTTACATTTTATTGTTAATCTAATAACGCTAAAATACTGTGCAGATAAGAAAGAGCTAGATTTGAGGAAACTTTTGCTGGTAAATAAAGAATATGGCTGCATATTCTTTAAGTTGAATAAAGGTAGTTTGTAATCAGAAAAAAAAAGTAAAGATTAAATAGTAATGACTATGGTACTTTAGGCCTTTTAGTTTATATTATAATTATAACATGTTTATGTATGGCTGTTTGTTACCTAAATAAATAAATAATAATAATATACTACAATCAAAAATTTAAGGATGAACCAAAGGTAATCGAGAATAAGCTGATAGTTCTTATGAAAAACCAATATTCACGAACAAACAAACAACAAACCAACGTAATGAATAAAAATGAAAAACTTGAGAGCCACTCGCTCTAGGTCTAGCGTGTTTATCATCTTGGATCATATCCTCATTTATAATAGCATCAGATGAGATTGTAACAGAACGCTACAGCTATAATTTTTTTTTAATATTCCTTCAATCGTATCCTATACTAAAAGAAGAATAAATGGCATAAGTTTAGCAACTACATCATTACATATTATAAAACAAAGTCCTCTGCTCTGTCTGTCTGTTCGCGATAAACTCAAAAATTCATGCGGTTTTCACCAGTAGATAGAGTAATTCATGAGAAAGGTTTTGGTGTATAATTTGTCTACGTTTTTTTATTATCAAGGCGAGACAACGTCCGCCGGGCCTGCTAGTACATATTAAATTAAAATTGTTTTGGGCAGCGTGTTCTCAAAATCAGCAATGTTAGACATTAAGGGTGATAACTAAAAAGTTGAATTTTTCAGAAATTAATTTAATATCAGTATCTACATTAAAGGTTTTCTACTCCTTTACATTTACATCCAATTCTCATTAAATAAGATTACTAGCGGTCCCTGCGAACGTAGTCCTGCTTTGATAATTTAAAAAAATCATAAAATCAAACCGCTGCACCACCTACCGGGTCCAATTGTGAATCGAAACCACTCACGGATCCACTGGAACACGTACACAAAATTTCATCAAAATCGGTCCAGTCGTTTAGGCTCCTCCCTTCCCCTTCCGTAACATACACACGTACAGAAGAAATTTATATGTAAAGATTTCTCGTAGGTACTTATTACAAAGAGGCTTATGAAAACTTCAATGTCCTAACAATATGGCGGCACCTTTGTTAAAACTTTCCAGAGAGTTTTTGTTACGTCTCAATCCATATATCGTGTTGATTACTTCTAATCCACTTCACTTGCTTATAGTAACCAAATTGTATAAATATACAATTAAAGCTAGTTTATGAATAAAAACTAAAACCAACCATATAATAGTATATGACTCCACCAACAACTTCACTTTGGATGAGTGTACAAGGGATTAATACATTTTTTTAGAAAGTAAGTTGTAAAACAGTAAATATAACATGTTCATCAACAATAAATAAATAATTTACCAACGAAACGAAATGCTTAAGATGCACACAGGATGACTTTTAAAAACTGGACAATTTGAACAATTACAGTAATAATATATCGATGAAAAGGTCTCTCGGTCGACACGGTCACACCGCGAATATACAACATACAAACTTACTACACTCTTAGTACAATAGGAATAAAGATTACAATCGGGTCTTGAATGCGATGGGGTTTCCAAATTAAATGTCAAAAGTGGCAAAAAATGCAATCAGTCAGTCAAGCTGCAAACACTCACCTATAATAATAATAAAAATGCCAAACCATCGTCGGCGGGTCATAAGTACAGTGATGTTTATTCAGTATTGTGAATTTCCTATTGTACTAGTGTAGGTAAAAAAGGTGTATATATGTATCGATAAATAATTTAGTCAAGTAATCGACCACGATAAAATTGCAATATCTGCTGTATAATTAGACATTCAAACATTACTTCATTTTTGATCTCTAAATTTGTAGTAGGTTTACAGAATACAATAAAGATTATATGCCGCTAATTAATTACGCTGTTGTGTTACTTTACAACAGCTATCGTTATAAATTGTTGTCATTTATTCTGATATCGAGAATTTTGGTTTTTTATATCGTAATGCCATTTTCGACAATAACAAGATAATGAAATGAATATTCGTTGTTTGCATCGTAATTTTAAGTGTGAGTTATACGAAGCTTTTATACACGATTTTGCATAATATTTCCTTGTTCAGCCGATCATTGTTCTGCAAAATGTCAAAAATACCGAATAACAGACAACAGAATAATTAGCTTTTGAGTTATGTTACGCATTGTGTAAGAAAAATAAACTACTTATCTAGCTGTCTAACACAAACGCAATTTAATAAAAGCCCTGAGAACAAAATATAACTACGTAGTGGTATATAGTATAGAAACACAGTCTATTAAGACCTAAATGAGTCTTATGTAAGCAAGTCCAAACATAAACAATATATAGACAACATTTTTCTGATCCCACATGATACACCACTTTTCATAAGTTTGTTATATTCAAATCATACGTATATCAATCAACCAAGAACGGTCGTGAGCCAGTTTCTGTCCTACTTTCAGTGGCCTGGATAGTTACTGTTCTCTCTATCTTTATTATATTATCGAAACAAATTTCTCTTGTTTATAAGTTATTGTTTTGAGATATTTACTATCTTAACAAAAAAAAAACAAAAATGAAGTCATGAGAGCTCAGATATGAATCTCTTTAACTGATATCTTTAATTCAGTTAATTTAATATTTCCGTTTTTATTCCACAGAAAGATAATACAAGTTCAATTTTTGAAAGGATTGTCATATTTTAAATGTATCATTGTAAAATTGACAAATGCATATTCCTTAATTCAATCAAGCATCAATTTGTAGATAATTTGTGGAAATATGAAACACATACGTTAATAACAATAAAATGAATAAATGGATTCTCCTCCATGATACCAGCACTTATAATTTAATTAAAAACAAATGTCACTGAAACAAAACATAAATATTAAACTCATATTATACCGATAAAATTTTTACCTTCAATCAAACTCATTCATCTGTCGACCTGACTGTCAGTTCTATAACTATTAATATTAATTGATCTACTTTAACACAATCAATTAGTTACGGTTCTCGTTTTCTCTTTTAAATTCAAACCTATAAATTTTTCTTACAATGATATCTTTAATTCTACTCATATAGTTTATTGGACGATAGATATAATGAGAAAATTTCGTTTTACTCCAATACTTTTTAGAAAGATTTTACTTACAACTATGTCCAAATTGTCTAATAATTTTCACACACTATCGAATAACTATTTACTTCAAAGGTTAGATGTAGATTTCTTTGTATATTTTGAGTCAACAATGATTCCATACAGAATTAAAAATTTCATAGGTAACTTGTAGTGATGGTGTATATTTTATCGATAATTTCCTTATCGACACACTCTCGTCACTATACAAAGACACCTGTGCTCACCCCTCTACATCACCGTCGACAAGTTGATTATTAGGAAAATGGTAAACAAGGCGGATGGATGATAGCATAATTGTTTAACATTTTATACTTGTTCTGGTATTAAGTAAGATTGATTAATTTTTATGTTCAAGTTATTTTTTATAAAACGAAACAACTTCATGCATTCACTTGTTTCTTACGTGACTTAATATAGTTAAGTTTAATATTAAAAGGAAACTGACACAGTTAACATTCAAATGTGTAAATCTAGGATAAATATAGCCATAGAATAGCCATAGCTCGCTTCTGGCGCTCGCTGTTTTTTTTTTTAATTGTATGTTTTATATGTGGGTTATAGTTTACATGTTTTTAATGCCGTATATGTTAGTTTTGTTTTACTTATAACAGAAAATACTCGCGATTCTTCTCCCTAAAACATATGCAAGGTGGTAGAGTCACGCTTGTAGGTGGTAGAGCCACACTGAAGCTATTACTGGTTTCAGTATGAATAGGTCGGCTCGACCGGGGTAGTAGTACCACCCTTTCACAGAAACCGATGTAATGCTATTATGAAACCAATATTAGACGGTAAATAGACTAATTAAAGAGCACAATAAGAGTATGTCAAGATATGTACGACAGTCGGAACAAAGTCGAGTTTTAATTGAACCTGTAAGCTCCTTGTTTCTGTTACTAACAATGTGAGCTAACGTTACCGATTCAATTATACTTTCCGAATGTAACGTTCATTAAGATATCGAATAAGTTTCTTGTCTATCGCCTAACGGGGACGTCATGACTGTATTTCGTATGCATACCTTCCTCGCTCGGTGCGCCTGCGCAGCGTAATTATACCAATAAATCCACGGACGCGTTCGCGTTGACGTACGGCGATGGACGAGACAGCTCCGCGTTATTAAAATAAAAAAGTAATTTCTAAGTAAATTGGTAAAGTCGTACGCATAATTTATAGCGCGAATTTCGTTTATAAAACATACACTTTGCGCCTGGATCTTATCTTAACGAGATTACTCGAATATTACAGGCCACTGTGCTAACTGTATATTGATGCAGCTGCTTCATCTTCGAGATAAGTTCCCTTGTCTTATTTGTAACTAGCGGGCTCGGCAGACGTTGTCCCGCCCTGGTTATAAAAAAATCCGTAACAAATTATATGCCAAAACCTTCCTCATGAATCTCTTTATCTACTGGTAAAAACCGCACGAAAATCCGTTCAGTAGATTTTGAGTTTATCGCGAACAGTTTGACAGACAGACGCGGTAGAGGACTTTGTTTTATACTATGTAATGATATCTCTATAGATTATATGTATTCCTTTATTTACAACTATAATATCTTTATAATTAAATATTATAACACAAAGTCCTTTGCCACGTCTATCTGTCTATTCGCGATAAACTCGACAACTACTGAACGGGTTTTCATGCGGTTTTTACCTATAAAGTGATTCACGAGGAAGGTTTAGGTATATAAATTGTCTATGTTTTTTTTAAATTATCAGGACAGGACAACATCCACCGGGCCCGCTAGTTTTATATATCTATTAAATTTCACATTTTCTTAAGATCCGTAAGAATTTTACTTTTTTTTTTGACAAATATGTCAGCCTTATTATTTTCTGTCTTTTCTAAGTTCACATTCATAGAGTCGCTGATGAGATAGTATTACCAAGTTCTACAATATTTTGTCATTATCCAAATCCAAACCAGTTAAAATCTGTTTCGCTTATCCAAAACGGATCCTATACCTAAAAAAACGAAGAATCAACGCAGGAAATAGGAACTCTCATGCTATTAACAAATTATCTCTAATTTAATAAAATCATCATTACGAAATATAAAACCATAACAGGCAATTATATAATAGATTTTAAATCATATCCACTTATGCAATAAATTCTTTGCCTAATCCGGATAATAAAAAAAACGAATATGTAAATAGACACGCCCAAAAAGACTTATAAAAAAACAGACGTAGTAGTTAGTAGAAGTAACAGACACTTTGGCGCCCATTTTACTGTAACTATCACATACATAGTGAATATCAGTCTTAGTGACTCGATAAAGCAAACTTTAATTTTTTAACCAAGCACGAAACCAGTAATCCTCTTGTACCTCTTGATATATCGTGCGACATATATCTAATCATTTTCATTATTATAATTTATTTTAAACCATCAATTTATTGTGCACAAGTGGATCGGAAATAATAACACGGAGCATTCATTCTAAAATAGTACAAAAACTTCATGGAAAGTTCTAACAAGGGAACTACCATCTTGTTAGGACAGTCTAGATTATCACAAGACACTTGTAATACCTACTGAACTACTAAACCTACTCAACAACGGCAGTGATTATCTAAAAGATTGGTTGCCAAAAAAAACAATGTTAAATTCAATATTTATACACTATAGGTACAGTAAAATACACAAAATACGCGAGTACTAAATATTTGAATTGATAATCATAATAATTGTGTATTTATTAATTCCACTTTCATTAAATCGATACGTAATGTAAAATCGTACGCAATTAAAAAGGATCCCTACTATGTAATATCGGCCTTAATACCGATTTTTAATGCAAACGAGTAATAAAATTCTGCAAAGCTATAAATTCATTAGTGAAAGTATTAGCATTATAATAACTCTCAAGTATTTTTAATTACCCAACTCGCTATAACCAAATCACATGAGTTCAAACATAAAAAGATCGTAGGACTATCCTTTATCATTTTTATTCCAGACAGAACTAACAACAGTAAATCAATTTTTATATGGAAATGACTGGAAATGACGCCTCTCTTTGTGCATCCACCAAAAACGAATTAACTGTATATGTCCATAAAAGTATGTTTTGCTATGTTATGTATAATGAAAAGATAAACCGGATCGAGTAACTTGACGGTTCTTCTCGATGACTGGGTTGTTTTCCGAAACGGTGGTAGTTTTGACGTTCATAAGTGCCTTCTCAAGGCCTAAATCCAATAAAGAATTTTTGATTTTGATATCGGAGCAGGACAAAGTGACTTGTACTTGACTGTAAGTAGAGTATATTCTAAAACCAACAGCGAAAACCGAAAAATCTATTCATTCGGTCGCCGCTTCCATGTCAACCTGGAAGACCCTCTTTAGTTGCTTGCCGATGCCTCTAGATGACTGGGTTGTTTTCCGAACCGGTGGTAGTTTTGACGTTCATAAGTGACTTATTAAGGCCTAAACTAAATAACATATTTTTGATTTGATTTAAGCAAAATATATACTTGCTAATAGTGAACTGTTATAATCTAGGATTTATTACTTTTATTACGTTGTGGTTGTCAGCGACATAATCGGATACAGATATTTAAACCTGATTTGGAACAATCGGGCATATAATCCGTGCCAATTATTTTTACCACTCCCAATCTTAAGGCTATGTGTAGAGCGGTCAAAAAGCACCCAAACAAGGATTTTAATTTGGTAATGGTCGAAATCTGTACTCGATTGTTTTACGGCAACCACATACGTGGTGATCACCAATTAACTACCTATTAGACACTACTATCCAATTTCATCAATATCATCAGCTTGTAAGAGATTTACTGCTGGGCCGAAGGAAGGTATGGGAATAATCTCCACGCCAGCCCACAGCGTATTGGCGATTTCAAACTGAGCAAATTTTAATATTTTTGGAGCAATGTTTTTCTGTTCTTCCATATATGGTGATGCTACAAAAACATTTCTCAGATTCATGTTTCCTCACGATGTTTTCCTACACCTTCAGCCGTTAATTGGTAATTAAAATCAGTAAATGTACACGAAATCCGAAAAATTCGTTGATACACGCCGGAGTTCGAACCTGCGGACATCGGGTTGATATTCCACCGGTCAAACCACTAGTGACTAGACCACCACGATCATCCAGTTTTATTATTGGATACAAACCAGATGACCCCGGATCGCAAGACACTATGGAACTATGTACAGTGCTACCATACAATCAGATAGAGTCACCATGACCTAAAAAACTTACAGACATCTGAATGTGGTATAAACTTTCTGTTTTCATGACAAACATGTTACGATCACAAATAAATATCGAAGCTTTATTATAATACCGGTCGCGTTCGATTATTTGCCACGAATTCACAGGATTTTTAACGTATCAACTGTCAAAAAATTTCGTAACCGAGCGCGAATATTAATTTATTATACGGTAATGGCTTTTTGTAATCTATGCGTATCGGACAATATTATGTGTAAATACTTTGGTGATTAGACATTTTGTCACAGATATTTTCGATATCGTCTGGTGTCAATTTATACGTAATTTATGGTCGAATTAGTTCATAATAAAGGGTACAGTTTTTTTCATCACATTTTAATATATAGATGTTATTATGTGTATTTTTTTCATTTATAAATGGTAAAATTTTTATTGACTATTACACAAAATTTATTTTAGATTCTTGACCTAAGGAGCATGAAGAATGGCGAATTGAAACAAAGGCTTCAACTTGTCAATAGAAGAAAACTGTTTCCTTTTTTTTTTGATAACGCTAAAGTTCAATAACATCTAGCAATCTAATAAAATTTTTTTAGGGAAAGTAACCTTTATGTTTTCGCTAACTTAATAATATAAATAATTTACATTCATATATAATTTGTTAAGTAGTTTAAAACGCAAATTACCGTGTATAAAATTATTTGTTGTTATTAGTGCAAATGTGTTGTTTGTTATATAGATTGTAATTAAACATTTGAATCTATTCATTTTTAGATGTTTAATTAAGAAACACAATAATTAAAATAATATTGAACTATAACGCCCAAATTTAAAACCATTTTAAATCACGTATTTATTGTTTAACATAATATCGATGGACAGGTCGAATGCTTGAGAATCAGATATCTAAAGTAATATCATATGATACACAATAGTGTACACTAAAATTATCGCATGAACGAAAACCAGATTATATCAAGTTAAGTGACATATTGTGTAAAATTCCCAAAACTCTAAATGAAACTACAAAAGTGAATTACGTACGAAACTTTCCTTTGTCATCAACGTGTGATCAGATATGCAAAAGAGCATACTCGTATATCGCTTACAATTAATTCTTACTTAGCACGTTTTCGCCACTCTCACACAGGCGATGCTATTTATCTCCCGACCATTACATTGTCTGCAGATGGAATTACCCGCTATATATCAATAACCAATGATGGTGTTATGTTACTGTACAATTGTCGTTATTAACTGTTGCTGGGTAAATTGTTCTTTTATCATATCATCGGTTTGTCATCGGTTTATCATATCATGTCGTGATAATGAAATGGAAAATCGTTGAACGCATCTTGACTTTGAACGTGATGAACGTGAAGTGCTCTCCTTTTCACACCTGTTGACTCTTGTATTGCGATTGCTGATTCACTATGACCTTTCTATGAAGGAATATATCGTAGGCCTTTGGAGCCTACTAATATGTTTCGCATCGGCACTTTCTCGTTCGAAAGATGTCCTAACATTTTCAACCACCTTTATAGTCTTTAGCAGGTGTAATTGTATTGAATCGTGTGTCATAAGTACAATTAAAATAAACTAAAAATGCATATGACCATATATAAATATATATATGTTAGGCGAAGTTGTCATTTACAACAATTCAAATTAACAAAGTTAAATAAACAAAGCTCAAACTTCTTTCCTGAAGCTTCTAATATAATTTTTATCTGACATATTTTTTTCTACTGAGTTATTAACGTATCTTCCTTATATTACAACACGTAAAGAAATTATAAATAGTAGCGTAATTGGAGCACATTTGTTTCGCCTCTTTAATAGCTTAAATAAAAAAAAGTGATATTCTTATTACCAGACACTGTTTGTAAACCAATACACATACACAATTTACTTGTTGCAAATATATAGTATAATTGAACAATGCAAACTTTGCAACGAGCTCCAATAACGCAACCTCCCTACATATATTCCACGCCACCTTACGGATAATAACAGTAATTCAACCACCTTTACGTCTGACCACTGCAACGGTAGCTCAAGTTATGTTTTAGGGTTCCTTGGGCAAATTATTTTAAACCATTAAAATACTTTTACAATCCGCGCCAAACATTTTGACCACTCTGAATATAGTTGCACAGAACATCGATTTAAGTAAAATACATGTTATATTATACGTATAATAGTGAGACAACTTAAGGATAAATAAATGCCAGTTCTAGATTAGTACAATAATATTTTAATTCTATTTTTATTAAACTTTTGACTATACTACGCCCCAATCCAAAATTAGTACTCTATACAGTGGCAAAAAAGTTTGTCGAGAACTATATATATAAGTAATCAATATTCTCAAAGACGACAGATATTTAAGGATACTTATAATATAGGCGTTTGTAATCAAATATTGTCAAAGTCAAAGTGATTGTAATATTCTGTATGTTTTTCTTAATTTAGATTTTGTTAGTATTTTGTAAAATGTTATTGTATTTGTAAGTTGTTATTGTTGGTAATATGGATGAGGGTGACGCGTTCTCTGTAAACAAACCCTCGACAAAAATAGAGAGAGAGAAACAAGTAATCAATATATGACAAGGTAAAGATAAAACAGTTCAGTAGTTTTTCTCTCAGACAATCGTTTTTTTGTTTTTTTTTGTATTGGAAAAAATTGGAAAAAGGTTTTTTTCTATATAATCGACAAGTCGAAGCATTTATTTACGTCTCTATTAATAATACTTTAAGCTCCTTGCGTTTAAAATGGCAAATCTTTGTATCCCTAATGTTGTTGAAATTATCTATTTATCAATCTACAGAACCCTTCATGAGAAATTAAGAATTACCAACTTTGAAAAGACATTACATCCAGTCACATAGAACAAAGCAGCGCATAAATCGATTTGTAAGCTATACAATAAGAATGACATACATTTTTGTTCGCCCGTCGCAGATTCCACACGATCGTCGTTTTTTCTTAATGTCTCGGGTATTTCTGTATAAAACTGTTCGATAACGCCCGACAGGGGGCAATTTGCATTAATCTTCACGTATCGCATCGTGATGAGGCTTCGCGAACGGTACTCAAGATTTAGCAACTTTAGAATAATGGCTCTAGGGGATGTGTTTTTCATTTAGCACTTGCGATATTTTAAACTAGGAATGAAACGAAATTCTCCATGAGGTTTGATAGATGTAAGCTTTATTTTCATTTAAAGAAAGAAAAGACATTTCTATGTTACACATATATACAAATTCACTTAATAATCAAAGCAATTATAATAATAACAACGAAAAAAGTTAACGATAAAGTATAATCAAATAAATAAAAAATACTCTATGTCTGCGTGTATGTGTGTTTTTGCGTCTGTGTGTTTACGTGTATTTGTTGAATATAGATAAATGTCCGTCCAGTGGTCCAGATTTGACATTAATTTATTATCTTTCAGCATGAAACAAGAAAATTGTTTCCCATTTTATTAAGGACAATATTAGAGCTCTTGAATAGCTACAAAAAAAAAAGAAGATCAGTTAACAAACAGAGGAGATAAAGGTAGTGAACAGTTGTCTTTACCTATTTAGACAAATATACATTTAAACGTATCTTTATACTTACTCTAGTATTTGAATGGCGTAGATTTTTTTTAATGCTTTACGTGTATTACAAGTTTGACCACAATCTCACGTAATGTTAAATAACGATGTTGTATCTATGTTGGTAAACACGCTAAACCTGGAAAGACTGACTCTCAAGCGCAACTGCCGGAAAACAAACCCACCTCCCCTCCCCCTTCTCCACTACCTCTCCCCCAAACACAGCATGACAACGCACTTGCGACTCTTCTGGTGTTGCAAGTGTCTATGGACGGTGGTGATCACTTAACAACAGGTGACCTACCTGTTAGTTTGCCTCAAAAAAAGAAAAAAAAACACCAACAAGGGCTTTGCTTGACAGTGGCAACTAACAAGGCGGACTTACAAAAAGCCCTACCACCATGTTATGGTTTCGTCACTATTTTTTCCTTCACCATAAATTCCGACTCACTCGCAAGAATCGAATTTACGTCTATCGATGAGGTGTCGGAACTTGTAACTTGTAATCTGCAACATGTTTTAAGTAATCTTAACTTATATACATTACAAATATATACCACCAGTGTCTACCGACGAGTAGTTCGACTATCCGCCAACATAGGGTTCACCCGACAACTAACGACTTGTTTAACTCAGTTATACGTCTCGCAAATAAAATCGAACGTTTCTGTGGCAGTGGCAGCGGCAAATCAATCTCAGGTGGAAGTGCAAAGTAACGTGCACCCTAATTAAAAGGTCTAGCAGTGTCGTAAATAGGTCGTGTTAGAATAAAGAACGTAAATCTTAGGAATGTATCATATTTATTTCCAGCACAAAACCGATACCAAACACATCTGAAGGGATATAAATGAATAAGAATATAAGTCAAAACTTTCTCTGATTATTATTTGGGAGAATCTCATAGTAAACAGTTTCGCAACTATGAAAGTGAGTCGGTAAATTAGTAGGCGCCCTTCGTAGTCACACTACTTCCTACACTAACTTCTGAAGTCAGTTGGTAAGTCAATTTCCCGAGGGTGGGAAAGTTTCATGAGAGTTCTTCTGAACTGTTGAATCGGGGACTGACGACGGAAAATAAATATAGTTATAAGTTATCACGTATTTCATAGACGTGGTAGATAAACAATTAGCTCATATTCTTTTTCTTCTATTTAAAAATAAGCAGAGACAAAACATGTAAGTACATCTTTCACCTCTGTTTTTCAACCGATTCCATTTATTCTTATTTTGTTTTGTAGATATTGATGAGTTTTAGTGTTATCAATTAAAATATTAGAAAAAAGTTCAGTTTCCCTAATATTCAAACTTGAACAAGTAATTAATTATGATCAGTACAGTTGTGGATCAAACACACTTTGATTGTCCTGCATGGGATTCGAATCCACAATACAATACTCAGCGAAGGACTGCCCGAACCTCTACGGTATCCGCGACACGTCGTCATTCGAGATCAGTCAGTCTTTATCCATAAATCAGGAGGCTATAGTCACAATAATTACAGACCAGAATAGTGTATAGCGTTTAATATTCATCACTAAGGGGTCGACGTTGTCCTAAATTCGTAACATACATACAATCAACTGCAGTACGCTAATGATGCCAAGCCAGTATTACAAACGACCTAACAGAAGTAAAATGCATGTCTATGTATATCCCATCTTTTGAAGCGTACAGTAAACTCGTTTCATGTCATTCGATTACGCGACGAAATAGTCAAAATTATTTGAAATTTCCGAAAATTCCAGAAGAATTCTAACTGTCGCAACGATATTAATGTAGTTATTTTTACAGTTGATGATTGAACAACGTGTCGACCAACGAAGGTTAAATTCAATAAGTGTAGTTTGAGAAAGACAATATTAGGATGGAGCTATAGTATTATGGTACGACATTACCTAACGTTCGTCTGGGTTGTTTTCCAAACCGGTGCGAGTTTTGATGTTCATAAGCGCCTTCTCAGGGCCTAAATTGAATAATGTATATTTTGATTTTGATTTGATTTGAGTATTTACCACTCTCAAGTTGCAAATCTATCGCCAATCATTTATATATCTGTTAGCAGCACTTAAAATTAAATCCTCTTTGATCTCAGGATGTTATTATTTCATGCCACATCGTCATTTAGCATTGGTTGAAATTAAGGCCAAGCACCCCAACCCTACAAATATTAAGCCATTAGTGTTCCATTCAGAACCACAAACAACGAAATTCTATTATGAATAATTAATTTTCTTTAATCCTTTCTCGTATTATAAATGCGATTTAGACTTTGTTCGTTTGTCATGATTTCACGTCTTAATTACTCAACCGATCAGTTACCAGGAGTATAAAAAAAGACATAGAGAAAAATCTTCCTTCCAAAAAAAAGACTGTTCTTGAGGTATAAGTCAGATCTACGTTAAAGCGAGCAAAACCGGGCAGTAGTTAGTCAATACATGATATCCTTAATATTATTAATACAAATATTTTCACTTTTTATTTCATCGTATGGCTAGAGTATCCAACTTATCGAAGATTGATTGATTTGTCGCTGCGAGGTTCAATCTATATGGAACAGTGCAGCAGACAAAACATTACTTTACTCTTTAGCACCACCCGGGGAGCACCTGTAGGGAAATGCGAAGTATATTTCCTATGAAATTGATAATACAAATATTATTCATTTACATAATATGATAAATTACAAGTTATGTCTCATTTTGTTACGTAAGAAAAATTAAAAGTTTAAAAGAAACGGAGCGAGTATATACTCCCAATATATCTGATAGTTCTGATCTAAATTGTTATTATGATGCCTACAATTATTCCATAATAGATAGAGAATTCGTAGAACTGAATAATATTAAGAGTTCACGATAAATAACACGCAACAAAGTCTAAGAGTCGCGACGACAGTCAGACGGACAGTCAAATGAGACTCGCGGACAAAGAACACCCGCTTCACAGTACGTTGTAATTTCCTATTCAATTCACAGCCAACTATTCTCGTAAAGACATATTTACGGAAGACCAGACCGGTTCAGATAAAACAACATTTACTGAGAAGACTTTACCGAGCTTTCTTTACCAACGAAAGAGTATTAAGTCTTCGATTGCTTAATTCATCAACGAAAATTTTTTAAAATTGTTATACTCTGATGAAAATAACTTCAAAATTGTTAAAACTATACGTGTATAAATAAAATTAAAGTGTATTTTGTTTATTCAGGTTCATCCCGGAACAGCTGAACCAATTTTGACGAGATTTTACAGCAATACAAGAGTACTTTTCATAGTATAATGTAGTAAACATATCATACGCTTCCATTAGTGTCAAACTAGTGATAATTATCAAAAGCAACTTCAAATTAGTGAAAGGTTATACTAAAGTAGTAATAATTACATTAAAAAAAACAGTTTTATAAAGAGTTGGATATTGTTTCGTATTACGATAACAAGAAAGTACTACAATATATATGTATATAGAAATCAATTAATCATGTGTTAAAAATAAATTGAAATATAAAAAATCTGTTTAAACCAACGCCGCTAACCGTTTCATCTATGGAATGACATTTGTACATCCGTACGCAATAATATTTATAGTTCTGATTAGATTAGAAAAGTATGTGTAACATAACATTTTAGAAATAAAACTTATTTTATCTCTATACATACATAATAAATTCCAATTTAAAATCTATCGAAATGGTTCTACTAGTAACGCAATAAAAAATCGTTAAAATTTCAAGTAGTCCGGTGAAGCTGTTAAGGCCTTGCTAGGGCAATAGAGTAGACAGTTCGAAAAAAAAAAGAAGTTAAAATTTCAAATTACATGTTTACTATGCCACTGACTATTTTTTTAAGTGAACCTTCTTTAGGCTCGTTGAGCGATATTTTTGGCAGGAGATAAATTTATAATAACGCGTCATGACATGCTACGTAAGCATGACCTGTCGTATTGCGCTTGCGCGGCTTGCGTCAGACTAGCGACGCGTAGTATAGGGGCCTGTGTACATGTAATATTAATATTTTGCAACTCATCACATATTTCATTGATTAATATACTTTATAAGAATGTATATAATTATTGCTCCGAGTTCCAATATATATGAACACCACACTAATGTTAATAATTTCAATAAACAAATTCTGAAACTTAAACATTTTAATCACACTATAATTAATATGAAAATTCAATAGAGAACACATTTATTTTATTGTTTTGAGTTTTCACTTCTTTCGGCAGTCCTTATGACTGCCTCGACCTTTTATTTTATTTTTTGCATCTACAACAATGTAAATTATGTCCACGTCTAGAAAGGATAATTTTAAGTATACTTATAGGAATATACATACAGTATCGAATTACTATATTTAATCAAAACATCAGAAATTATGTTTGTTATTCCCCGTTGAAAACTTAGTGTTGTTATCTTTAAACATATTCTCATTTAATAACAAGTGAGAGAGTACTCCGACACTAGCCTATAAAAAATAAGATATTAAAATCCATTTACGATACGATTAACATATATTTATAATCATTTAAACTTTATTATACCGTTACTTGGTTTCAGATTCAGTCCAACAGATCATATTATGTGATAAGTACAAAGGGCAGCCTTATTACCGACGGCAATCTCTTCTAGCAACCTTTAGACGGATACGATCAGAGGCAAAATCATACGTATGTATGTAATGCTAACAATCTTTATATATAAAAATCAATGTTTGTATGTTTGTCCGCTATGCATGCCGAAACTACTGAACAGATTGTGATAATAATTTAGTAGCATTCTGTGGACGTCAGAGATGGTTCCTAGCCCAAAAAATCTATACATTCTTTTTCTTCTTATTGAAACTTTTTACACTACATCTGATACTGTTTTGACGTGTTTGACATATTTCAATGAAACATCAGTTATCACAATTAATCAATTTCGTTTGTATCAATATCCATAGGAGGACATACTGGGATCCAGGGTAATGAAGCTGTTGATCTTCTTGCTAAGGAAGCTATCTAGACTGGATATTTTGATCACTATAAAACCCATGTTCAGGATTCATTCTCCCCAAACAAGACTGCCAACCCAATTACAGGGAAATCATATGCTTCCATTCAGAACAACATTTTTGGTAAGCCATGGCCATATAAGTTTCGTGACTGTTGCAAGTTTGCTGCATCTACTATCTGTAGATTGAGGATCTACTTGTAGACGTGTGCTCTCCAGTCCCTCTTGCAAAGCTCAGAATCAGGGAGGACTCAATATGTGAAAGTGGGTTGGATGAAGAACACATTTTTTCCATTGCCCCGATTTAGTATTGTATTGTATGATATTCTACTTAACAGTAATTATTATGTCAATATATATTTATTTAAGGCATGATGTCTGTAAGTGTTGTGTTTGTCTTTGTGCATCTCAGTGGCCTAATCTGGAAGAAGTAAATTATATAATAAAAATTAAATACTACCTATAAAGTGACTCTCCCATGACTGACTTGACATTGGTATAATTCATATCTATGAAATTCCAATATTAAAAAGTTGAAGTTGAAGTTAGTGAATTTGGATGTTCGGGGTAGTCTCTGGTACTACTGATCCGATTTTGAGAATTCTTTCCTGTTAGAAAGATATATTATCCCTCAGTGTTATAGACAATAAGACAATGTTTATTTTGGGAAATATATATTTTCAATAGTTAATCACAAGGAATGTAATTGAAATCGACAAAAAATCATTTATCGCCAATATATGTAGGTTAGTTTTTATTTTAATTGGACATTCCGGTAGGTGATGCTGCGAACGGGTTCTAAGCTTATTTTAAAAGATTTCTCAGATACTAACTGGGTATATATATGTATGAGTGAGTCCCTGAATAGTTTGGATTCACAGTTGGAAACGGTAGGTGTCGCTGCAATCGGGTTTTAGGTTGATTAAGATATTTCGCGTTTAAAAGTACAATTGAAACCGGTAATAACCGATTTGGTGCAGACGAAGTTGCAAGGGTCAGCTAGTATAATATAAATAATGCAATGCCATTTGAAATATCATAAATATATGAGAAACGATTTAAAAAATACGTTTTCCAGGACTTAATGTCCTTGTTACAAACAAAAAGTTAACCTTTGATTTTTAAAATAAATTAACTCACAAGTCAATCTTCGGAGTTTTTGGCGGGATCTTGGTCTGTCATGTAGTGGATTTTATTTTTTATTTATAATCTTGTGTTACTTGGCTCTATATTGTGTAAAATGGGTGGTGTTTTCTGTAATATAGTTTGTTTATTGTGCATAAGTGAAGTGAATGGAAAATAATACCACGGACCATGAATTCTGAGATGCCACAAAAACTCCATGGAAAGTTCTAACAAGATGGCCACCATCTTGTTAGTTCATTGAAATTATATCAAGAAACTTGTAACATCGTTACTCACTTGACAATGGCAGTAATAGTCTACTAGAAGACTGGTTGCCAAAAATGGAATGGAAGAAGAACTTGTAATGCTATTAACTACTCGACAATGGCAATAATAATCTAAGATTGGTTGCCAAAAAAAAGTAAAAAAAAAAAACTCAATGTTCGGAATTTTTGGCGGGATTCTTGTCTGTCATGTAGTATATTTTATTCATAATCGTGTGTTACTTGACTCTATAATTTGTAAAATTGGTGGTGTTTTATGTAATCAATTATTGTGCTTAAGCGAAGTGAATGGAAAATAATACCAAGGAGCATTAATTCTGAGATACCACAAAAATTCCGTAGAAAGTTCTAACAAGGGAGCCACCATCTTGTTAGAACATTGAAATAACCTCATGACAATTGTAAAATTATTACCTACTCGACAATGGAAGATTCGTTGTTCAAATTCAATGTTCAAATCACGAATACATAACTAATTTTTTATCATGCTTCTGCTATAATATCCTTAACTGTATTCGCAGCTCCTAACGCATTTATTATTATTATCTGTTGTTATTATTTTTTATCGAAATAAATAGTTCAGTTATTACAAAATCGATAGCGCGAAATATTATCTGTGATCACATATCAACATATACCAATTTTCATAACGATTGATTGATTTGTATAAAAGTTGATGTGGTGCAGCGTCACCTGGTGGCATGTCATAGTAAATTGGTTAGCATGAAAACCTTCACCGTGGTTTTCGAGTTGATGTGCCAACACTAATATTGACTAGTGAAACAGCCTTAGATTTTATGTACCATTCTTAGACATACACCAACGTTTATTTATTTATATATATATTGCAAAACACAAGTAATGTGTAATATTATTATTTATTATGTAATAATATACACGAGTAAACATATTAAAAGTGAATGGAGAGGTCCAAGTTAAATGGCCGCGTTAATATTATACAGCTCACGTAAAAGATATTATTCAAAGTACGTCACAATATCTCAAACGACTCCATTAAAACGTGACCCCACGCTGATAATATTGCTGTCTGCTTTAATGTAATACTAAATGAATGTGCTAAAGGGATCATTTTTAAACGGATCACCATAGATTAAACGAAGATATTTATAGTTAATGTTTTTATCTATTTGTATTTTTATAATTAATAATTTGTACATATAAATAAAATTGTCTGTGATACTCAGACATGGCTAAATCGATTTTCACGAGAACTTTACTGGCAGATAGAATTTTTTTTACAGCATTAGCTGGACTATTAATAATAACGCTTTTCCATATAAGCTAAGCAGTAAATAAAAGAGGTAGCTCAGAACCTGTAAAAAATGCTAAATTTGAATGGTAGAACTACAATAAACAGTTATAAATACAACTTACAATTAAACCAGAGAAAATGCACAATTCTCAAAAACAAGAAAACCACTTTTACGAGAACTTAAACGCGGCCACCATTTAATCTTCAATAAAAAAGATGTAGTATAAAAAATACTGAAAAGATATAAGTAAATACATAAGCACCAATTTTTTTCGTCGATATAATTTATTTCTAAGACTCAATTAGGAATACAAACGTATGAATAACAACTATAAAATAATAATATAACAATATTGATACCTGTACACAGCATATCTGTAAATACACATAAAAAACAACACACAAACACAGCCAAAAAAAACACGACACATCGAAAAAATTAGTCGTTAAAGTTATTATCAAATATCCACTTACCTTGAATACATTTTTCTTTAATATCTTCTTTATTCGTCACAAAACGCTATAGATTGGCCAATCTTATTCAAAATCGTTACCGGAGTCAAAAGAAAGCTGTCCGAACTATGTCATCTTGTGTGGGTGGACCGCCGTATATATTATTCGTATGTATAATGTAATATTGTGTGTCCGAGCGAAAGTAATTACACCCGAATGCCTACATTTCGCATCGGCACTCTTTAATACTAAATACCGATAAAGCAAAAATGCACTTTCGTACCATCTCACTATCAAGTATTCCTTTGAAATCAAAAATTATTTAAACTAAATTACGAAACGTGTCATGAGAAAGCAAATAGGGTGATGACTCACAATGCCTGGGAAAAATGCAACGCAAGGAACATGATATATTACACGATAACAATTTATATCTTTAATTGAGTAATACATTCGAAAATGCATTCATACTTGGTCGTATAATAACGATATAAGCGTCTCATCATCGGACACACCCATCGACCGAATATCTCTTTAGTAATTTAAAACTTTGTATGATTATATTACTCCAATATGAGCAATATAATTAATTATCCCGATGGGAGGTTGACCCGTACTGGTCCGATTTGGCGGCGGAAGAAATTAAACCGATACAAAATTCTATCGAATGCAAACACATCACTTTAGGCCTTTAAGTGATGTGCTGAATATCGATAGGATAGTGGAGCGGTTTAAGAGGGCCCGTGACCACCGCCCCTACACACATATTAGTAAAAAGATGCGTCGAGTTCAAGCTTCAATTATTTAAAAAATATATAATTACTTCTTAATTAATCATTTTAAAATATTATATTATACATTGAAACTTCAATTTCGAGCACTGGACGCCATACAGGTCAAATTCCCGTAAGCAGTCCGACGATGGAATAAGGTACGAGGTACAATACACAATTATAAAACCTGAACAAATTTTTAAACATTTTTATTTTTTGTATTTCCAATGTCACTCCTGATTTCAACCACGACATTCTACAAACATATAATATAAATTATTCCAAAGGATAAAATAAGTCATTATTAAAAATAGAGTAGATTAAATCTTTCAAAAAAAATTATTAAATAGATAAAAACTTGTACAACATTGCATCTAGTTAAAAAAAAAGTTCTCGCTTAGTTACTTTTAATGTACATATTTACAAAATGTATTTTACAGTAACAATGAGCTAGCGTCTTTAGGTATTGTTTCTATCACATTGCCCTTTCAAAATGTGCCACTTCTAGTATTTATATGAGCTAAATGATAGACTTTACTATAATAGTAATCCATTTAGTAACCATCAATTAACAATCGACTGTTTCCCAACCGAATCGATAAAGTATCGTCACAACACTAATTTATTAAAATAAATAAGTTGCTAAAACAAACGATTTCAACAAACAAATGAGTAAGCTCGAATTTTCACTTTAAATTCACGAACCTTACTTAAAATACACTTAATATGAGACTGATAACCTCCAATCCCGAATATTCTATCGAGTGAACTTACACACGAAAGACATTTTTTAAGGAATATTTATTTTTTGTAACTGCCAATAAAGTCATATGCAATTAAAGACATCAAAGAGGGCAGATTGTTAAAACGAGATAAACATATAGCCACACTGATTTTCTTGTTCATTTTAATTAATCTCACTAAAAGATGAAAATATTGGCCATAATTATGGATACAATCAAAATTTATCAGTATTATTTTTAATTACCACATCTTACATCAAACCGACTTCGTCGTTTTTGATTCTATATAACTGACTCGTATACATATCTCTAGTAACATTTGATCCCACATATATTTGAATGAAGTTAATAATAAAAAATATATATATAAAATAACAAGAGAATGGGTTCGCGTGTGTAGAGTTAACAAGGACAAGCTTTTAAACGAGATTGGAATTATTTCACAGCGTACATTCATCAGCCCTACATGAGTAATCGCTTTAAACGCAATAAGGGAACGTCGAAAAACTTAATTCCACATTTAAATATATAGTTATACACTTTCTCGACATATTTATTTCGTTTTGCGATCATTCGCCGACTAATATCATTTCAAAATCAGTACAAAATTAAATATATTTAAGTTTTTAATGTATTTGAAACGAAATGTTAATGCCCAATGCTTTTTTTATATTAAAATTATGTGCAAATGATATTATAAAGCTTTGAAATACTTAAAAAAAACCTCACTAAATATCAAATTTAATTTCTATAAACAAATTAGAATTGCACGGAACATTGATTAATATTTTACACAAAAGTCAATGTATACAAAACGGACCGAGAACACTTTTAATACAACGAAAATTTACTCGCCGCTTTTGATAAAAGCATTAATTATATTTCAAATATTTTTTTTAAATATTTATAGGTAACACAAATGATCAAGTATTTCTTGCTATTTCTTTAAAAACTCAAAGCTAGAACAACTTCGAGTTTCAACCGTTTGCTAAACATTGCAAATTTTCATTCGATCAAAACTATCGTTCAAGAAATAACAAAAAACATTAAATAATTTTATAGTATCTCTATTTACTGGAAACAAGCGTAACAATTAATTTTACCTCTTGAAAGAAACCAGTATTATTTTCTACCTTTCGGCGCACTGTATAATACTGTTACAATATTCTAGTAAATTTAATAATACCTATTGAGGCACATAAAAGGCACTTTTTAGTTATTATCGGATGAAACTTTGACATTTAAACACATTAATCTCATATTTACTGTCGTGATTTAGTGCTATTTTATATAATCATGTTGGTCCCTTTAACTTTTAACACATGATAAAGTTACAGGTAACAGTGTTCTATTTTTTCTGATATAAATTCGAAAGTATCTTTACTTTAGTTAACTTCACGGGTATTTAAAAAAAAAAAACATTTTAATAGGAAAATTAAACCAGTTTAGAGCAATTACTTGATTGATAAAATCTTTCAGTACGTCGTCATAAATTAAAAAAATATTAGTTTAACCAATATAGTAAAATCATTAAACAAACAAGACACATTAATACCTGTCAATTTACTATGTGTATTATAGCTTACATTATTGTTTTCAATCATAAAATATATATCCAATTTACTAGCGATTTCATACTCTACGCTTACACTGTTAAATTAATTTTGGTTACTAGAAAATTTTTAATACACTTATCGACTGAGATCCCATTGATTTTATCCAAAAAAGAAACGTTTAACTTCCTTATACTAGATTTATATATAACAACAGCATCTTTATTTATTTGAATTGTATATAAAAATGTATAATTAAGTACATACATATAATTATAGACAATGAAATATCAGTCGATATCAAGGAAATAACCACTGTAACACTCATGCCTTAAGAACTAATATATCTGTTATATCGGATGGTTCACAAACAATGTTAATATACACATAAGCACACACTGGGAATGTTAAGTTACTTATACAGGTATCAATAACAGGACCCGGCTTCTATGAGACCGAGCGCTGTTCAGTCATCCGTTAAGGATTTACACTCTGACCTCCACGACCGTCATATCTAACTGTACACGAAACTAAAAACATATACGAGGTGTTATTCATAACCTATACTGATCGAACAGTACAAGAAACACCGGGAAATTTAAGGCACATATCTAAACGAGCCCTCCAATCCACACCTCATATATATAGAATATATATTTATAAAAGAAAAAATATACTATTAAAAGAGATCACCTACGATTCCAACGTCATTTGCAGCAGCAGCACCAGCAATAGCACCAATCGGGAGATTTATACGATGATAAGGGAAATCTTAAATTCTATTCGATTCGATGTGTTCAGAACAAAAAGTCCAACTTAAACACTAATTAGAGGATGGCACTCGATTAATGGCCTGAGAATTTATGAGTAAAATGCATTAGAATAAAAACTTACAACTTTAATATAATTCATTATACAGGGCAAAAGTTGAACTGTAACGTATAAACTAGGAAAAAAACAATAACGTGATACAAAATATTGTATATATTAACATACTTTTTCCTGTGACTGTCAGCATGTTTTTAAATTTATTGCAAAATGAAAGTTGCGTATGTTCTGCTCCATGCCTACCTCTAAATTACATTGTTATTAACTCATAACTTATTGATGTAATAAATAGAGTTACTTTCTCATTTCTAATTTTCGATTCGGTTACCACTTCTGATCCATTTTACACTAATTCAACAGAAATCTACCAAATGACCTAGTCAGCATACAGCATTACTTCTACGATTCCACGTAGTTATTATCTTTTGGTATAAACACAAAAGATATACTAATACTAGCGGGCAGAGAGGACATTGCACTGCCTTGATAATAAAAAAAAATCCTAAAATTCAACAGCAGCACCACCTACCGGGTCCAATTGTGAATCTAAACCATTCTTGAATCCACATAACATTCACAAAAAATTTCATCAAAATCTGTCTTAGGAGTTCAGTCAGATACACACGGACAGAAGAATTATATATATAAAGATACGTTGCATTACTAATTATATTGATAATTTAAGATCATTTCCGTTCACAATACAATCATTGCCCTGTACAAAATGGAAATATAAACATAATTTACATAGCGTTCGTAAAACGTTTTGTTACGCTAAGCCTCGTGCGTCTCACATGTTTTGGTAATAACGAGTCACAATTCATCTATCTTTCTCTCTCACTCTCGCCTATGTATCATACAGTTTTTCACTTATGTATATTATTTGTTCCATTATTATTGACTCATCGAGTTGTGACCGTTTTGATTTTCGAGAATTCCTTAATTTACTTTCGTATTTTGTTTATAAAAACTGTCTCAATATATTCATTACTTTCCATGATAATCTAATTAGTTGATTTGCGTAAATATTCGCATTTTATTATGCAGATAAGATGACATATTAGTATGATCCTTAGTTGTTATATTATGCGAAAATATATTATGCTAAAAATATGTAAAATTCGTATTAGAAACTTGTTTTAAAACTTCTCAGATAAAGAATAGAACCATTTAAAATAGTTTTACAAATAAATAATGCCTTCCCTGTCTATACCTTTTATTACTTAACTACGCAATTACCGAAATAATTCAGAGATCTCTACGAATATAGACGTCAGGTGCTATGAAACTTTTAAAGAAATATGCTCGTTCGAATATCAAACTCGATACGAGATTAAGTTATAACTCGACAACTCAAAAACCTTATGCAACTTAAAAGTACTCTTGCAATTTTATTGTAAGGTGTACGGGTTGATGTCACGTATTAAATAAATAAATAAAATGAATTTCGACATGATTTAAACGGTTTAACAATTTTCGCAACGAGACCACCGAGATTTAAAAAAAAATAGCGTGGGCCGAACAGTTCAGTGGGCGGGCGGAAGTGAGAGCGTCACGGCGGAGCCTCTCCGTCTCTTTCTGATTACAATAAACACGTGTTCGGATAAACGAGATGCGCGACATAGCATTCGCAACATAACAAATCACATGGCCAAGGCTTTTACGACCACTTTCAGTCGACGTGATGCAACTGGGTTGCTGCATAGTGGCTTTCGTCGAAAATATATCGTTATTGTGCCAATGATTATTATAAAAAAGTATCGTCACATACAAGTCACGTCTCTTGTAATTTAAAAAAAAAACAACAATAATCATTGGTTTTGCAGATTAAATATTTTGCAAACAAGGAACAATTTATCGAACGATCGTAAGTACTTATTAAAATTGATCATCATGCTCTTATCATTAATAATTATTATTTTTACTTCAATACGTTTAAAAACTTGGCTACACAAATTACTTGATCTCGTTAATTATAATGATCGGTAGCCTTGTTAACCACCTGTGGTTTACCATCAAATTATTGAAACCTGAAACCACGATAATAGCAGACGTTCTACCCATTAATTCATAAAGATCGGGCGTGGTTTTTTATTACGTGGAAATAAATACACCTGACGTTACGTCACGATGTGGAAGCGTAGTAAAGAGTGCCATAAAATGGCGTGGGTACGACAATCAAGCACTACAATTTTGTATTTACGCTACTATCATACTTTGTTTTTATACCAAGTTCGGTGAAGCTGTGAAAGACTGTCAGGCCAATAGCTTGTAGGGAGTACGGGAAAAACTTTGGCATTATCACGATGTTTTCCTTCAAGGAAACGTAAAACTCATTTTAGAGTCCGCAGCCATCTTACGTTTTCTATTTAGAAGCATGCAATAAAAAACAGAGTTAAGGAAATGTACGCTGATCATTGGTGTTTTTATCGAAATGTAACTACGCGAACAAAGAATGAGGTTCCTCAGATTTATCTGCTCATTCATTGGTCTAACGCACACGCGGAAAGTGCTATGTTATTCGATTACACAATACATGGTTAAGGGTTCGTTTTCTATCTTAGTAATACTAGGTTTGTGTAGGGTATCAATAAAACGAAAAACGTGACACATTTTCTTAAATTAATTAATATACGTATTTAAATGACATAAATACTCGTCTCACTTTAAAAAATAATAGAATATTTATTAATTTAGCGTGACGATTAAATTAACTTCATTTAAAATTAGATATAATTTTTTATTATTTAATATTTCTTACAAAGATATTTGAAATATAAAGAAATTGCTTAAATTGCACTTAGTACATACATGTTGTCTTCAAATATTAATCGATATATACCTACTATATACAAAATCAAATTACTTTATTCAACTTAGACCCTGAGAAGGCAGCTAAGTGCCTAAAAAATTACCCACGGTTCGGGAAACATCCCAGGTATAGAACAAGCTAACAGGAAATTCGGTCGAATAAATAAATTATTATAAATACTGGAATAGGTGAAAGAAAAACAAAATCGCAATGTCATACTCATTGGGCCGCACTCGCTCGAATTGTGAAACCCGTATATCGTCGTAACTTTACGATGCAATCTTCAGCAGACCAATCCACGGAGGCACACGGCGCAATGACGGGACTTCGAGACTTCCTAGCTTTCTGCACGTGACATATTTATACACGTTTAATTAAGCCTTAACGCGTAATTACTGTCACGAGTACGTCACACGGTGATAGGACCCATCCAGTCCGGTCCAACTACTTTCTTATCGCAACAATTATTATAACCAATTTAATTTGCTACAGTTTCGAAAGGGACATTCGATTCTAGTGAAAAAAGCAAACCGGTCTCCTGTTACAGATATTAAAGAAAGACCCGCTTCGCTAATGAAAGCAATTTCGGTAACTGTACTGATGAATACTGTGAGCGCAAGAAATGAGAGAAAACGGAACGAAATATTGCAGTTTAGATTCGCAACACGATCACAACGATATATGTACTTATAGAGAAGACAATAATTCCAGAATACATCTAGTTAAATGAACCGGCACGAGGTATACGGTATACCGGTCATACATAAATCATGTGGGGAACACGCCGAGAATCGAGAGTTGTGCACGCGTCGCGAGTGTATCAAACGCATTAGACCATCGACGATCGCAGGGGAAGGACGTCGCCCACGCGACATTTAATGCAATCATGAGCCAATACAACGATTATATCACCGTTTATGTAGGAGGCCGTATAAGGTTAATGTACAAAGCCGATCACGTATTTTAAACATATAAAAATTTCCCACGTAAAAGCGTCCGGAACGGAACTAATCCGTGGCACGTACGAAAGATTAGCATTTGAAAACGTTTTGTTTGTAAGCCTGTTGATCTGTCAATAGAAAAAGTATGATGGATCGACCCCGGTACAAAAGGATTTGTTTCCAGAGCGAAACTGCCTTTGAGTTAGCGATCGACGCGTGTGGAATACATTATGGATTACAAGTACCAGGCACACGAGAGTTCTTTGGAAACAAGAAGTCGCTGTACAATGTTATAAACCAGCTTTACTTATTAACAACTTGGAAAATCTAGACCCAGAGTATCTTGTCAATACAAGTTTTGAAACAGATGAATCTGTGTCAAAGTCATAATATGATTAGCATATAAACGCGGGTAACAATGAAGTGACATTGTTCAGTCATTGTTTGATCTAAAACTTCCAATCGCTAAGCTTCCGCAGCTATACAAATTGTTACTATCAATAAACATAGGAACGAAAATGACAATTGTAACCAAATAGTCGGAGAGTTTACACACAATCCCGCTCGATTCCCACGTAGCTGTCACCGGCCCACTATGCACACAGCCTATCGACGCATCTACACCACTCTAGTGGACAATCGTCCTAACAAAGCCTTACCGACGGTGCTCTCCGGGTCCAATCATTTCCCACGCCGTAACGGTCGAACTCGACCGGGACGCTAGTTTGAATTTATGGACACGGAACTAACGTCGCTTACACAAACCAATGCCCACCCGCTCAGGTCACTAGTAAAGTTGTTGCCTAACAAACCGGAGATGTATTAGAAACAAACGATACGTTACTATATCCGTGGTGACACAGCCGAAACCGCGCAGAGATCGCAACACAAAAGCATGACCGATAACGTTCTTTCAATAACACAAGAAAACATTGTCTGAACTATTGTAAATAATATACAATGTCATGTTCAATAGAAAACACAACGACTCTACTAATGCAAAAAAAAATGTGACTCATTCGTTTCATAACTCTTAGAGAGATTGATGTCGCCGAAGAATGTTTTCTTGAAGTTACAAATCATTTAGATAAATTTGCCACATTTGATCACAACAGAGATATTAAATAAGTTTTCGCCGACACACACCTCGGTGTTTTCACCGTTATTTTTATTCATATAGTTCAAGTTGATGACAGGCTCGATTGCAAATATTTATTGTCCGACATGAAACCAACAAATCACTTCGAATAAGCTTTAAATTTCTCGCATGTATTTTTTTCATATTGTTTGTGTTATTTTGATTTATAGTCCGCACTCTCTAGTAGCTGTAGTAAGCAAACAAACACATTTTATTTGTTTCGATGCAGTGTAACACAATATGCGAACGGAGAGATGTGTGCGCGGTGACGCGGCAAGCACACAGTTTACGCTATTCTCGGCGCGGGCCTAATTTTAACCATCTGCGTCTCCCAGTCTAGCTTTAGGAAGTGGGCCGGCATGATTTCGTTGAATTAATCGAGCCAGATATCTCGGCAAACATCGTAAAATATACGAATCTTTACAATGTTTTATTTTTTAATCCCATCGAGCGAGCTGCTAAAGGAAGTGTAACATTACGTTTTAGAAAAAAAAAATGACATTGGAATTTATAGAGCAGTCGTAATAAATACGGAGCTTAATTGGGCTTAGATAGAATCAGGGGTGACGTAATATGCCAATCAAAGGATACAGTGCAGATGTTTGTATATTAAGTTGAAATATAATCGCAGTACCAATTATCTAAGGAACAGAAACGCTACTCGGATGATACAATCCGAACCAAATCTATAATGGATGAGATGCGTCCAGTTCTAGCGTCAATCCGGTAAACGAGAACGCATAAACGTACACGTCGAAGCGCATGCATGACTAAACAATCTACCTTTTATTCGTTACATTAGAAACATCATTATTCAAAAGTAAATTCATTACTTTTTAATGTATACAGTAAAATAGAAAGTATGATTGTGCTCATTATCTACTTGGTTCTTTATTGAAAATTGCAATAAACTGTTCTGAACACGAAAATAATAGGTTTATTTGAACTTGCTTTTTGCATTTTTTTGTGTTGATATAACCAGTCCAGCAGAATTTAGCAAGGAGTCTAGTAGAATATGGCTTAATTTTAACAATGAATCGTTAAAAGCGATTGTTTATTCCTTTAGTTTGTAGTTTCAGTTAAAGGCAACACTTTCCAATTAGAAATATCGTAGCTAATACGATCCTACTATCCAGTATATATATAATGTTCTAATCAGAGTAATAGAGTTGCGGAAGCAGCTGGAGATGAACTCAGGATAGTGGTATACCGGTGCGCATACAAATGACAATGTCCAACGCATACAAAAGGGGACCTCCGCAGCAAATCATTAGAATTGCGGTACACCAGATGTGAGCAGAATAGTTTAACCGATTCTAACCACTGATAATGATGATGCTGATTACTTGGCGCCCGATTCTAGAATGTTTAGATAGTTTCAAGGTTTTAAAGACGTATTTTAATTAAGGAATTCTTTAGCTTATACCAGCAAACATTTACTATATACAATTTAATTAATCAGTAATGCACTAATTACCACCGAGGCGTCTACCTCTGTATGTTAACCATAAAGATTAACCTTCATATTTATTTATTCTCTTACCTAATGTTAATCCTGTTTGTGAGAAATAGTGATTTTTTTCATATGCAAGACAGTATTGATACGTTGTAAACCTAAGATTTGTTAAAGTAAACACAGTAATATTATCGAAAGAGTGCACGCTTGTGTTTGTTTGCAAAACAATTTATTATTACGGTAGATAACAGATGTGAGAGTCGATTGAATGTGTCAAAACGTTAACAGGAATGACGTACAATGTAAACGTCGAGGCATAATTTCCGCGGTGGATTTGCGACGCACCACGCCAATGCATCTCCGTGCGCCAATTTGTAACCGCCGACATAAACCGGCAATGTAACGAAGCCCCTAAACAACAACATAAGCGTGGAGAGAGCGGCCGGTGAAATATCTCAGCGGTTGACATGCCGACAGCCCAAGAAGCTAGCTCGGACTTTACATTCGCCGACGTAACGAAGGGAGCCGCTGCGTCGACTCGCCCATTGTATTTATGCCTTAAACACAATTTATTTATTCGCCAAACATTACGGAGACACAAAATCTTGTCCATAAATACATGTGAAAGCACATATCAAGTATCGGAATGCAAACGGCGGAGCTCGCGCCTGAATTATGCAAGAGAACGGAGCGGCCGCGGGCCTGCCGTACTACACCTACTGCACGAAGTGGACGCAACTCCTAAAATAATACGGCCGTGGATAAGCGCACGCAGCCGCTACAAATAACGCGAACACCGAAATTTCTCCGAGACTTGTCCACGACAGGACCGGTGCTTTCACACAGTCTCCTCGGTTAATTAACTCTTCCATTTGTTGAACGATGGCGCGAAAAGTATTTATTACATCCATCGCTCTTATCGAAGTTCCACAAAATAGCGGACCATCGATATGAAGTCCAGACAAATCTCTTCATTTATTCGCTACTCGGGGACACGGCAAAGGCGTATTGCAAATATCAGTTTCGAACCGTAACGCCGCCGAGGGCCAATCGATCTCGCTCTCGGGTGGTCCGCCGGTGCGAAGTTAATTACAAGGGAGAACCGATCATTTAATGTGAATTTCGTAAACATTAATAATTTTTGAAGCATTACACCGGTGGTGCGTTTACGTGTCGAATACTAAATTAATGACTGGTGCTGTAGCCTGAGCTCGGTTTGACGAACGCCCGTCAATTCATCCTTATGACAAATCTCGAAACTTTACAGTGAAACGATTACCCAACCTCATGTTAGAACAATAGCCGAAGAACAACGTTCATTAATGACTGATCTTAGAAACGGCGAGGGTTCGAAGCCGTAATCCTAGCGCCACACGCAGCGATGATTACAACGCAGCCATTAGTCAAATTAGCTTTATTGTTGGCCGCGAGTTGCACAAGGCGACCGATCGGCTTACACGCAGACAATTATGTGGGCACATTAGCCGCGTACAATACGATGAGTCAACAGAAATTGCGTCTCGGGCGTCTATCAAAACAATAGTATTGATAAGTTAATAAAGCGAGGTGCGACGGCTAACGAGCGATTCCGGCCGGCTCGGTCTCCAACAAAATAGATACATGCGTCTCGCAGCTCCGCGAACGGAATACCTTATTCGACAGTGAGTCACCGCGCAGGAGTACACGGCTCGTGGAACGTTGACGATATGACGGTTAAAACAAGAATTCACTGTGTACAGTGGACAGGTTCAAACTATATAACTACAAGCCTTAAAATAGTATGCGAACATTTTGCAAAGCTGGGTACGCATATTACAAATCAGATAAAAGCCAAAACAGATTTAGGCATTGAAGATAAATCTTTCTAGCGATATATACAACAAAGCGATTAATAAAAATGTTTGAACGGATTGAGATACGGGTGCCGATGAAGCTATACAAGCAGAGGAAAACTCAAGAGCGTCGTGGGTTACGAAACGGGCTTCTCAATTAGGGTAACTGTTGACCCGAGTGCACTGACCGACATCCATATTTACACCGCTAATCCATGCCCGGGAATCGATTCAGCGAAACTATGTTACAGATAAAAAAACGATAATCTACGTATATTATTACTAACTGTGTACATTCTAAAATCAACGAATGTTGCAAAAAAATACTTCGAAAAGCTATAAATACGAAGCAAGGCAGTATATAATAATTGTTCTTCGCAATACCTACTTTTTTAAAAAGGATAACAAATTTCTTATATGTTCAGATCACAATAAGAATATAGGCCATTATGAGATTAACCTTTTCCTTAACCTAAGGATTGTGGGAAATATGCCATATGTTGAAGTTGTTATAGAGTTAAAGAACAGAAATTGCTGTTTAAATTCAAGAAACACCAAAACAGCGAACAGAACACGCCGAGAATACTTAAAGAATGATATTTATGTAAACGACTAGCAGCGATGACAGGTGAAACTGTTCCTAGAGAAGGAGAAAAATGCCGCAGCGGAATATTAAGACACATGGAACGAGTATACACAGGGTTGCCAGCCCTCCTAGAATTAATACTTTTATAGAAAAATCGAAACCCTCCGTTTACAAGATTTAATAAAAAAATATATATATAGTAAATCAATCAGTGATCACATTAGAAATCAATACACACGAGTCATGCAAACTCAGTTCTCAGATATAGTATGGGTGACTTAGTTGAGATTGTGGTCCCTTTTTTGAAGTTAGATAGAAATTTCTACAGGCAACAATGTACATTTAACATCAAGTGTACTGCATAAGAGTTTACTACATCATATCGTAAAAAAGAACGTTAATAACTCGGATATGGGCGGCCGATTACGTAAATAAACCTACTTGTTATTAGATATTTCACTAGAAAAAATTCTAGTCCATTGTTCCATGTTTTGTTCTCTGAATTTAAAATTATAAATCGCATTGACCATTACAAAGTATTAATATTGCTTACTTTGTTTATATGTAATTTTATTTAACAAAATAGGTTTCAATATTATTATTGGCCATACCCGGAAATTTATTCTATATAGTCAGCAACCCTATGGACGCGGCATGTCCGCCATGCACAACGGACGCAATAACATGCGCGGCGAATGGTAACACGAGATTGTGATCTAGAGGAGCGGTCATCGCGAACCGAGCCTTATCTCTAACTATCGTAATTACCGCGTGAAAATTTCAATCCGATCTACTTATCGATACGCGAAGAATTATAATCGATTCAACGTGTTAATATACACCGCATCAGTTGGCAGTTTATAATTTATCCGTTATGGACACATTGCAGAATAAATAAAGATCAGTCAAACTGTATTAAGTTGAGTATCAAAATAACGGGGCGTCATTGATGTCAATCGATAATATTCGAGATATTCAAGCCTAGTTTCTACATGCGACCAACCTGCTGAACAGTACACGAAAACATAAAGAGACGAACACAACCAGTATTAAGACGGTTGTTCTTTAATGGATCATAAACATAAAACTTGCAACTTGCTTTCGAAGCGATACACTTTGAGATGCATCTATTCCTTTACACTTTATTCAGTTTAATAACAACGATTAAGTCTCTTAGCATTTGATATTATTCTGGAACCGTCTTTACTATCAGCCGCATTGCACTCGTTTGACGGAAGTTCAACCTTAAGGAATTTTAGTCTTTATATCTGTGCTTCTAAATGAACTGACTACTTAAGTGCTACTAAACGCGAAATGATTTAAAATTATCCGATAAGTACATAACAATTTAACTAGCATATCATTTTTATCTCTGTACAAGACATAAACACAAATATTGTTAATAATGTAAAAGACACGACGTTTTAATTTCAAAACATTTGTATACAATTGTATACAATTCTATTCGCATACCAGAAAAGACAAGACATTAACTAATTAACAGGGGACACGCCCGCATCAAGGATTACGTACTTTTCTCACTTCGTAAAGGTTGCGTCAGAGCTGGGATGCAGAAACTAAAAGAAATAAAATATCGATCGATTTCAACACACCGACAGTGTTTAAGGTCGGAGACGAAACAAGGCGACGGCGGCGGATCACAACGAAATTAAAATATGCAAATCATGGATGAGAATTAATAGTCGGAGTGCAATCGAAACGACGTGGTCGCAGCCGACCGGCTACCATACACGAAACTATGAATAAACACTCCAACGATTAACTCTTACCAGTTCAATGAATCTCTATCCGCATTTGGGTATATTCCATCACTAGTATATTTGATTACCTATCCACGCGTGAATGACGATAATAACTAAATACACATTTTGGATCAGTAAAATTGTGCATCACAATACGTATAACCGATTCAAGGTAAAGACATAGTAATAAATAATTTCGTCCAATTTAATTGGTAATCTGTTATCATATACCCGTAAATCAAAGATAAATGCTAATTATATAGGATGGCTATTAAGAATATTGTTTTTTAAAGATTATATTTGTTTTGTTGATTAAAAGGACACTAACAAAGTTTCGACCTCCACTCTACGGACAAGGGGAACAATTAAAAGACTAATTCTGACTCGCCAAACAAAATCTTCCAACGAGTAAATCTTTAGAGAAGAATACATATTTTGATTTACATGAGGTTTGGTACAAAATACAAATTTACCACTTCGAACTCGATATTCCTCCGGTTTCTCTATCCTTTGCTCTTGTGAATTACGTAATTGAGAGTTAAGAAATTACCGAAATTTAATTTAATTTCCCAAATATCTCTTCCCTTCATTGCTTTCCGTTTATTTACGTTTGTATCTAATGTACCCAATTTGATAGGAAATCTTTAAAAAGTTGTGATAACTTGACTTAATTCTCTTCTGCAAAAGATACGAAGTTACAATATGTTTCTCACAGCAATGTCAAGGTATATCGGTATATCGCGTCCAGTTTGACATGAGAATTTAAAATGATCGTCAGCTCAGCACCACCGAAAGTAATTTTCAATTAAGTTTCTCGATAATCCGGATGACGGGCGACCGGGTGGGGAATTAGAACCGGAGGCGACAGCGCGCTCCCTTGATAATTGGAAACTGTATCTAGTTACGAATAACACCTGCCACTGATCACTACAAGTTTTTTTTTCCTCTCTCTCTCGTATAAATAATAGCATTTCAATGTTGATTGACGGCTCCTTTCAGATATCCTAACTTCTTTCCATGCTAATAGAGCAATCTATATGTACGACTTCCTACAATTTTTATAATCAATATTATTAAACCCCGTTCTTTTAGATGTTCGATAGTTTTTACTATGCAAGAATGAAAGGCCGATTCATTCATCATAATGAATAGATACTACTGCTCGTTGGCGCTCCCACTTCCGAACCGCCTGCGCTACCGCAAACCGGTCCCTAGCGTTAATAATTATAAAACGATTTAAAAAAAAAACAACAACTGATTCATTCGCTACCGATTGCCGCTCTATCCGTTTCGACGTTTCCTATAAAGAGATCGTCAATTTCATTGATACGATTTCAACTGTGTCCAGTTTAATCATCTCGATTGCTTTAAACGTTATTCGCTTAGAAGGAAATTGTTAGAAGTAAAATCTTTGCTAAACATATTCTAATTAAAGGTTTCGATGTCAATTAAAATGAAGTATTATTATAGGCAATTATTAACCGATGTATTTGCAACCTATAGGTAACTATTTCGCAAACTTTACATATTATATACTCTTCCATGTCATCATACACAGAAGGAATCCTCGAAAATCAAATCGATTATTATGCGAAGTCTAATTAATTATTTACAAAATATATTAACAAAATAGTTTATTGTTTGTATATTATTTCTTTTTTCTTAACTATATTTCTTTTATATACTATTAAAGTGACTATTCCGAAACAGTCGTAATACCCCAAAGCCCTGACGGAGCCTCAGGTTTACTTTAAGTGGCATCCACACTACCGTTGAGGATGGTGGGACATGTGGGGGTGAGATAGATGAGCATGGGAGTAGGGTTGACCTAACGAGCTTAACGGGAGAGGCGATGGACAAGGAGGGTGCTGGTGGTACTGCTGCAATGGCGACGGAGCCAAACCCGGGTGATGCTCTATAGGGTACTGCGCGGTGCCATATGCCAATTGCCTCACCTTCATATCCTCGTCTACTACGTTATACGTGAGCTCTGTTTCCTCGAAGCCGGTCGCCGCCATGCGCTGCTCGCTTGTGGTCGGTGGATCGGGCGAGTTCAGGCAAGTCTGGATAAGCCGCTTGCCTGAATCTGATGTGATCATCGGCTGTAGCTTACGCGTCGCAAATGTATATACGTGTCCTGTCTCCGAGGCGACTAGTAGCATCACTTGTGTGCCCGTAAGGGTTGATAACTCGTATGCCTGAAAACAAGAAAAATACATCATTAATATTATAAGCAATTTAATTTTTCTTCATTTCGAAAATATAAGCCATTCTCTTTTACGTTACGCCATTATAAGCTAATCTTTCGAAACTTTGAGCGAAGATTAAAATCTATTATTTTTAAACGAGTCGACACAATTTGTGTCAGAATCGTAAATTTTTTTCTTGTGAACATTTGTTATCTTTAAATCCTTGTTAAGGTCCACTTTGAACACCCACAAATGAAATATAATTCTCATTCATTCCGCGTAACATTGTATCTGTCACCAGTTCTATAGCCAATTCAAGTTTATACGTGATATAATTTTGTGAAGACCAGCAAAAATAGTTTTATTACTTTACATTTTTAATAATATGATAATATATATGTGGCACTGGAGTTAAATCTGTATCTGCTTCAATAGTCGGTACTTTAAAGTTAAACTTTTATCGGCGTTAGTTATCGGCGTCCCAAATGTTAGAACCCGACCTTTCACCTCTCCCACGCCACTAATTCGTATGTAAACCTTTACTCGCATCAGTTTCGGGAGCAATATCACTCTCCCACGGCACTTTTTTGTGTGTGCAAGACGAATTATCATGCGCTGGCGCCCTACCGGCACTACCCACACCCACTTAAACAAACTTATATTTACCGTCAACAAGTATCAATTTCGATCCCAGTGCTTTAAAATTAAGAGCCGCATGACAATTTGTTATCAAAATAACAATTCGACGCGGACAATTGACAGAGTCAGAGTTACCTTGCATTATCTTCGGAGTTCAAATTGACGTTAACAAGATAGAATACCTTACTGCATAGGCAATAAAGGTCTCTGTGAAGGCTTCGCGATACTTCTAAGTGTGAATCAACATTTTCCTAGTGTCCATTCAATTTGATATTGCATAATTATTGTTTCTATGTGGCCATAGCAATTCAACCGCTGGACGATTCTTGTTTAATGCTTTAATATTGATAAATTCAATTTCTTTGTTGTAGTCTAATAAAATTTACTTATTGCCTCTAGTTTAACCGCAATACACGCAATTGCGGTTGAAAGACAATTCCAGGTGATTTCTCACCATGAAATCAAAAATGTCATGGTCATACTTTTTCGAAATAAATAAATTCATATGATTCAGAGTTCACAGATCATACAGGTCGTTGAGCTTTCAATCAAAATTGACGTGGAACTGTTGATCGCTTGCAAACTGATGAAGAATAAGATATCGATCAGAATATAAATAAAATCACGTTTTAATTTTAACTCAATGCATATACTTCGATAACTTTAAACAGTTATTCGTCTACAACACAATGACTAAGATTAGAAAAATATAAGCAAGACCGAGTAGATGATTTGTTTGTTCCTGCGGATATCCGGAAATAAGCTTTATGTTTCTAGAAATACAAATTAACTTTTGTTTGACCATGGCTCATTGAGATTTGTTAGACAATAATTGACTGAGTAGAGGCGATAGAATAACGAATAAAATTGAAAGAGTTTATAAGACTTTGTAATAAACAAGGCTCGTAATACCGAAAATATTAGATAATTTAATTAAAATAGTGCCAAAGGATCAGTAACGAATAAGTTTAGCAATTATAGTTCTTTCACCAGATAACTGAATTCAATTCAATTTAGTAACTCGCAGTTGTTAAAAAGTATATAATCACATTGTTTTACAGTTGTATAGATAATTTGTGCTTTACTTTTTACTACTCCTATAGCATATTTTATCAAACTGATTTTTATTTAATTTATAATAACAAGGAACGAACAAGTTTATAAAAATATTTACATCAACCGATAACACTAACATTATCATAAAATATTTATGAACCATGATAAACCGAATCAGAATCAATAAATCGTTTTGAAAATACCTCTTTCAATGAAGTCATAAATCACCATGACAATAGAATAATTTAAACACAATAGTTACAAAAAAAACACATTTCGTTCAAGCTTACAGTTTATTAAACAAGGAATCGGAACATAAGAACGGTACTTTAATATTCTATATTCCATTACCCTATTACAAGAATCATCTGAAACAATCTCGAATATACAATCATATTAGAAAAAAACAATTGATATTTTTTGAAGTCGATTAAAAAAGATCTAAAGGTATCAAACAACATAGTAGATTATTAACAATTTCAAATAGACTTGCTTCAGTGACTTTTACACCACATAGTAACCTTTAATGATCAATAGACAGCAACAAACCAGCAATAATAAGGCCACAAGAAGCCTGACATTTAGCACTTACATTAATTGATTCATCTGCCAATGAATCTCCAACCATACTCTCAATTCAACAAAGTCTAATTTCCAAGATCTACTTTCAGTGCATTCCCCCAACAATACACTCATGATTGATGGGAACACTGTAATTATCACCTACTCGTAATATCTGTTACACCGACACGGATGAATCGGAATTGGGTTAATGGATAACGACCCTTGTCAGCAAGGTAATAAAACCCACTGACGAGCAACCATCAGTTAGGGGAGCCCGAAATTGACAATTATAAATACACCGATAATGAGCAATATTGCTTCGTGATTAATGAACGCAGTGAAATTTTCACCAAAAACACCGTTGCTGGGGAGGTTATCTTTGAAAAAATCGCAAAACTCGCCTCAAGCTGCGGGCGTTTTGCAAAAAAACACGTTAATTTATATAATGAGCATTGATACAATCCACTCTGATGGTTAAATTGAAGAGGATACGAATCGCAGACAGTTGATGACAGAAGTATTTATTATATAAACTGCTCAATGAACATGTCTTTTGAATCATAAAATTATTTTTTAAATTCTTATTGCTTGTAACTGACAATGAATAGCGGTGAAGTCGGTATTAATAGGAGTTAAATAAAGTTATTTATGCATTTCTTGTCATGCATAAAATGTATATACAACACTTTTAATGTCTTATTTCAAGTAGGTAAAATATAAAGAGCAGAGCTTAGTTGAGACGAACTAAAACGTTTCATGTTTGCTTCTTCTACCACTTTTAAAGTTTAACTGCACTTATCGCCAGGATTGCTTGCGGAAGCATCACCACCGCTGCAGCTATTTCTAACACTAAATAACATCGCTTTCGCTGTAAAATACCATCCGTACGTATACTCCCTCAAAATGCCTTCGATCTCTTCCTAATGAGTAACAAATCATTTATTACCGACCTCAACTAAATCTTAGACAAAAGCATTAGCAAGAAGTTCATCCTCATAGTTTGCAATCTAACTGTCGCGTATAGTTAGGTTTCAGTGAAATTTCCTTCCGCGAACGTTATGAAATGGAATGAGCTCTGCGTACCGCGATTTTTTCCCAGGGGCATTTAATTTAGTGATGTTCATAAAACGAGTGAACAGGTTTTTAGAATGTCAGCAACGTCCAGATAATGTTGTTATTAGTAGTATTCATAGGCTTCAATGATCACTTGTTATCAGTCGGACCATACGTTTGTTTGCCAGCACCAAAGTATAAAAAAAGCTTTGTAAGATATAATATACGAAAGAAATTTATGAAGAAGATGGAAAATCGCAAATATTATATTAATTGTAAAGACATGATAGAACATTCTAATGTATGCAATTATATTTCAGGAGCGCGATTATATCATTAGATTGCAATGTCGAAGTTATAACTAATATCTTACTTTTAACAGATGCTTTGCCATTGCGAACTCAGTTTGACATAACCAGTAAATTTAGCCGGAATAGTCACATATTTAATTTAATTTCTTTTAGATTCTTTAAGCATAATATTGATACTGTTTATAATTAGGAGTTTTTATTTATCGGAAATATAAATAATTAGACGCGTTAATTTTTCTCTAATTATAATATGCCATCACCAGTTTCACTTTAAAATATCATGGAACATAAACAGTTACATTACAAACGATAAGTATTTTAAATTAAGTAAAGAATAAGAATATTACAAAACTAGCTTCTGCCTGCGACTTCGTCCGCGTGGAATATTTACTTTGGGCTAACAGGCAGCGGAAGCTCTCAAAAGAAATAAAAATAACGATTTTGAAATGGTCTTCATTAGTGCTCCGCTCCTATTTATCTTAGCGTAATATATAGTCTTATAGCCTTCCACGATAAATGAGCTATCTAACACTTAAAGATTTTTTCCAATCGGACCGGTAGTTCCCGAGATTAGCGCGTTCAAGCAAACAAACTTTTCAGCTTTATAATATAGTATAGATAGATTATTACTCGCTACCAACTTTCATTATAATATCCTTGCAAACATATCACGTTATAACATGAAATAAACCGCCGTTATGTGACAAAAAAAACAGGGTCATTTATAGCTATTAAATCAAGTTGCAAAAACTGTTGTACATAGTATTAAAAAGTGACTATAAAATAGAATGAAACTCGTTGCATGGAAACCACAAATTCGAGATTTAATGACCGAAAGCCGAAACACGCGTGACACAATCAGGAGAAGGCATGAAAGACAGCGTGACTGTCACGTCAAATTTAAAAAATATATCTCCGCGTCGAATTAAGTAGACAGTAAATACATATGTGTCAGAATTAAAAATAATTGAGTTATAAATAAATTCAACAAATGAGTTAAAAAAAAACCACTTCGCGGAATAAACGCCTCAAAATTTTCATTTTTCACACTTAACTATTTTATAACACTAAATGATAGGTATCTTATACGTAAGTGTAGCATTTAACTCTAATTTGTAATTATCATGTAGTCTCAGTTTAAGTTATTTTATGTTACCTGTATGTACTTTAATTTTAATCCATTTTTTAGACGAATTGTTCGGAATTACACAACCGAACCACACTTTAGGTATAATATATAATTTATGCAATGTGTGCACTATTACATTTTATTATAAAGACAATTTATTTTTATAAGTTCCGTTCGCGATCAATCACAAGCGACTCAATTCTACAACTCGGTATTTACCATTAGCGGCTGATTATTATAAACATTTACCCTAATATGAAATTTACCAATAAACCATCTTTTCCTTCACGAATAAATTAGAGTGAAACCAAAAAGTATTTTATTTAAAAAAAATAAGATAAAGAGAAAAAAAAAATATTCAACAAACATTTATCACTCACATGTAAATAAATTATCACTTGACAGTACTGTCGTCCCTCCGAAAATACTAGAATTATTATCATACTTAAATAAGCAATTTCCAACCGTGCCATATAGGGTACACGTTTAAACCGTATCGAAATTCCATAAACATCAATAACATACAAATTATTTACACAGTTTTACATTTATCTCGGTTAAATACAGCCTACAATGTAATCGATAACATTATGAATTTATACTCACGTATATATCGATCGTACGCAGATGACGCAACTATGTAGATAAAATACAACTTTTTCGTTTCAACAGCTCATACACTAAACGATTACGACCCTATGACACAAAGGCCAATATCATTTCGAAAAAATAAAAACGTACACTTATTGTACATACCACAAGTATATGACAGAAACACTGACAATTTGACATTAAGTATTATATATATCTTAACAATTATATGCTGCGTTTTCGGTAGGTAGCTTAATAAGAGTAAGTTATTAAATGGCTTCAAAGACCCGGTAGTTGATATAAAAAAAGAACAAAACTTATAAACAGCATACTTTATTTTAGTTCATAAAAAGAAACTAAATCATTGTCTCTCTATCACCCTCTAACAAAATCAGAAAGCATATCCACAAATTCCTAGAATTTTAAAGAGAATGATGTTTGTTTCCAACGATATTCAAACGTATATATTTTTTTCTTTATGATAATTTAGATCATACCGTCTGTCATTTTGTAGGTGTAGTTTCAAATAGAGCTGTTAAACAACAAGAAATAATAATTTCGTATATAAGTAATAGTGCAAACAGGTTCCCTAGTTAGAAGCAGGAAGAATTAAATTACTGTGGGAAACTCTCTTCAAAGGAGTAAATAGTTGACTTAAAAATATACTGAACGAAGGAAGTCGATTGGTGAGATCACACCAAAATACATTGAGAAATGTCTACATTGTTATTATTTATTTGACCCTTTCTTTCCATCCTACCTGGTGGCCATAAATTTATTATCTCAATGAATTGACTGAAATGCCATTTTTTTTTGGTAACATGCGTGCTTGATTCCCATTTCGAAATTTCTAGCCTATTCACATAACCGCTGTTGGCCTAACGGGTTTTTACAGCTTTATAATCTACAAACAAAAGCTATTTAAGTCTCGCAACAGGACCACCGCAAGTGTTTACACTCTCCCTAGGATTAACCAATCAGATGTGATACGTTTCTTTTTGCTTGTCACTGTTATTCCATAGAACGTAAACCGTGTTACAACTTAGAGATAACAAAAGCTTGAAGTTGTCTCTAGGTTATCTATTAGTCAATACTATATTCAGATTATTGCTACATCTAATATAAATTTAGATACTTCAGACTACAGAGATAGTTGCATGGTAGTATTTAACTCGTCATACACTGTCTTTTATGATTTTGAAATGGAATATAATCTTGCTTATCATGATTATCAGAAAAGCAATTAGACCAGCCCTGTGCGAATTCTCTGTATCAGCATAGCTGTTATTGCCTCCGCTGGGAGATGAAAACGGCACTTTTTCCCGAAATCTAATATAGAATGCGATAGAGCGGCAACTAATAGCTCTATAAACAAGATAATCGTCTAGTTAACAGTCAGAAACAACATCACACCAGATTTATGACACTGTTTTGAAAATATGAAAGTTGATGCGTGTTAAGATTTCGCGATAAATGATATCAGGGAACGTGCGCTTGATATTCTCTCACTACTAAGCCAAACGTTTTCCAAAAAAAAAAAAACAATCTGTACAACAATAATTAAAATGACGAGTGACTCATTAATGAGTACGAGTATTAATTATAATCTTTAAAGTTAAATGTAACCAATTAAGTTAAACACCAAAGTAAAGTGAAATTTTAAACGTCCCGTCATTCAGGTACCGTTCACACGGACGTAACTCGAGACCAGAACTCGAAAATTTATCCCTTGGAAAAGAAAAATGAAAAAAGTAGTTAATATAAATTAATAAGTTGTGTCAAGTACGTAAGCCACGAATTATAAATGGTAAAACATTCGCGACATCACGATGCACGACATTTCGCTGGTGCAAGTGCTGGTCGCGGGGACGACCAAAAAACCAGCTAATTGCGACTACAATGGGACACAAAGCGACCGCTTTTCCCACGGAACCTCAGACAGGGCATGCGTACCGATCATTTCGGGCGTGCTCCTCTTTTATTGCCAAAAATTAATGCCCAGTAAACAGTCTCTAATTGCAAGCCTTCCTCGTACAACTGGGATTCGGAGACATCACAGCTCGTCACACTATCACTACTTGACAACAGAATTTTGCAGAAACCGGGAGCGCACATAAAGTCAGCAATAACGAAATCGCAATCATCCATTATCTTAAATATATAAAAATCCAGCGTCATTATGTTTGTCCACGATGAACTCCGAAACTACTCAACCGACCTTCCTGAAAGTCCGCATTTATGTATATTCGGTTCCACTTGAGAGATAGGATAATTTATATTTCGATTAATGGATTCAATATTTTTAATTACAAATTAAGTAATTGTCAATGTTGATTATTGTTATTAATTGTAAGTTTCATCAGTCTCGAACAGATGGCGCTTTAAATTAGTTTTTTGACAGAAAACTGTAGGACCGACTGTTATAGATATCTCACATTTGGCACAGTTTTAATTTAGATTTTTTTTCCAATAACTGAGCCGCAGCAACGCGTCGCCAGATCAGTTAGTATTACAATATATTAAAAATGCCACGCGATTCTTGCATCCATTGTGCCTTCAGTTGAAATTTAATGATATTTTATTTTTATTGGTTAATGCCGTTTTCATCGACTCAGTTGCTCAATCGAGTTTAACAACTTTATAGCCACGAGGCATACAATAATTCTGGGCTTATCAGACGATGCCAAGTATTTTATCAATAAATATGCTTTTAAAAACAAATACAAAAGTGAATACTTTAACCTTCTTTGCATTACAAGATATTATACAACTTATTAATACATACCAATACACTGTAGAGAGCATTTAAAGAGCAATGGGGGTTAGCTAAGAAATTTGATATAAAAAATATAACACAACTTTACAAACACGAAATCATTTCGGTCAAATCGATTATATTTCTAATAGTGTTCAATTATGATTAAGTATTCTTTCATACAACTACCAACATGTTTCCAATCGTAAATGCGAAGGAACTAAAGCTAATGTCATTACAGAAAAAAGCTTTTGATGATTTCAAAACGAACACAACTAATACTAGACCCACACTGATAATCTAAAAGCTAGTATACTGAGATCGAAGGCGTGAAAAGATAATGAAATCAAGGAATGCGATAAAAGTCACAAATATAATCGGTTAAGAATGACATAAAGATAACATTAATATTAATAGACTTGCAGGAAAACAACTGGCATTTGCTTATCCGCGAGAAACAGTGACAATATACCGATGACATCATAATGACAAACCACAGGAAATTAAAAATAAAATAACTTTAATAATGAGAACGAAAACTGTTTTTTATTTTTGGCAACCAATCTTCCAGATTATAATTGCCATTGTCGACTAATAATATCACAAGTATCTTGCGATGATTTAAATGTTCTACCAAGACGGTGGCCTTTTTGTTAGAACTTTCCAGGGAGTTTTTGTGGCATCTCGAAATTCATGCTCCGTGGTATTATTTTCTATCCACTTCACTTGTGCACCACAACCAAACTATATTATATAAAATGCCACCAATATTGCAAGATATAGAGCCAAATAACACTAGATTAAGAATAAAATATAGAAACCACTAAATGCCAGATTAAGATCTTACAAAAAACTCAAACTGATCTTGATAATGCAGTATAATCACATGAAACTCCTAATAAACGCTTTAATATCTCACACCATTCTTCACCAATTTGCTACTCTTAGAAATATTGCTTAGTATAAATAATAAACTGTTTTAGTGTCCTACGATATTGTACACAATTCTATTATGATAGAATTAGAGAATAATAAAATACATTTAGGAAATTAAAATAAAACTATATCCCTAAGATATTTTAAACCTACTTTACATTAAAGCCCTAATCATAAAGGAATCACAAACTTCAAGCTGAATTTTGTATGTATCCTAAAGTTTAACATTTTGTTTTAAATGTGTGGCACCACCTAATAATGACAACGTATCTTCACCAATATTACGAGATACTTGCAAAGCTCTTTCATGTAGTTTTAGTAATTCTCATGGATTTAATGGGAGGGTTGTATACACTGACCGACTTAGGGGCCAATCAAGTATTACGTAGGCACTTACAGGTGGGCAGCTGGCCTTTGATTAGCTTATTTTTGATGCAATAAGTCATGAAGGGAATATATATGTGTAGGTTTGATATGTAAGGAACGTGTTTTGATCCACTGAGCTAGTAGTGAACCACTATAATTCCTCAGTCCACTATAGACTATACATTCCTTATTTTTAGACTTGTTAACTGCTACCCATGAATAAATAAGAAAACCAGAACAGGTTAAAAATATTTGTGCGGGGTGGTAGGGTGTCTGTACCCGACTGGATCGCGACCACCGTACACCAGGTGGAACACCCGCTATAGTGGCACGTTTGGGCGTGTCGCGTTCCGGGATCAGCCGGTGTATATCCAGCAACCGGGGGAGGGGGGGTTGTCCCTGACTGGCGGGGTGGTAGGGTGTCTGTACCCGACTGGATCGCGACCACCGTACACCAGGTGGAACACCCGCTATAGTGGCACGTTTGGGCGTGTCGCGTTCCGGGATCAGCCGGTGTATATCCAGCAACCGGGGGAGGAGGGGTTGTCCCTGACTGGGTCGCTTTCAGGCCGGCATGACAGCGGCGACCGGCGATGGATAGTATGTCTGCGGGGTGGTAGGGTGTCTGTACCCGACTGGATCGCGACCACCGTACACCAGGTGGAACACCCGCTATAGTGGCACGTTTGGGCGTGTCGCGTTCCGGGATCAGCCGGTGTATATCCAGCAACCGGGGGAGGGGGGGTTGTCCCTGACTGGGGCGCTTTCAGGCCGGCATGACAGCGGCGACCGGCGATGGATAGTATGTCTTTCGGTGGTCGCCATTGTTTTTGGATTGTACTGCGCTTACCATCAGGCACAGTACAGTCACTTTGCCGAGCTACAATAAAAAAAAAAAAAAAAAAAAAAAAAAAAAAAGCATGGGAGCGAGGGGTAAGCATTGCTTACTTTTGCTAATTAGGAATAGAGAGCGGTCAGAAAATAATAAAGGCCCCTTAACTGTACTGAAGATGAAATTAGAGTATTCGACAAAACCCAAGGAACTTCTGTGAACATGTAAATCGAGACACTTTCACTGCGCCCTAACGTGTAAACCATTATCGACTCACGGTGGCTAGACAACATCAATTCGTATGCTAATAAGGCGTTGCGGAGGCTGGTATTATGGGACAGGTTGCCAGTGACGCCGATACAAGGCTAAACGTCGCTTATTTACATTCATTAAGCTTTCAGTAAACACCAGTTATTCAATCTGCTTCAATTTCATATTGTTTATAGTAACTCGTACATAATTTAATCCAAAAGATAATGATATTTTACCCACAGGGACTGTAGTGAATCGGATAATAATAGTAATGAACAAAATTACTTATAGAAATTGAATCTAAATGAATTTGATATTTAAAACTTGGGTTATTTATCATAAATTCACAAATATTATCATCATTCAATTAAAATCAAAGGTAAACAGAGAATGCTAAGATAAATTTAAAATACAATAAACGACTACACATGAATCACCTCTTAAAAATGTATCAGTAGACAACAACGAAAACGCAATTATGATAACGAAGTAACAACGGATCTACTAGAATTGCGCAATAATAGAGAACATTCGAAAGATAAATTAAAAGACAATGTCTACGATCAAAATAACACGTGTGTGTAACTGCAAAAAAATATATGTAACATAACACAGGCCAGGGTAGAGGAAACCCCAAAAACAGGTTATGAAAGGCCAGGTTACCATATTTGTGACTCTCGACTGGATTAAACGTAAAAGGTTTAAACGGGCCATGTTCGTCTTTTGCCTACACGTAGTGCCACGTGGTCGCGTTTGCCGGCTCCGGACGTCACCTACCCTTTATGGCAAGGATACTTTTGCTATATTTGCATTGAGGTCATCAAGTTGGTTCACCTTTTTGATGAGATTATTGACCAGTTAATGGGCGTACGGTTTTGTAACGTTTTATTTGTTTTTCATTGCGCCTAATCTGGGTCTACATGTGTTTATAATACAGAAAATAATACATTTAGAGGAAAAACATAAAGAAATAGTGATAAGACATTAAGATGCATCAAAATACTTTTCTCAAATAACATAATATGTAAGGAAGACGAATACATCGAAGATAATGAAGCAATTTTATGAATAGCACTTATCGAATTTCGAGGTTGCTAAATTATAAGCTCCAGGTAAATAAAGAGGTGCATGATGACACACGGTGATGGTAATAAATAACAGTTAAGAAGCTATTAAATATTTTAACAAATCTGTTCTTAATAATTTCACATATTACACACGATAATTTCGTATTTTTAACGGCATACTTGAGCTCGAAAACGTACCGTAGAATTCGGTAAATTGTGTTTTATAAAGAAATTTTAAGACCCGTAATGATCGAAAAGTGAAAGCATCATGCTTCATTATCTCTCACTGCAATCCAATCGGAAGCCACACGTTTAATCATGATTAAAACTACTCAGACACAACTCAACAATTTACCACCACGATATCGCGGAATCGAAAAATCGATTTTAAGCAACAGCAAAGATACCTTTGCAAAAGAATTTGCGGCTTGTTTGTTTTGAGTGGTCCTCAGATGCGACCGAAAACTTGATTACAGAAAAAAATAATGATTCAGAATAACCAGTCGCATGGTTGTTTCCTTGAATAGCGGTACAATATGTAAATTACGTCGTGGATGATAATATAAAGCTGTATTTCCAACTGAAAGAGCACGCATACGAATAATATGTTATTAAAAACGATAATGGTAATCATTATGCGAAAGCTTTTATACATAATATAAAATTATTATTATTTAATTTCATACATGCTTCTTGCTTTTTAATATTTGTATTAAAAAGTAAGAAGCAGATCAGAACGTAGAACTTATAATATGAGGATATAGGATACTAAAAATATAAAAGGTTTCTCGAATATCTATGAATATTTTATTTTGAAACGAGTATTTGTAAATTGTTTAACGTAAAAAATAATACACAAATCTGATCTGTAGACATAAACAAGTGACACAAATAACATCGAGGTCGACAAATAATAATAGTTTCAGACAGTGTAGGAGATTACGTAAAAAGGGAGCAAATTGCGCAAAAGCAACCTTAAATTAGCTGTTAATGAACACGTATCGTGGTAATTACGAAGTGAATGTAGCTGGTCCTGTTCATTAAGTAAAAATCTGTATCAGCCACATTGAAATTGTCATACAGAACGTTGCCAAAGATTTCATGATTGAAGGCGTCAGTGTGGCGATAGACGGTTGCTCGGCCGTATCTGGACCGATTAGCTTAAGCGCCGTTGAGACAATAATTATTGCCGATTACTGGCACCGGTTTTGTTATATCTTGCAGCGATTCCAATATATACAAAATATCAAAAATAATTTGTTAAACAACTGACGTTCCCGAATTAAACTAACCCACACAATAGTGCTTTGACTTTGTACCAAAGTTACTACCATCAACCAATAATTACTTTCAATGAGAATATTCCTAACTTCTCCTTTATTGAATGCATAACTGTATAACATTTTATTCTCATAATGCCTTAATTCGTTGTTGTTACATAAACCACCGACTTTAGAGCCTTCCAGTGTGTTTGTATTCAAAGTAGAAGACATTGTATGTCCACTTGTCGCAGTCGGACTGTTAATTCATCTCGAGTCATTAAATTATATGAGGAGAATACTAAAACCATGTAATTACTTAATTGGAACGTAAAACTAAACGCAGTATTAACGTCTGATAAAATATAGCTTAACATATATACTAATTTCTCTCTTTAACATATCGAGATAAGCAAATATTAAATAGTCATTATGCTAATAGCTGATTAATTTTACTCATTTACCTCATGACGAAGCATTAACTGAACTCTTTCGTCAATGAACTTCTACTTTTTATGGTTTCCAATATAATCGCATCTCATTTATGTTAACAAGTTTCTATTACACATTAATTTTAAACAATAAGGGATAAATATATCGAATTACATAGGCAAGAACATAAGGAAGACCCAATTAAAGACGAAGCCAAATGCAATAATAGATACAACAACAATGACCAATCCACAGAACAATGGGCAATCCTCGAATCAATACTGGACTCAAGATATTAAGCAGCGCCTTGAGAGCATGCAAATATGTGACCGTTGCGCACTGTCGTTCGTAATTACAGCTTCATAACCTTGATTATATTCATTCATAAATAGCAAAATCTTCATAAATGATAGTTCATCTACCTGTTTAATTGAGTCGCATCATGATAAAATTAATGCCCTGATCAATTATAACGGTTAATCGAACGTTGTAGACTACAACCTTATAATTTTCTCGACAACCTTCTTTAATGAAGTTTCACATAAAACAAACAAACATCCAATTACAGCCAAAGTATCAATATAAAAGATGAATTTATTAAATTTAACATTCGTCATTAATACGTGAGAAAAGATTAAATATAATACATACGCTGTCCGAGCTTATGAATGTAAACGTGCCCAACTGTTAATAATTCTCTGCTTAATGGGCTCTCATGGCTGAATAAATTTTAGCGCTAAATAAACAAGGTTTATCGTGATCTCACAATGCAACGGGTCCGAGGGTAACAGGAGCCGACTGAAGCGCCGCCATGACGATACCATCATCCCGATAGGGATCAAGGAAGACCAGTTGTCAATACATTTCACCTGCGAACTCAAGCAACTTGATGGCCTGCCCGGAACGAGTTTCCATGAATTGTGTTGCGTGAGAGACATTTTTATACATCTGACCATCGTCGGCCAGTAGATTATACCTTAATGTATTTGCCAGAGTTCAAGGTATGTCGCAAAGGTTACCCATCACCTTATGGTTGCAAGTTGGAATCTTTTTTTAAAGAGCACAATTATCTCATTAAAACTGTAAAACTTTTCTTATAAGTTTAAATTTTGATAACCAATTAAAAAAAAACTTACATGGTTAACATTTGAATTTGAATTAACATTTAAATGAATCATAACGTTACTTGTGAAAGAGTTTTAAATTTAATTAACCGTGAAATGTGTAAACACGTTAAGGGTGTTAGTCTTAAAATCTACAAAAACATCCGTAATTAGATTTAGTTTTAATTGTGGTACATTAAGGGCAGCAATTACATAAATTGCTAGCGAAATATCAGAATTAGTTAGAATAGAAAAACGTCGATTCCTTAAGATAGGAGATTTAGACCGCGAAAGAGCTAATCGTGTTAAATGCTAATTCCCGCGTCGGTCCTATGCAAATGAACGACAGCGCCACTAAATAGCATTAAGACCGTACAGGCAAATATTCCGCTAAACTTATTTACGGGACAATTCATACGTCGGAGCCAACAAACATAGGTGGTCCCAATAAAAGGTTCAGCGGACGCCGCGAGCGATCGTGTGACGATGCCGCCCTCCCTAAATGGATAATAATACGTCGTTTCGAAGCTCCCGACCCGCGTAGAATCCCCAGGACTCCGGGAGAGAAATGTAAATTGCCCGGGCGACTGACAAATAGCTTAATTAACGGCTAACACGCTACACGAGAATCGCTGGAATTATCCTAAAGGTTCATCAATGGTGTCTCGCTATGGCACGCTTCTGCTTGATACGAAAAACTTTTGAGGAAATAATTGCAGTTATATTAAAAGAATTTCCTCCAATTTAACTCGACACATTTTATGTAGTATCAAATACAATGAACAAAAGATTCCGTAATGTACTGTCATGGTTCGGCTGAAAGCCCACATGCGGTTATTTAACGAAGGCATTTAATCTCAAGGTTACACCGGGAGTTATGTTAGGAGATTTAGTTTTTTTTTCGCAATGTTGTTGGACGGTAGGCGTCACGTGGGCGCGCACGTGACGACTGTGTGTTTCTGTACAGTGGCACCGCACAACCGCTCGCGTGGGCGGCTGCCTCAATACTGACAGTACTGACGCGGAGTCGCGGACAGACGAGGTGCATGCAAACATAAAAAATCCATACTAATATTATAAATGCGAAAGTAATTCTGTCTGCCTTAGTAACTATTCATGATTAAATCTGATTAAATTAAATATGATTAAATCTGAACCTACAAAATTGAAGTGTTTATTGTTTGTTCGTCGCCGAAACGGCTAAGCCAATTTTGACGAGGCATTTACAAGCGAATAATTTACTTTTTACATTATTATGAAGGTTCCATGTAATTACGCTTTTCCCTAGTGACTAACCATCGATGACATCATTTTAAAGGGTATTAATTTAGCCCAGAAAATGAATTCATAGAAGACGCTACGTTCCAACAAAACTAAAACGAACAATTTTCACGTAAACGAAGTCGGGGTTCCGGCTAATCTATACAAATAAATAAAATGTAAGTATTCCTTTGAATTTTAAAATAAAAGTTTTCTACTAAAGGATTTGAAAGTATATGAGTAGGTGGTTAATATACAGTACTTATAACAAAAAAAAAAAACAATCTTTAAAATCTGTTTGTTTGTTCCCGGTTAATCTCCGAAACGGTTGGACCTATTTTGACAGGACTTTCACTGACAGATAGCTGATACTATAAGAAGTAACTTTTATTATAGAAAAACAAGGTTCCGCGCAAATATAACAAACTAAAGAAGAAGTATGTAATACGGCGTGCACCCAAAGCATACCTTTACACTGAACAAAATTGTTTTACTCAATTCTACGCAAACGCAGTCGCATGTAACATTAGTGTGGAATAATTTCGATAGTAATAATACGTTACTTGTATATATTTATATTATTTTAACCCCACTCTCCATACAACATTCAATTATCGATCAAGGTCGAAGAACAAAGTTTTCGCAATAATAAAACAAGAGCAATCTAGTTTATGTTCCGAAAATGTAGTGAATTCCACAAATGTCGAATATAAAAACGCTAGTAAGCTTTGACGAGCGTTAAGAAGGCGTTTCGTATGGCGAACCCTTTATTGTGGTTGAATTGGACGACCTCTGGTAAATATGAAACTCATCATTGCAAAAAACGCTAGATACGTCCGTCCTTCTTTCGACGACAGTACAGTCAATCTCTAGTCCCCGCTGTCATGTTGGCCTGCAGCTTGACACCTAGTTATATACTGACTGATCCCGAAACGCGACAAACCAAAAGTGAGACAGTGCCGAATCTATTGCTATATTACGCTATCTCTACCATCTCGCTCGAATACGATATACACAAGTTGATCTCAACATGATACATTTAAGACCATTATTGCACGTAGATATTACACTTGATATATGGGAATCGCAATCGCGTCAGAAACAATTGTCGTATTCTATGTCCTGCTATGTCCTGTTACAATGTATCCGAGCCCGACATTAAAAAAGATAGTCACAAGTTAAACATGTTAAAAAATATAACGTACTGACCACTGGCTGTGCTAATAAATAAATAAAGGAATGTTAGAACCTATATGGAACCCTAACTATAAATAAAAAAATACTCATGAATGTTTTATGCATCGACTTCTGGACTCATCAATACATTATGCATGGAAACCCGCTGGCTCGGAACGACTGAAAATTTTGACAGCTAACGATCCACCGCGGTTCACTATGGTAGTCGACAATTCAACGATTTTTTCGCGAATCCGTCCATCGATAGCATCTGTGGAAAAATGCTGGTGCCGACATATTCCTAAAGCGCCGCCAACATTGATTACGTTAATGTCATAATATCCATTCTTAGTGTTTTCATACAAAATGTTCATTTTGCGTAATTTATCTAGGAATTACTATAATTAATACACCTGCTTCGTATTCAAATATTACGTACCAATTTTCTTAGCGTTCAGGTAGAATGATATAATTGATAAGTAGCAACGCCGCCTAATGGCAAGGTATAATAAAATGGTTAGTATTTTTTTGAAGTTGAAACATCTTTAGCCGCGTTGAGCGATTTTTGGTAGAAGAAGAACTTATGGGTTCGCTTCAGCGACTTGGTAATGAAGCGTTACCAACATACTCGTGACGTATTGCGATTGCGTCAGACTAGCGACACGCGTGTGTACATTGTAATATCGATATTATGTATTGAGATTGTGCAGCAAATCATATGCATAACATATCATATGTTGGATTAATTAATATAAAATTAATAAACTGCACGAAAATGTATATAACTATTGCTCGGAGTACTAATAGATGTGATAACCAAACAAATATGAATACTTTCAATTTACAAATTACAAAATTTAAATAATACAAGCTATAATTGATTTAAAAATTAAGAAAAGAAAACAGTCATTCCATTTTCGGTTTGAGTTTTTACTTCTTAATAGGTTTTAGCGTTTGAGCACATTATCATCTGATGTTAGATAACAATGTTGTCTATAATGGTAAACACGCTGAACCTAGAGCAGGCAGGCTGTCAAGTGCAGCTAGTAACGGAACACACAAACAGATTGTCAACTTGAGAGTTGTAGCTAGCCAGGCGGACTTAGTAAAAGCCGTACCACCACGCTATGTCTTCATCACGGTGTTTTCCTCCGACTCAGTTGCTAATATTCGAACCTACGTCCATCGACGCAATGTCCGAACAAGCTATCAACTTAGTCATCATTGCGTAAAAAAACTTTCTCCATAAAAAATACTTAGGTGCTCCAACTTTAATGAAGTTCGGTCGATGTTCGATTTTATTAGTCTCAGATATATCTAATACCTACCAACATTTTATCTCTACTAATAAAATGATGTAGGTCCTGTCATTGTGCGCAAATCATTCAAAAACTATTGGATAGATTCTGACCAATTTTTTTTTATGTTACTTCTTAGATACTTGGTCTTTATTTAAAGAAAATATATATATATACTGGTTCATTTAATATAAAGTTGTAAAAGTTTTCAGAAACTACGTTTTTTATAACTACTACGCGTTCAGTTTTCTTGAAGTGTAATAGTGGGGCAGGCGGTATGATGCTTATGTTTTTTCCTCTGTGCATAAAGTATATTAAAATAATAAGCAACGCAAACAAAGTCGCGATGATGGTTTAGCATATTATATAGATTAATATGGTTAAAACTAGAATCTACATTATCATTCAATAACCAGTGAGCTAACAAATTGAAAAAAATGAATTAATTAAATACAGCAGCCTGTATAAACAAGGTAGTGAAAAAAAAGTTTGCAAGATCTCAGCGCGTAGAGAATATAATTAGCATTCTAATTTACAACTACACTTTAACATAACATCAACATAACATATCGACAGATGGTGAATCACAATTTATTGTTGTCACCCTAGTCACAGACACCCAAGTTACAGTGCATATCATAACCCAGTTATTCAACTTTAATTCTCAAGTACAAAAATATAAGAAAACGTTTAAGATTCTTTGCAAACGTCGTCTCACAGAACATTAGCAATCTTTTTAACTATGAAAAATCCGATATATGATCCATTTTGTACACATGCCGATTTTAATGAAACAAAGACTAAATGTTACTCCAGGATATGCTTTTTATCGTGAACGTAGAACTTTAGAAATGATACGTACATAAACAAACAGACAGACAGATATTTTTTAAAATGGTTGAAATTTATTTTATAACTTATTCCTTGGCACCTGTAACAATTTTTTTCACAGAAATCTAAAAAGTCTGGACACTTCAGATTTACATTCTTATTATATTCATATACCTATAGACTAGCGTACTCGGTGGACATTGTCCTGCCTTGATAATAAAAAAAATCCTAAAATTCAACCGCAGCGCCACCTATCGTATCCATTTATAAATCTAAACCATTCTCGAATCCACTGGCACACACACAATTTTTTTAATCAAAATCGGTTGTCATTTAGGAGGAATTCAGCCACATACACACGGACAGAAGAATTATATATATAAAGATCTGTTTATATTAAACAAAGTTGAACTAATCGCCTGTCTTCGATTTAACATCTAAGCACTAATATTGCAAAGTTGTATACCTGTTTAGCCACAACTGTGACATGTTTTGACTGGACACCTGGGGATTATTTTAGTCTAACCAGTAGATACTGCCTTGCAGGTGTGTCCTAAAGCTAAATTAGAATTAATCATTTCTCGCACATACGTAGTTGTTTTAATTGGCCACCCTTATATTGTTGCATAAATGTGTTAAAGTAAAGTATGCTAATTCTAATGGTCACCAGGTGTGTTAACCATATTTCCATTTAGCTTTTTTTATTTATTTTAGCAACAAAGGTCATTCACAAAGCTTTTTTTAAATCTTTTATTCTAACGAGACTGAAGTACATCCCTGATGGCTAAAGAAGAAAGAATTCAATCTTATAGATTTATAAAAAATCGTTATTTACATTTACGAGCTAAGGCCAAAAAGTCATAATCTATCCAGACCGCATTAGGTAGAATTTCTCATAAAATAATATGAAATTCTACATTTCTTTACAGGACTTTGGGAGCATTTTTGGTACAATTTCACAGTCAGTGTACATCTCCGCAACAAGTGATAAAAATCATTAGCTATTTACCCATTACATAGATAGTAGTAAGCTGACGTTTTCACACAGCGATTTGTTAATTTTCCTATCATAAAAAGGTGCTTGTTATGTGTTATATAGCCCACAATCACCATCTGTGTAGAAATTATCGTATTTTATTCTTTATGTGCTAAAATTTCCCCACACAAATCGTCAATGTCACTCGGATTATGGTGGACTCTAGAATTTATGAAGTGTAATTCGAAAACTGTCATACAGACCCTACCTGAACTTTTTTTCTTCAAACTGACAACGCTATTGGCCTGACGGGTCTTCACAGTTTCATCGGACTACATCCCTACCTGAACTATGGTCTATGTAGTATTAATTAAGCTGTTTATGCTTCCCCTTCGCCGTTAAGCAGAATAAATAAAGGCATTTGTTACGTCGCGGAAATTAAACGTAATATCCGGAGAAAATTAAAGCGTTCGGTGGATCTGCTTCATTTTCTTCCTTCGTCGTGGAAGAATTTCCACACGGAGCGTTCATGTCCTACAGGATAACATTTCATTATTTTCAAATTTCTTACTACAAAATTAATAAATTTGTAGAATTAACCTATACCATTTAATAAAACACATGTATAATTTAAAATCGTGGTGGTAGAGCGGTTTGACCGGTGGAATACCAATCTGATATCCGTAGGTTCGAACTCTGATATGTACCAATGAGTTTTTCGGAATTCGCATACACTTAGTAAATTAAATTGGTAACACTTATCGGCTGATGGTCAAGTAAAACATCGTGAGGAAACCTGAACCTGAGAAGCAATCATGTGGTATCACAGTATGTGGGAAAATATAGAAATATGGATTTCTCGGAGTTTGAAATCGTAAATACGTCGTGGACTGGCGTGGTGATTATGCCCATACCTTCCCTCGGAAAGATTTTTATGTGTTAATGATGATTATTTAAAGTCTTGTTTTTAAAAGCCAATCTCATTTATATATTCATCGTTTTATTTTTTTATGCGTTACAGATTTTAGGCTGATATTAAATGACAATGTGGACTAGATGGTAAAACGCTAAAACTCTCATCTGCTTCCGCAGTTATCTGTCACAGCGACTGCTAAAATACCGAGTCCTAACAGTCTGCTGCTCTGCCATTTCATATGCAAGTAAATAGATGGCATATCCAACCTTGATGGTAAACGTGCGATCACAGTTAGAGCAAATAATTGTATTGTATAGCTGTAGGTAGTTTTGTTTTCAGTTTATTACGCTTAATTGCAAGCTCTTTACAAACCTAAACTCAGATGACTTACTCTCAAATGAATCTACCGGAAAACACCTACAATTACTTAGCGACAGACTTTCAACTTGAAGATAGTAACTATTCAGACGGACATCAGAAAAAGCAATACCACCATGCAATGTTTTGATCACGAAATTTTCTTTCACCAAAACGTCATCTCATTGCAGTATTCATACTTACATCATTGACGCTGTCCAAACACGGTACCACTGCGTCACACACTACACATCGTAACCAATAGGCAAAGGTATTGTATTACTGTGAGATTAAAGACCTTGGACACTTATTTTAGTTCTTTTTGCAAGCCCTAAAACTATAGTGTTGTCTTGCTTTGACCAGGTTTGGACGTAGTAAGTATTCAAAAGAAAAATCTCATTCAGACAGAACAAACATTAAAGGCAGGTGTGAAACACGTTCCAACATTAAACAATGTTTCAGATACCAGTTAAAACTAGATCATTAATAAAATATACACAGTCTAGACCCGCTGCGCTATATTATTCATTAGCTTCGAATATTATACAATTTATAAAATGGTTTTTATAAAATGTTTAATATTAAATCAGCTCTAATAGCGGCCACACCAGTACAGTGGCAATATTAAGGCTACCTAAATAATATAAGTCTTGCTCTCTTCAGATTATTGTTTTAACAATTTTACTAATATTGGAGTTAATTTTTAAATATGGGTATTTTATTCATGTTCGTTATATTTTTTTATCACAGATTTTTTTTTCCTTAAATCTCCGTGGTTTTTGATTTTTTTTTCACGTATAACAATGTAAACCGTATCTCTGTTCAAAAAAAATTCAATAGAAATCATGCACTTACTCATAATTAAATTTACAAAATGGCAAATAATTCTTATATTTATTCAAGAGTATTTTTAATATCTTTATTACTAGAGGGCACGGCAGACGTTGTCCCGCCCTGATTATAAAAGAATCCTAGACAAATTATATACTAAAACTTTCCTCAAGACTCACACTATCCATTATTGAAAACCGCATAAAAATCCGTTCAGCAGTTTTTGAGTTTATCGCGAACAGCCAGACAGACAGACGCGGTAGGGAACTTTGTTTTATACTATGTAATGATGATAACATTGATTTTAATACTAAGTAAGGTCACAATAGACAAAAGATTTATTAGACAGGGCTGAATCTAATACCTATTTTTAAGTTTTAGGTAATTAATTTGACTCATCAATTAAATATAATTGTTAAATGAAACACATAAAAAAACATCTTTAAAATTTACTATGTGAAAAATATTGATATGTCCACTTATAAATTTTTCACCATTTTAAGCCTATCAATACTGTACCGTCAAGTACCAGTATATTACCGAGGTTTTTTAAGTTTTACATCTTAGACACAACTTCATTTTATACTAAGTTTTAAGTTTCTTGCCATGGGAAAGTGGCGCAAGCGGTATGGTATTTATGTTTTTTCCTCTGTATATAAAATATATTGTTTCGATAACAAAAGTTGTAGTCAAAGTCGTGAATTTCAGTTAGTGTTAAAATGGATAGGAACAAAAGCACATATTAACCTAATTCGTTTTATAATTCAGTACTAAAAGTCCGAGCTGAACGACATATCATGTTGACCGCTCTGACGTGATCATCTCATAATTCGTGCACATAGCTTACGTTTTCTCTAAAATCACGTCGTGATAGTACCGGTCGTGAGATGTAACCATCCTTTGATGTGCATCCGACGACGCGCGACGGCCCAACTAACGAACGCGACGTTCGCAGCCCATCGCCGATTAGTCGCAACGACTCGGAGACAGATGTCGCTCTGTACGACTAATCAGTGCAACAGAATGACAACTTGTCGCGGCCGAAGGACTGAATTCTATCTACATTCGAATTTGTGTCTAACTCAGCTATTACGATTTTATAAATGTACAAATACAAATGGAAGTGAAAAATAATGAATATATTTAATACTGTATGAATGCAAGTAATGGTGTTATTATTATAAAGAACAGAAAAATATTTTTAGTTACTTGAAATTACTATTATTAATTTTATATATAACTTAGCAAACGAAATTGTTCGCAAATTTAAAAATACTTTTTTGCATCTGATTGTTGTCAAATAATTACTTACTTTAAGTACAACAAACACGAATGAATGCAGTACGGCCTTTCGGTACGTAATGGAACCCGATACCAGGAGCGCATAACAGCAAGGCGTTCACTTTAGGTGTCGGTGGGAGGCGGGCCGACGCGCCAGACATTCCCATCCCCCCCCGCCCAGTTGACATGATCCACCCCGTCGCCAGATAGATAGCACTTTCTAAGCGAAGAGAGCGTACCGTAGTAGGTAGCACAGGTCTATGTTTGTGGACGTCGTGCACCTCTTTAGCAGGTATGATGCCCTGGTAAAGTAGCTGGTTACGCGCTTAACGAACCAAAGTTCGTAATTTTTAAATACTCTCCGCCGCATAAAAAAAAACTGTCTTGTCCGCAAAATAACCATACATAATAAGATCCTTCACAAGGAGTTCTTCATTAAATAAAATAAAAAATGCATATATTATGTTGAATTACCTTATCTTTAAACAACATCAAAAACTAAGAAATTATTGCTTAACAAAACGTTTATATACAATTTTCATATATTAGACGTTTCCTTATCCGCAACTCTATAAGAACCAGACAAAACAGATTTGAACACATTTGAAACAATGCTTTCATATATAAAAACTTGTTGATGGAAATGAATATTGAAATATGCGCCATCTGATAAAGCATATTCAAATGACTGACAACGTTGTGCGATGTTTCCAAAAGATGGCTCGAAGTAACAGGAAGAACGGGGACTCTCCTTGTTGCGTCTGGGCGCCTAGTACTTTTGGGACCATATTTGGCATCGGTGTTTTATCGCTAGGCGCGGTGCACGCCTCTTCTTCATAATTAATTTATTAAGTAACTAAGAAAAAAAATTAAAAGTAGTATCATCAATACATATATAAAAGAAAACGAAGTAAGTGTTCTAATGAGGTGTTATTAAAACTAACATATAGAAAATCTTCCCTATTATTCATATTCACGAGATAAAATTTACGTTAATTTTCATTTTTAAGAAAATTTTAGTGTTGTCTATCCATCCAAGGAATTAACAAACTAGAAAGAATCTACAAAGAAGTCCATACTAAATTATTCTGTTATCTAACCCTAATCCGTACGATATTAGAACTTTAGCTTGATTATCTTTAATCTGTTTCCAGTGGAGCGTTGAAACAATCGCTGAAATACAAAATAACAACACATAGGTCGAAACGACCCGCATTTATATTACAAAACTGTGGACCGTGAGATATGGGTCGCAGATGAGCGGCCACACCGCGCTCAGTGTAATTACGACGAGCGCAATAAATAATTATATCATTTCAGACCGTTTTATCGTTGTTACAGCAAATTGCGTGAAGATTTTATTACCCACAGAAATTAATACATCAATATTTATATATATAATTCTTCTGTCCGTGTGTACGTGACTGAACTCCAAAACGACTAGAAAAAGGTTTTATGAAACTTTGTGTTTTCAGGTGGGTTCAAGAATGGTTTAGATTCACAATACGACCCGGTAGGTGGCGCTGCGGTTGACTTGTAGGTTTTTTTTTATTATCAAGGCAGGACAACGCCCACCGGGTCCGCTAGTAATAATAATATATAAGAGTAAACAATTCGAAAATCGTACATATTTTCAGAAATCAAATAGTGATAACTTAAAAAATCGAAAAACTCTAATAAGCATGAGTGATTTAATTATTTATAAGATGCTTTATAACACAAAAGAAAATCGTTTTCAACTAGTGCCAAAGATCATAAACATAAAAAACAAAGAAACAGTCTTGTCAATAAAAAATAATTTATGTTAGTGTTAACAAAACAAAAAACAATCGAACAAAAAACTATAAATATAATTAGATTTAGTGTTAGAACAGAATATATTTTAAATGTAAGTATCAACGCTTAAAATATAACGTGATGAATAATAGCAGTAATAAGTAAATAATCTAATTTCTTCAGATCCAAACAGCATTAATTTTATTCAACCAAATATATTTCTTTTTTTTTTTTTTCGAACTGACTACGCTATTGACCTAGCAAGGTCTTAACAGCTTCACCGGACTACCAAATATATTTCTATCTAAGCAAATTGACAAAACGTGACGATATGCATATACAATTAATATAATAAATCTGTTTAAAACATAATAGATAATGTTGTAAAGAACAATATAAAATAATAACAAATCTAAAGATCTAAACGTCTCTTTAGAGCGTGTGGGAAAATAATCTAAATAACAATCTACATCCGAGAGTTAGGTCCTAATTAATTTAGTAATCGCTCGTGACGACTCATTCAGGCCCTAGGTCTAACCTAACCACGAACCTAACGAAATCACGACTCGCCAACGGAACGATTATCGTTTATTTTAAATTTATTAAAATGTCCCCCATAAGGACTATATCGGTGTGCGGTGCGGTCGCATCGCCCTTTGTAATTTATTCCCGACTCGATGCTATTATACATCGGACAATGAGACCTATTATCATTTATAAAGGGCCACGTTTTGATTTACATTGACGATTCTTATTTTCAATGTAATTATTTTCATACAAAGAGATTAAAACGTAAAGATCGGTTAATAAGATTTCTGAACAGAGAGTTTTCATAACATTCAAATTTAGAATGTTTCGTTAACTTTTTTTGCGAGTGGCCTTATTGGCCAGTAATTATTTCCAGAAAAAACTTAAGGACGAAAATGTTTTACAGTGACACTTTATAGTTACACAATATAATGATTAGAAGAAAAACAATATCCTAAAATACAAGTCAATATAATTAATTCTATCCACATTAATATTATAAATGCCAACTTATCTTGTCTGTTTTTGTCCTTTATAAGACTTACTTCTGAAAAATAGACCGCAATCAAATTTGGTATAATCTACGACTAGCAGAAAGGCATAGGCTCCGTTTGATTCTGAAGATACCTAACAACACGCAGATGAACTCGCAGTATAAACTAGTAGCAATAAACCATCGCCTCGAGACAAAATCATCAAAAGAGTAGATAGACAATTGGCAACTAAGAACGGATTAAGATTTTGATTTTATATCTTGTTCACAAAATAGACAACCATTTAAGACCTTTATTGTGATGTATGATGTATGTATGATGGTATCATTAACGCCCAAACTTTAATATCTTTGGAGGAAAATAATAATCTAATTTTTTATCGACATTTAGCTAGGGTTTTCACAAAATTTTGGCTTTATAGAACAATGTGTTCAAAGATGCTAAACGCGCCGACCCTAGAATGTGGCTAGGTTTCAATTAAACCTTACAAAACACAAAAGTACAATGTTTAATATAAGTATATAAAAAACATCGAATACGTTTATATTGATGTCATGAATTGATACATTAAATGAGCTAATTTGTCAATACCAACCATTGTTTCTATCCTGAATAGCTTTTCCAAAAGCGCATACATTTACTAAATGAAATTCAATTACTTAATACAAATTTTATACCATAAATCTCTACCTTTGACATGTTTAAAATTTTGGCAGTTGCACTTAATAATATAGTGAGGAATGGCGTAGAGAATAAATCTTTCAGGTGTGGCGGACTAACCTTACAGCACAGCAAATGAGTGAAATAAATTACGTAAAATAAACAAAATATCATTACATAGTATAAAACAAAGTCCCCTACCGCGTCTGTCTGTCTGTCTGTTCGCGATAAACTCAGAAACTACTGAACGGATTTTCAAGCAGTTTTCACCAGTGGATAAAGTGATTCATGAGGAACGTTTTGGTATATAATTTGTCAAGGAATTTTTTATAATCAGGGCGGGACAACGTTTGCCGGGCCCGCTAGTTAATAATATAATATTAATAAAAAATCTATAAAAGCCATAGCGTAACGAAGCTGCGAGTAGTTAGGTAAGCGGTTTCATAATTATATGATATAAGCAGATGCAATAATTGAAAAACAAACAGACAGAGGACGCCCAGACATAGAACATTTTGTTTGTCACACAACACAGACGGCGGCAGAGGTAAGCTGATCGGTTAAGTCACCATGACATCCAAGCAATTTGCTATTTATTTCATCTGTATTATATTATATACATTACTAGCTTCTGCCCGCGACTTCGTCCACATGGAATAGTTACTTTGCGCTAACGCGAACACGCAGCGGAATCTCTCAAAAGGAAAAAGACCCCGATTTTGAAATACTCTTAGTTGACGCTCTGCTGACACTACCAACACTGAGAGATTTTTCAATTCAATTCACAGAAGACTTTTTTCAAATCGGACCAGTAGTTCTTGAGATTAGCGCGTTCAATCAAACGAACTCTTCAGTTTTATAATATTAGGATAGATAATATGATATCATTAAAAACCTACGTTGTTTACTTTGTAACTTTCAAGTCTACCATTAAGACTATTCAACGTCCTGTGGACACACGATTAGATTGATTGTTAGAAACCGTCAAACTATAGTTTTAATTATTTTTAATGTAGTTGCTAACTCAATGGACACCCAGAATAACAAGAGAGAACTGAGCACGCCATTTGCTGACACCCGCTGAGCGACAGGAAGGCTTGCGTGTTGAATACGCGCTCCCGATGCAACGCGATGCATCGTGTAAGATGACCGCGATAAGTAAACAACCCCTACAAATAAGCTAATTACTTTAAACACAGCAAATGAGGTGTTTCCTTACACTTGCTCAAGGTTGTTATAATAATAAAGAAGTATTGGTCAAAGTACTACATCGATTTAATTATCGTGCCTACGACGTATTGACGCTTTTTTGGTCGAAAAATCGAGTATTTTCACTACATTCTTCTTTTTCGATATAATAAAATCAGGAAATTTACTTGAATTTCGAAAAATCCGAGGGTATTAAAAAATATTCTCTCACGATTTTTTAGTGTTATTTTTGGCAACCAATCTTCTATTAAATTATTACTGCCATTGTCGAGTAGGTAATGTTATTACAAGTTTCTTGTTAGAACTTTCCAGGGAGTTTCTGTGGCATCTCACTTATGCACAATAAACAAAATATATTACGTAAAACAACGAACATTACAAAATACAGAGTCATATAATAGAAGATTATGAATAAAATATAATATCCACTACATAACAAAGATCCCGCCATAAAAACCTCTCACGATTTTTCGTACGACAATAAACACATAGATAATAAAAAGAAACAGATGAAAATATTATGGAAAAAAGATATTTTTACATAGATTATTTTTGTATTTTAGACAACTAAGTATCAAACCGACAAATTAAGTGCTACAGTCTTTATAATAATTTACCGACAAGTTGGTACCCCTGCACATCAGATAGATAAGTTAGAACGAAGATAATACGGTAAATAGAATAACAGTCCTCGAACTTTGTATGATAATCCTTATCATAATTATAACTTTTACTTAGTTTTATTTATATCAGACACCCTATTAATTATAAAAAAATGTATCATTTTAATTTAAAAAAAAAGTTTTGATTGAGTTGACTTTTAGTGGAGATAAGAATCGTAGATAAAATATTACGATTGCAGATAATAATAAGCATTCCTTTTTATATAAGACTAAACCTATTTATGTCAGCTGTTTTTACGACCCTTGCCTAAATTCACAAACAGTTTAAAAAGTTGTACACACGGTCAGAGCGACTGAAGTTAGGTATAACTTACGAAACCGCTTACGATTTACGTTGCGATTTAATGGTTGAGTTTTGATAGACATGCGTACACGAGCCGCTTAGACTTCCCGGCACGCGTTGATTGACAACGTCTGCAAACGCAAAGTTAATAAAACGGCCCCATTTCCCTGGTATAAAATGATTGTGCACATTTTAAATTACATACTTTTCGAATTATTCGTATATCGAACATCGTTTTTTTTTAATAATTTCTATGTATAAGGCAAAGGTCACTATGGCCTAATTAATTCTAAATTATGTCAAAGTTTAGTAATTAGCAAGACACTGTGTTTTTCGAAATCCTATATCTTAAAACTAATAAAAATATGCAGTTATATACCATCTAAAACTTATCGTTTTGGTTATATTTTTGTTGCTGTAAGGATTTTTACTTGCTAAATCGTTAATAAATTGTGCTACATTTTCCGTTCAATCTTGCACAATGTTATAAGATAGTACAAATTAAGAGATCGTTAAAATACGAAATCCATTGTATTAAATTATATTAACACGAATGAAATTTTATAAAAAGCTAAATAATTATTTTACTTTGAGACTCAGGTAATGTTAATTAATGAAATTAATTTATAAGTGATTATTAAACCATAAAATTAAAATCTTACTAATTATCGGCAAAATAAAAATTCGTTATCGGCTTGTTTGAGGCAAATTATATTCCAACAAACTTTACAGAATGTATTTTTATGTATTTAGAGTCCTTGTACGTCGATGCTGAATAGGATACCTATAGCTGATAATTCAGTATTTTTAATAAATGTAATTATTTAAAAACAAAAATGTTATATATATAAAACTATGGTTGTAAATACTTGCACATAGTTCATATACATTTATTATTTTATATCTAATTACTACTAATAAGTATTGATAGTGATGAAAAACAGCAATGTCTTAAGAAATGTCTTTTTTACACTATAATATACTAGGACAATTAGGATTTTTTTTAAACAAACCGACTTATTAAAGATAAACATTAGACACATTTATTATTAGTACATAAGAATAGTACATACTAGAAACCTACCAGACATGCATAATTTACCCCAATAAAAGAATAATAAAAATCGTGTGTGTAGCTTTTAACAAAAGCATACTCATACAAGTATACCAATGAAAAAGAGGACCCTTCTATTTTTGAAGTCAGTTCCAAAGACCATAAGATTTCATCACCAATATTTCATAAACTAGCAAAGTGACTAAACTCATTATTTTACTATTTAAGAGGCATTAAAAGTCTCCACTGGTGGGACTTTTAAGAGCAGACAATGTAGATGTCTTAAAACAATCAAATTTCTCTTACAAACTGCAGAATAACTCAAAATGTCACAAACCATAGTAACACAAATAATATTAATAACTGCTATCAGAAATGTCTTATAATTTGTATGTTTTTTATAATTGTTTTTTTAAATATTTTATTATAGCAACTAGAATGGTATGTATGTATTTTCACCTATTAAAACGAAATAATCGAATGTTTACTTCATTAAATAAAAAAAATGAAATCATATCATTAGCTTGAACCATATTCTAAACTATATTTTATTCAAAATGTATATTTATATAACAGAGTTATAAATGCAATACACAAACACTAGTCCAAAATATTACAATGCTTAGATTTGACAAAATTAAAATTGATGAAAAAAAAGCTATAAAAGAAATTGGATATATAAAAAATACACAAATGAAATATAATATGAACAAACTGAAATAGGGGTAATATATAATATCATCAGTTCAAGGTGAGACACCCAATGATTATAATAGTAAAAAATCAATGCTTGAAAGTACCTAAGCCATTCTATAAAAATCATATAAATATTTCCCTTTTTTTTCGAACTGACTACGCTATTGATCAACAGCTATTGACCAACAAGGTCGTAACAGCTTCACCGGACTACTTAAATATTTACCCATGTTACTTATTTCTTTGTGTTTATATATATGTCACATTTATTTATAGACCTTTAAATATACATCAGCCACATAGAAAACCCTTTAAATATTCTGCAAATTAATAGATTAGTACAATAATAAGAAAAACATAGAAAAATTAAATTTAACAGAAACTACATCATCTGAATGAAAAAAAAAGAAATCAGGGAAAAGTATATTCATTAAATGTTTCATTTATTTATTTGTTAGGTACTCTAAACTTATATAACTCTAACTTATTAGTTACAATATGACATAAAAATTCAGCTAAGTGGAAATATATGGGAAAATGTATGTAGACTTTGGAATAAAAGAGTTTAAAGACAAATTGAAATACCAATCTATATATATATATATACATTTAACCGAAGTTGAGAAATCAAATTTTTAAACCTTACTTAAAAACGTTTCCTACTCATGGCATGGCAAAGTAAACAACTAACATATAACTGAATTTATTCCTAAACACTTTATCTAATAGTTTCAATGTTACGCGTGGCGCCATCTATGACAGATAGATTGAACTCGATAATAACAGCTGTCATATTTATTTACTCCAAAATGTTGTGACAAATAAAATTAGTAATGTAGATATATGTACAAGAACACTGTCTAGTGAAGTAGGCATTTTGATAATTATAGGATTTTATAGAGAACAACCGTGAAATTCTATGTAAATATCGGTAATACTCACAGAAAAATATGTTGGTAACAGCTGACACCTGTCAAAACTTTCATCACAAATGTTCACAAGAACACGATAAATAAACTAAAAATACACATTTCTAGTCGCGGTATACTGTTAAATACGATGTATTGAGAGAAAAAATAAATCTGAACACGTTTTTAGCAATATTCCATACGGCGTATATCATCACAAAACATAACCTATAAACACTAAAGATTTGTATAATTTTGAAATATTTACACAGTTTTTCAATACAGCTCGTACGCTATATGTTTATTTTACTGTCACTATTATATTTGCAATTGTAATTAAATTTGTATAAAGTAGTTTCTACCTATAGCTCAAAGATTGATAATCTAGTAACTGTAGGTGTGTAGCAAATACATAACAGAATTGTATGTAGAAAATATTTATAATTAATGTTTATGTTTAATAAGGTTTACATATATAGATAATTTGATATAGATTTATTTAGAATATTATTCATATATATATTTTGTATACATAATTTCATATTCTTAATTTTTGTTAAAGGGTCTTAATCATATTTCAACAACTTAGTAAAATCTTTACTAGAGTTTAAAACAACTTTTACAAAATAAACTATAATTTATAGTAAATTTTAAGAATTCATATAATTGCAAAGGGCTATTCTATAAAATAAATCATATAATAGACACCTAAATTTCATTTATACCCGAGAAAAAAATCTGAACAAGATTTCATTGAATCTGTACCGCACAAAACTTTATAAAACTTGTATCACATTATTCTAACTATCAAACAGTGTTTAATGTCACAAATAAACCTATTTACATGTTACTAAATCAGTGAGCTCATAATATTTTTATGCACTTTGACACAAATGCAGCCGGAGATATCAGACGACCCATATGGAATATTGCCAAAAGTGGTCTGAATGACCCACCTTCTTCATAATGCCAGTCTTCCGCTTCGAGAACGTCGTGTACCGCCGTAGCTTGTTGTCTATATACTCCATCTTGATCTTGACGCGACCTTTGGTCTTTTTGCCGTTGGATGGGGGTGACTTTTTTGGTTGCAGGGAAGCATAACCGTCGTCGGCGATATCTGGCATCTGGCAGTGCTCTAGGCCGACACTCTGGGAGGGTCTTTCGTCGTAGCACTGGTCCGAGGGACGCTTGACTCCTGCGCGTGGCATCGGGCACGGTTGCATTCCCGGGCGGAGCGGGCCCGAGGCTCCCAGAGCACTCGGCGGCCGCCCAGTACCGTACATGTCCGGCATCTCTCCTAGCAACCCCATTCCGTACGGCGACCCGAAGCGGGGCTCCCGCGCTCCGCCGGGCGCGTCCATGATCACCTCGCAGTACGCCACAGTAACCGGTGCGCACACGCGCTAAACACACCTCACCGTCCGAAAGACGAACGGAGACTGACCGAAAACGCGACAAAACCGAGGGCGGGACTGACGGCTCGGCCGCTCGGACCGCAACTGACTTCGCGCGGCTTCGTCCCGCGCCGCTCCACCTCTAGCCGTCCCGTTTACGCGGCAATACGATTAACGTCACCGAACGAGACGGCGATAACGATAGTGCACGTAACCCGACACATCCGTAGGAAAAGCGTCGTCCGGCGGGAGCCCGCGAACGCTTTCAGTGCCCGAAATCCGTATGAAAATAGAGCTTTTATTTTGAGTTTATTTCGTAAATAGAAATAATAGAGTCGGAAGTGGAGCGGGTCGGCCGCGGCGGCGGGGCGGTGGGCAGACCCGGAGCCATATTTAGACGCGAGCCGTGCCAAATATGGCATGCGACGGCCAAATGCGAGCCACTCCTACCTACACCTGGCGATTTTCACGTCTAATAATTAAAAACTTTGTCACGTAACGTATCGATACATACCCGCAAACATGCCGGCCACATACTGAAACATCTTGACGTCGATACTCCAGCAACACCGTTCAGAGAGACCATTTAGATACTTGAACTCTGCAATACCAAGTAACTTAGTTTAACACGTTTGGGTTTTACTCAAACCGTTGCTAAAGAATACAAGTATATCTATTCTTAAAATAGTATTTATTGTGTTATATATTAATATTCCATCAACAAGTTACAGAATCATTATTAAACTAACTAAAAATAATAGTCTAAATATCGGTAAAGTATTATAGGCATAGTTATTATCGTCTGTATGGGTGTCTTAGTTGAATCAAACACGAGGTCTCTAGTTCGGTTTTTCTCTTTTGCTTTATTTCTGGAGTACCACGTGCTACTACAGATTTGACTGTATATGTTAAGCACACATGCGCACAAATTCGGGTTGTCTGTTTATTGTCCCCTTTTCACGTCTAAACATCTGAACCAATTTCAATGAAATTTGATAGAGAGTTAGCCTGGACATAGGAAAAAGGTGAAGGTGTTTTTGAAAATGATACAGAAAAAATACACCCAGTGCAGAGAGAAGGCTTTGCGTAGTTTATAATACTATCACTACATAATAAAACAAGGTCCTCTACCACGTCTGTTTGTTAGTCTGTTCGCGATAAACTCAAAAACTATTGAACGAATTTTCATGCGGCTTTCAGCAATAGATAAAGTGAGTGGTTAGAAAGGTAGATATATAATTTATAATTTGTGAGGATTTTTTTTATTATCGAGGCGGGACGACGTCCACCGGACTCGCTAATATCTACTATAGTAAGTTAATAAGGTTATCCGAGTATCAGGTTTGATTAGTATATAATTTTTTACATACATTTAAAAAAATCGAGGCAGTCATAAGGACTACAGACAGAAGTGAAAACTCAATACAATACATTAACTGTGTTCTGTTTTGAAATGTTTAATTAATTATAGTGTGAATTATTTAAATTTCCTAATTTGTAAATTGAAATTGTTATCATTAGTTTCACGTTTATTGGCACATCGAACGATAATTATTATATACATTTTTATACAGTTTATTATTAATATTTGATAGGCTTGAACAATTTCAATATAAAGTATCAATATAAGATGTGCACAGGCCCCTATACAACGCACCGCTAGTCTTAACGCAAGCCGCGCAAGCGCAATATGGTCGGTCACGCTTACTAGCACGTCATGACGCGAAATTATAAATCTATCTCCTGCCAAAGATGCCGCTCAACGCGCCCATAGAAGTTTTCACTTCAAAAAATATGTGTTTAAAGTTTATTAAAATTATGTCATGAAAATATCTCAGGTGAAGCTATGACGAGTCAGAGGTAACGCTTTCAGGCACGTCATCGATTGATGTAGTTTGAATTCTACAATGACCCTTTGTGAAAGAAAACAACATTATGAAAATACTAGCTTTTGTTCACGGCTTCGGTCGCGCTAATGCAGATTTCAGCTACACCTTGGGGATATCACATTTTTTTTTTTGCTAAAAACAAAGTATTAAATATTATTAGTACATAGGATACCTCTATATCCTTTTCTGTATCCAAGATAACCTGTGTAGAAAATTTCAAGATAAACGATTAAGTAGTTGTTACCTAGCATGAAACCGTAAAAAACAAACTCACAGTTGTATTTATAATCATTACATAGTATAAAACAAAGTCCCCTACCGCGTCTGTCTGTCTGTCTGTTCGCGATAAACTCAAAAACTACCGAACGGATTTTCATGCGGTTTTCACCGGTGGATAGAGTGATTGATGAGGAACGTTTCAGTGTATATTTTGTCAATATTTTTTTCATAATCAGGGCGGGACAACGTCTGCCGGGCCCGCTAGTTATATGATATTAGTGAGGATAGTATGATGTTTGTATATTTCTGAGTGCTCTTTTAATTCGCATTTGTTCATAAACTTATATTAGTGTGTTTTATTAATTAACATACAGTTGAAAAGCTAATCAGACTTACAGGCTAGTTGTATACGCTCACGTTGTAACTTCATCAAAGAGATTTTGTTACCGGTGGTCGTAATATGTAATGACAATTATATACGATTAAATTGCGACCACAATACACCAAATATAATATCATTATTTTGGATAATATATATTCTTATTCTTTACTAGCGGGCCCGACAGACGTTGTCCCACCCTGATTAAAAATAAATCCTTGACAAATTATATACCAAAACGTTCCTCAGGAATCACTTTATCCACTGGTGAAAACCGCATGAAAATCCGTTCGATAGTTTTTGAGTTTATCGCGAACAGACAGACAGACAGACGCGGTAGGGGACTTTATTTTATACTATGTAATGATTTAACAGAGATAAAAAGATTTTTATTTGGCTGAAAAGTGACCCAACATATGCTTGATGATAAAGCAGGTACAGTGACTCTCTTTTCGTTTCTCGCGCTTCAGGATCAGCCAGCGTCTATACAACTGCATAGATATTAGACATAAGATAAAATGCAGCTACTGTGTCGTAACAAATTATATTTTTTTTTATTAACGTTAGAACGAAAATGCAGCAAATTTACCAAAAATCGTTTGTCTAAAGCAACTATACTCAACCTGCAGCCCGCCGGGTCTTTGTAGTTGGCCCACCAGATTATACTTTATTTTCAATTATTTTAAATTTCCTGCTCATCAGAAAAACTATGAGCATGCTGAATAAGTTAAACAGATCCCAGATAACCCTACCGCAATGCGTTCCTTATGATATAAGCTTGTTTTATTGGTCAACCATTTTTCACTACATTAATACGTTGTGAATTTGAAAAATTTGAATTTGAACTAAATATTTGTAGTTTGCGGCCCGCGACACCAATAGTGAAACGTGACTGTGGCCCGTTTAAAAAAAGAATGAGTACCACTGGTCTAAAATATAAATCAAACTATAACCACATGTTACTGTACGTTATAAGGAAAAACAACCGGGACTAATCACCAAATCGGCCAGGACTAATATTTGACCCCGGAGCATAAATCGTAACAAATGGTAAAATTAGTTATAGGATGATAAGTATCAGTAACTAAGCTACTGGTATTTTGGTGCCTAAACGATGCATTTATAACTCTCTTTATGGATTTATACTCTCTCTCTTTATACTGCTCGAAGATCACAATTTTATCTTCATTATAAACTCGAATACTATTTGATTGCTCGCGAGGAGTATTGGCAAATGGTATATGTAGTGTTTGATGTGAGTTTACCATACAAATTCTAATATATCACTACAATAAGTTATGCTAGTTTATATTGCAACTAGTGTTATTTGGTTTTAAGTTATAATTTAACACACTCGAAGTCGCGGGCAGTTGCTAATCCTAACTAATCTTATAAATGCGAATGTAAGTTTGTTTGTTACGCTTTCATGCCTTCACTACTCAACAGATCATTATTACATTTTGCAAAAAAATGTCAAGAGCATAGAAAACGGCATATGGTTCCTTTTTCATCTGGAAGAAAGTAATGTGAGCGAAACCGCGAGCAAAAACTACTATTTTATAAACTGATTCTATCAAATTTATTTCCGTTTTTATTTTACTTGTTTTACAAATCAAAACAATTTAGACCCTGAGAAGGCGCTTATGAACGTCAAAACTACTACTTTCTGTTATTAATATCAAATTTAAATTTTTCATGTAGGTACACCTCGCATACGTAAAATCAAAAGATTTTCGTTGCAGTGAGACGTGGTAGTCGCCAATCAAATGCAGGCGGAAGTGCGAAGTAACCGTCCACTATAATATTAAAACATGGATTTTCGCATAATAACACCATCTTTAATAAAAAAGAAACAGACATTGAAAGTGGCTAAAATATAAAAAATACTGTTATAAAATAAATTGTTACTCGAGGATAATACCTATGTTATGTCATCCTTCATCTAGATATTGTCGAAGTCGCTATACGATTGCTGGTATATTATAAAAAGAAAAACAACTAAAATGTTGATCAGCTCTAACAGAAATTATACCCGCTTCTTTCGTAATACCTAACTATAACGAAGCACAAATAATTTAGATTGCCGATTTCTATATTCGTTTATATATGTCATAGTGGGAGCATCCAGCAGTCGGATCATTCAGCAGTCAGAATTAACACATAAATAGTAACGCATATTTTTATTACAGAATCTTACGAACATCCGAATTATCATAGGTGTTTGCTAACAGCGCCATCTATTATTTTCTATGTTAATCAATACTGGCAATGTATTGTTAATGCACTTCTATGTAATTATTCTAAATGTGGTTTATTCTAAATTATTGAGTAATTTAGGTTAGATTAAACTGTTCATAACTTCTAAGAATTCCACATGTTTATTCACATAAGCACTGATAGAAGTCACTAAATAAACCGGTGTCACGCCACACTCGACGCGTGACACCATCTTAAGAAATAGTGGCGGCGTACGATAACATTTCTAACTTGATTTGATTCTTGATTTAAAGCGGACCTAAATTAGTGTCACGATAATTAAAATCGGACTTGTGAAATTGTAATAGAAATATTCTAGATTTAAGTAGCATTTGGAACCTTTTGTTATTTATTAAAACCGGAAATACAGTATATGTGCAGTCGAGATAGAATAGTAAAGTTGCTAATTAAAATAAATAACAATGTAATTAAAACATATTGGGATTGTACTATGTTATTAGGATTACTTTGTAATCACTAGAATAATTGTCGATCTAAAATGGGTTTTATAGCGAATAAGGATTTGTAAAGTACTTCGGTTGTTACAACGGTGAATTATTTTAAGATAATTAATGATGACGTAATTATTCAACGTATGATGTAAAAATCGTTATTTATTTATAATTACAATTATTAGCGAACATAAAGTGTAACTATGTACAAAATCGTAGATTAAGTACTTCGTTAAACTAAGACTTCTTTCACTTGGGTTGTCGGTAGGTGAAGGAAGGCGATTCCTTTATAAGTGCTTGTACGAGGTTGTGCAAGATTCATTATTCATTATTGTTTCGAATTCGTGAAATCTATCGTTATTGTCGCTAAGTGATAATTATTGTCTCTGAGATTATTGTAAAAGCATTAAAGAACAAGAATCGAAGAAGTCGTCGTTTCATTTCATAGTGCCAGTCGTGTTGTGAAAATACATACAAATGGAAGACGATGCCATCCGTGCTCTCTGTTCTATAGGCTTTATACTCTGACATATATAATAGCTGCTTCTACACTAGACGCTCTTTCCCGCGTGAAAACGATTTCGCGCAGGACAGAGTGCGCATGTAAAGAAAATAACAATAACTCGTAAATTCACGTACGCGCTTTCTCGTGTTCAGTTTTGGAGACTCCAATCGCGCGTGAAAGACCGTGTCACGTAAAGGCAGCTAATCTATCACGTTACGTAACTAGGTCGTATTACGGAAGTTTCCTTATAAAACTTAATTAATTACAGCTTCATATTAAAATGGGAATTTATATTAGGACAAATGATGTGTGACCGCAAAGCAGTACGAGAGATACCTGTCACGTACGCTCTATGACGTCATGTCTCATTATCTCGGAGAAGACAGCCACAGAATACTTGTTCATTGAATTCCGTGACTATTACTAAGAATACAGAGGGTTACAGGGATTCCTACTTAACACCATATAAAATGAAGCATCAATGTACTTTTTTTGGCAACCAATCTTCTAGTAGACTATTACCACAGTATACATGTAAGAGACAGTACGGAAACTACCTATAAACACTCGTACCGCCATACTCACACAAACACGGGCACCAACGAGACTCCTAAGCGGTTTTCGCGGTGCTGGCCATAGAATACCTTTTAAAACCTCTCGTCAATGCGTATGTTTGTGTGAGTGTGCCGTTTTCGAGCGTTTGTAGGTGGTTTCCGTACTGTCTCTCATATTTATACTGTGTTATTACTGCCATTGTCGAGTAGGTTATGATATTACAAGTTAGATTTCAATAAACTAACAAGATGGTAGCGGTTTTTTAAGAAGTTTGCAGGGTTTGTGTGGCAAGTCCGAATCCATGCTCCGTGGTATTATGACCCATCCACTTCACTTCTGAACAATAACCAAACTATATTACGTAAAACATCACCAATATTACAAAATATAGAGTCAAATAACACAATACTATGAATAAAATATAAAATCGACTATATAACATTCCAATATCCCGTCAAAAACTAGCATCAAGATGTTATAGTCAGATTGTAATTATCGCCCTATACTCAATGATAAGAACAGTACGATTCGCTAGCAGTACCTACGAAAACCACGACATCAAAAACCATCGTGTGTTACTTGTCTAAAAATACCACGGCGACTGCGGGTACCATGTTCAAGAAAGATGCAGTAACTGAGTGAATTAAAGTTTGGAGAAAAAGTCAATATTACAACCATCATACTTCAAATGTAAGAAATGAGATAGTTATATTCTTAGGCGTATTGCGTTCCAAGATCATTCAGTCCAATGGTAGTATATCTGTACCCGACTGGATTGCAACCACCACATACACTGCGATAAGTCCGTTATAATAGTTCTCTTTCCGTTTACCACATTTTGCTAACAATCATAGTATACCCAGCTGCCGACAAGCATGACAGCGGCTATTGGTAGTGGATTGTACAGTACGTAGGACAGTCACTTTGTCGTGCTTCAAAAACAAAAAAATAAAACTACTTATTAAATTAAAATAAGAAAATTCAGTTTCGTAAAGTAGTATTGGGCTTGGTAGACGTTGTACCCTTTTCGGTAGTTAAAAATACGGCCACAACGCCACCTACCAGACTACAGGTTTATGATTTTCATTGTTAACAGCAAGGTAACATTTAAATATACTATATATGGTAATTTGCAAAGTGAATCTAAAAGAGACAATAAGAGATGACAAGATTAATCAAATAATTGTAAAATATACTAATCACATAGTCTGTAAGTTGAAAAATCTAAATAAATAACAATAGGTATATTGTAAGATGTAGTACTATCTGATAAAAATAGTTGTAATGTCTTTATGTAAATACTTGTAAAAGGTAATGTAGGAAATGCATTCCTGCTGTATTCAAGGCGCAAAAAACAATTGCAGTTGTTATGCCACCTAAAGTATCTGACCTTAATTTGAAAGAAAATGAACATTTAAGCATATATTATGAATTTTCTAACCTATAAAAATTATGTCGGCGAAGTAAATTCCTGACTATGATTTTAATGAGTACGTAAAGTCATTCAAAAGCTATACGATCACTAAAAATTAAATTTTGGGAGAATTTTAACTATTGTTCTAGGCGTCGTTACATTTTTCCAAAATCAAGGCATAACGATGGGAATTCCTATAAGGAAGGAAGATATGACAAATTATGTATGGGAAATAATATTTTACTATTCCGCTTATTCTGAGTGCTCATTCTAGGAACATCTATGATAAAATCCTGGTGATTTTAGCATCAGTCATTACAACCACCAATGTCGCATACACTTTGATTATATACTAACAATAGACATAACTACTTCATTATCTGTCGGCACAACATCTTTGTCATGTGATGTATGATTTGGCTTAATTTTTACAATCGACCGCCTGCCTGCCATCAACGCTTCTTGGAATTAATAGTTAATAGACATAATTACTTTTATAAAACTGATTTCAATAAAAAAAAACTGTATGAATCTTTGTACTACGCGAAGGAAGTCGCGGGTGAATAACTAGTAGATGTATATATACAAACGAAAAGAATTGATGTGAATACGCTGATTACAAAATATTTAATTATTATTTAGAAAACTTACAGCTTAATAATATATTTACATTCGTAATATAATTTGGCGTTACGATTTACTACGAAAAGTTTTGTCTATTGTATATTATAAAAGAACTATTAAACTATTATTATTACTTCCTGGGTCATTGTCTATCGGTGTCCTGACTGCTTATGAGATCTAATATGGTTCGCGTTTCCGACTTTTGTTCGCGGGTATTTAGTCCACATCGATTTTAATATCCTGGAAGCTATGGTGATAGTTTTTGATCAGATGTTATGAGTAGGCAAAATCAATAGGAAGTTTTTGGCGGAATCTTGGAATGTCATGTGTTAATTTTATATTTTATTCATAATCTTGTGTTATTTGGCTCTATATTTTGTAATATTGGCGGTCTTTACGTAATATAGTTTGATTATTATGCACAAGTGCAGTGGAAGGGAAATAATATCACGGAGCATGGATTCTGCCTTGTAACAAAAACTCCCTGGAAAGTTCTAACAAGGCGGCCACCAACTTGTTAGTTAATTGAAATGATCGCAAGAAATCTGTAATATCATTACTTACTCGACAATGTCAGTAATAATCGATTAGGAGAGTGGTTGCCAAAAATAAATTAAAGAAGAAAATTGATAGATAATATTGCCAAGCGCTGGAGCGATGATGATTCAGGAGTATCTTATTCGAATATCTGAGTTCGTATCCTACATCTAGCCCAAGTTTTACATTAAAGAAAACCTCGCAATGAAACAATCGTATAGTGTTAGAATATTTTTAATACTCACCTAGATAAATACCACCCTTAAAGATTTAGTTAAAATTATAAGAAGTTATAAAAAGTTGTCTTACGTTGTCTTGCAAGACAAATCGAATATACTTCTTTGTCTTTAAGGTAAGAACTAGTAGGTGATATTACATCGCTATAGCCCAAAGCTATTAGTTAGTCATAAGACGGTACTTTGAAAGATGAATAATTCTGACAGCTTTTCTTGTAGGAACGTGATGTTATAATAGGTATCTATGAAATTGCCGTTCTGCAGTACTGACCATTTCAAATCAAAATAATTTTTGTTTGGCTAAGAATTCTAATTTCAAATTAATTTTATTTTAAAAACATGGAATTCTTTTTCCAAAAGCAGTCATTTGTTTATTGATAAGTGTTACATTTTCATCGCATTTAAATTTTTTTTCATCATGGATACGTTAAAAATTCGAGTAATTATGGAATATGAGTACCGTCGTGGCAGCAACGCGGCACAAGCGGCACGCAACATCGGCGACGTTTACGGAGCTAACACTACAAACCAACGCACCACCTGTTATTGGTTTGCTCGCTTCCGTTCTGGGAATTTCGAAATAAAAAATACATGAAAAAAAATCGTTTAAATATTTTCATACAAAACGGCAATTTCATAGGTAAAGACCTAATATAAATTGCAAGCATCGAAAATGAAACGTTTGGTATTTCTTCATTATTAGAGACCTGGAATTCTACATCACAGGTTTTTCATAATAATTGATGAACGAGGTAAAGCTTCTAGATTCGTCTATATTTGTAAAAGATTTCCTTCTATAAAACAAGTTAGTTCCAAAAAAAAACTTCCCATAGGGTCTTCCAAATAGTTCTTCCGAGATGTTACTGCTGGGAAATCCTATCGAGAACACAGCTACATACTCTGGCGAAAAGCCGTGGCTTCGTTTGTATTTATTACAATATAAAACCTAATAAAAATAGAATATAGCCCACTTATGGATGAATTAGTGAAAGATTTTTATTATTGAAAGAATTTTTAGAAAAGCGCTGTTAGTTCCGATAATTATCATCGACGTAGTTTCGAATCTATGTAATGAGTCGGAAATTTCGATAAAGGAAACTATCGTGATGAAATCATAGCATGGTAGTAAGGCCTTTTCTAGTCTCACCTGGTCTTACCATCCTCAAGGTGAAAAACAAGTGCAAATAATCTATAGGTGTATATTGCGAAATGTACACTTGAAGGCTACTCTGCCTCCCCAGGTTAAGCGTATTTACCATCTTACTAGTGGTCGCCTACTGGTTGAAATTCGACCATAATTCATTTTGACATTCAAAAGACCAAAGAGAATAATAATAATTTCAGTGGGTTCATAAATTCACTAAAGATATATTATTTATGAATTAATCATATACGTATTTATTAATTTATATTATAAATTTACTTATATAATTAACCTATAGTTTGACCAATTAATTTTAAAGGGCATGTAAGGTATGGAACGTAAATCATGTTAAAAATATTGAATGTAGGGTGAAAAAAGGTAATTGAAACGTAAACGTCTTTTTCATTTACATGTGTATATATGTTGTGTGTCATTTAAACAGTAGTGTGTGTAATGTTTATTTTAATTAATTTAATGTATTTCGAATGCATTTTATACAAAAAAATAGGTTCATGCACTTCACCTACATATAAACTTTAACTATGCCAAATTTCACATTCATCCGTTCGTGGAATTTACTTAAAAAGGTGTACAAAGTTTTCGCTTAACGTATTTATATATCACACCGTCATTTAACATCAAGTAAGACTGCGGCCAAACGCTAAAAGCTCTGATTAAAAAAAACCACCTACCAACAAACAAACTTTACATATTTATGACAATAATATAGAAAACTTGCTAATTGACACCCATAAACGATTTTATTTAAGAAAACCAAAATCGTATTATAATAAATATCCGTATATAGATGTCTAATGGTGTTTACCCGTTAGTAGAAAATTGGTTTTTTATAGCAGCACATGTCGCGACGCCTACTGTCTGATAAATCCATTTGAAAATTATTTCGGTATTAATGACTGAATTCTTTATTCTATTCATTATATACAAATGAGTAACCATTATATATTATGTTATGAATATATAAAGCCACGACATATAGGAGTTTGCCTGTTTGTCTGTTAGTATGCTTGGAAGTCAAAAACAACTTACGCGATGTATATAATTGTGTATTTAAATTTATAGAGATATATTTAACCGCCAGTAGTTATATATAATATAGTTTATATATACGAAATCTAAATATTAAGAATTGTAAGTAACAGGTATATGAATTGTACACGAAACATAATCGAATTAAAATTGACATTACAATATATGAAATGTCTCCAAACGTTCGAACTAGACCCTTAGATATTATCTGTGCTTTCTTAACTTAATCTTCTTTCTTTCTTTAATTTCAGTGAGTGGGATCATACGATTTATTTTATTTATCTCTTTAATCTTTATTCTACATCATTATACGTAACACTACAAAACATTTTAAATTATGTGATTAGTACTAAGAGCGGCCTTATTGTTAATAGCAATGTCTTTCAGGCAACCCTTAGACGGATATATCCGATGGAGTAAAATTGGGGTATTTAGGTTGTACAACTAATACAAAACTAGTAAATACCACATAAATTAGCAGCACGTATACTATAACATACATATAAAATCATTACATAGTATAAAACAAAGTCCCCTAACGCGTCTGTCTTTCTGTCTGTTCGCGATAAACTCAAAAACTACTGAACGGATCTTTATGCGGTTTTCGCCAGTGGATAAAATGATTTACGAGGAACGTTTTGGTATATAATTTGTCCATGATTTTTTTTATAATCAGGGCGGGACAACGTCTGCCGGGCCCGCTAGTATATTATAAAATTAAAATAATTAACCAGCCGTATCTCTACAAGCTGTCGTTTTTAACATATCATGAGTTCTAGAATATACAATGAGCTATACGAAATCGCGCCGGTTTCCACCAATCCATCCATTTAGCGAAGACACGTCCACTGCTGTACAGTGGCCTCCTGTAAAGATCACCACAGTAACTATCTCTCCCCATGGTAACTGGTCTGTTCAAGAAGCGTAGTTCCAATGCGTGGTCACCACTCGCGGACTCTTCGTATATTACTATATTATATTTGTTCGCAGTCTACTCTACAGGAGAATTTTCCCAAATCCCATATAAGGACAAGGGACTTCCAGTTTGACAGGAAATCATTAATTGCTCACTAAACCATTGATATGATAAAATATTTCATAATGAATTAAATATTACTATATTATATTAGTTCTTGGTCTACTTTACAGGCAAAATTTACCAAATCCCATATAAGGATAAGGGATTTCCAACCTGTCAGGAAATCATTAATTGCTCACTAAACCATATGATAAAATATTTCATAACGCATACTATTAATTAGGCCCAATTCAAATATGCTATTAATAATTGAGACAAAATGTTTTATCAAAAGGAAAACCTTGCGTAATTGATGGGTCGCATAGTAACATAAGTATAATACTAATTATATTCTATCTTGTTTGAAATTACGCAAATTGTATTGACGTAATAGAGTGGTGCCCAAGACAATACAAAAGATTCTTTCTTTTTCTTTCTGTCCGACGAGACAGCGTCAGAAATGGAAGGATGACGAAGCGATGATGCCTTAGTTGATAGCGTGTTCGGACACCGCGTCGATGGACGTAGGTTCGAATCCTAGTAACTGAGCCGGTCTTTCGGTGAAGGAAAACATCGTGATGAGATCACAGCATGGTGGTAGGGCTTTTTCTTAGTCCGCCTGGCTAACTACCAACCTCAACTTGGAAATATGCCACCAAACACTTGTGTGGTGTTTTCCGGCAGTTACACTTGAGACCCAGCCCACTCTATGTTTCGTGTTTCCATCTTAGATCACATCGTCATTTAAAATAAGATTGTGGTCAATCACTAAAATCAACAAAGCATGAAAAATACGTTAGGAGTATAGCGGGCGTTACTTGGCGAAGACAAGCACAGTATCGCATCCTTTATCAAACTTTAGGAGATGCTTACGCTAGAAACCAAGACAATCTTCAAATACTGGTGTAAAAAAACATGTATTGTAACACTTAAAGTTATAAGTAAGATTGTTAAACAAAGGCTATTACCATTAACGTTGTCAGTTATTCTGCTGTTGGATAACTTACTGTTTTATACCGTATTTGTAACGATAACAAGTCAACATTCATTGTTTATTTCGTAACTTTGACGCGAAGCAACTTGAAATGATCTCCTTGTTACACCTGTAGATGGTTGCATAGTGTTTGCTTGTTCACATAATGAAATAACCCAATTGAATGCATATAAAATAGCAGAATAATATCTTTAACTATTTGTTATCCTTTGCCTAAAAATAATGAACTACATAATTAATTATTGTAATAATGATCACCTCTAATGGATTCCATTATATGAGGCATTACCTTAACAGATACGAGTTTGATAATAGCACAAATATAGTTATCACTGGTCCGTATAACTAACCTTGGACTTCTTTAGACAAGACATTAGATTTGGTGATAACTGGTTGAGTTGACTTTACAAATTGGTGACCAGCAAAGGCTAAACGGAAGGTAAAATGAGCAGTTACATTAGGTGCATTAGGAACAAATTACGGTAAGACTTATTTGGTGGATCAATTGACGCTGCCCACTATGATAATAGTGATTCAACCGAGATAAGAAACTATATAGCATTGTAGCAACCCAGAGTTCTGCTATATCTTTAAATTTAAAAATTGATATGTAGCAACGAATGGTGTGTAAAATAAAATCTGAGAACGATGGTGACTATTAAAACACAAATGGTAATCGACAGTCATCATGGTTAGAACGTTCTGAATTATAGTCATAACACGTTATAACAATTTATTTAACTGGTAGGTTCTGGAACGTTAAACTCCAAAGTAAACAAATTCAAATGGCTTTTCACCGTGTAATATTGTGGATTTCAGTCTGATATAAATACTATTTATGATTCCATGTCCCCAGCAGGGTTTTCTTCCAGGGGTATGACAAGGCGCTGTGCAAAAAGAGACCGAAATACGCTCTTCAAGGTCGACAACACAAGAGCGATGCCCCTGGTTACAGTTGTCCATAGACGAGGTTAACCTTTCACCATCAGGTAGGCTATCTGCATGTTTTCAGCTCCTCGGCACTAAAAATGTTCGCTTTGAGAAGACCTTTACTGCATATTGCAGGACGGTATGACAACGGTGACTGGCGATGTATAAGGTCGTCTGGCGGTGGTCACCGTTGTTTTTGGATTGTACTGTACTTACCATCAGGCATAGTACAATCACTTTGCCGTGCTACAATAAAAAAAATGTTATCAGTTAATTCCTATTTCAAAACAATAATTATATTCACTTCCTAAACATCATAAACATCTTCTCGTTAGTCCTGGATTAAAAAAAAACTTTAATCGAGTTGAAATTTGTAAAACTTACTGGTACATTTTACAAATCGATATATCACCTCTAGATTGAAAGGGATGTTTTTAAATACTTCAAAGAAAACAGAACGGCATTACTTAACTTTCTAATTAATTTATCGAGCGAGTAAATGTTGCCAGATTTCTGGAATTCACTATTTTTGCAGGTCTTTTAACATACCGTATCACTTTTTTTGTGAAAGAATTAATAATGCTTAAACTTTTTTTAAAGGAAATTTATTATTGAAATCAAAATTAAATATAACATTATCTAATTTTAATTCAGTACATAATAATATACTTTAAAAAGAGACACATCTCGAATTTCAAATAATATAACCTAACCTAATAGTGAAAATAGTTTTTAATACACAAACATAGATGACATTTTATAAATCTGTCCACATGTCAACATACTTTTATTTGTCCCTGATAGAATATTATTAAAGTATTTAATTTTCTTTTTAAATTTACACAAAACAAAATCTTCAATTTATATGACGATTCTACTAAAACTATATTGAGCACAGTGAAACCTGAGCATCTGTCAAGTTTCAATTATATTTTCTTTCGTTTTATTGGATAATTAAGGAGGAATAATAAGGATAAGCAGGATAAATAAGGATTGAAATACAACATCGATTACTGATTTGCAGTTACTTGTTACTAGTTTATTAAAATAATTATATGTAGTCTATACAAATAAGATATTAGAGACCTGCCGTTGTGCGTGCATTAGGAAAAAACTACAGGATAGATTTCAATATTTTGAAGTGGAGACTTCTTTAGTTGCGTTGAGCGGTATTTTTGAAGGAGATAAATTTATAATTCCGCATCATGTCATGCTAGTAAGCGTAGTAACAGTGTCAATAATATGAAAACCACACTAATGTTAATAATTGCAATAAACAAATTCTAAAATTTAAATATTGTCATTCATATTATAATTAACTAGAGGGCACGGCAGACGTTGTCCCACCCTTATTATAAAAAAAACCTTGACAAATTACATATCAAAATGTTCGTCATGAATCACTTTATCCACTGGGGAAGACCGCATAAAAATCCGTTCAGTAATTTTTAAGTTTATCGCGAACAGACAGACGTGGTTGGGGACTTTCTTTTATACTATGTAATCATTTTAAAAACTCAAAAGAGAACACAGTTATTTCATAACTTTCTGAGTTTTCAATTCTGTCGGCAGTCCTTAAGATACTACGATTTCTATAAGCGCGTTCAGAGACGACGCCTGTCTTCTAGCTGTGAAAAAGTTGGAAAAGAGGTGTAATACGCATGCGCAGAAGAGAGTAAGTGAATCGACGACATTATCTACAAAGAAATTTTACAAGCAAAATATATCTTTGCTTTCCATGTTCCAAGCATAAAGTTTTTCATCTCAACATGAAACATATTGTTAAGATAATAAACAAAGCATATGATGCAGGTATTAGCTGGTGAAGAGTAATATCCGGCGGTCATTACCTACAGATATTCTTGTGACCTCTTTTGGTTACTGTTTGATAGGTCCAAAATAAAACGTAAAGGCATACTAATCCGATATAGCTGGTGAGATTTACATAGTTTTTGACTGAAGTTTATATGGTAGAAGTAATTTAGCAGTGAAAACGTTCCAAGATACCACCATATTCTATGAAATGAAATAATTGCGTAAGTAATTTTCTCGATATCCTTATTCAGTTTTTTTTTAACTTATTTTTCCTTTTGTTATTTTGTTTTTACGCTGATTTTAGAATATAAATCCTGGTAACATTATCTGGAGTGGTTTGTTGGCAGGCTGGCACATACCTTGCCAAAATTGGCAGGCGAGTCGCCGCGAAAGGCGTTGTTGACGCAACGCCATTCAGTACTGAGCGGGTCCGTATGATTGTTACTAGAGTCGAGACAACTTCTTCTCAGCATGTTTCTATTTACTTTTGAAATAAAGAAAAATTACAAACATATCCAGAAGTATTTTTTTGAAGTCAAACTTATTTTGGGACTTTGTGAATTAGATGTTCATAGCGGGCCCGGCAGACGTTGTCCCACCCTGACTATAAAAAATCCTTGACAAATTATACACTAAAAGGTTCCTCATAAATCACTTTATCCACTGGTGAAAACCGCATGAAAATCCGTCCGGTAGTTTTTCAGTTTCTCGCGAACAGACAGACAGACGCGGTTGGGGACTTTGTTTTATACTATGTAATGATGAAAGGAAAGTGTATAACGAAAAAGGGATAGCTATAAATGTATATATAGGTTTTAGGCTGTGAGAGAATGAGATAGTATATTCTTAATGTACTCGAAATATATACAAAGACAGGGGAGAGAGAGAAACGTTGAAATTTTACATTATTTTATGTAGGATTGTAATGGCTACCGCGCACTATTAAAATTATTCTGTGTTCTGTATTATTAATATATTACAAAATAATGTTTACGACTTGATGTATTCATCTCATTAAAAATTAATCAGAATACTAAGTTCCACGCCTACCGCGCGTGAACTCAAACTCTTATTTTCTTAATATATTAAATTAAATATTGCGTTTCTATGATAAGTTATCACTAAACATACTTTAAATATAAGCATTACTTTGAAAGGATTAGGGAATCCTTAATATTACCCTATAAATTATTACTCTGATCGTTTCACTGGATGATTGTTTATGACACACTTATTTGGGCAGTTTGTCAAACTATAAATTACAATACCTTATAATGTGACTCCAATATATCTTTTTTTATCTTTATACATTTTGGCGTTAGGGTACAACCTCACCGTATGTTATGTCGATGTGTTCTAAAATAGTAAACACGCTATACTTATAAGGGACTGGCTTTATAGTGTATCTGCGGGAACAAACCTATAGCTTCTCGGCGATACATTTTTAACTTGAGGATGGTAGTTAGCGAGGTTAGCTTAGAGTAAATCCTACAATCAATGCTATGGTTTCCTCACGATTTTTTCCTTCACCGATAGCTCGGACTCATTTGGAACTATTCGAACCTATGTCGGTCAACACGGTATACTAACATACAAACCACTGAGTTATAATCGCTTCAAACCTAATTTTAAAAAACGGTGACTAATTAAATCATCTCGATGTCTTAAATCCATTTACTTATCTACTTTTCTCTCGTATTTCAGTCGCGACGTCATTAAAATTACAATCACTTTTGATAGAGTGAACCGATTTTAATGAAACTAAGAAGACTAAATGTTCCTCGAGGATATGCTTTATGATTTTCTTGGCGAGGTTTTATCGTGAACGCAGTGCTTTAGCAGTGATGCGTCTTCAAACAACCAGACAGACAGACAGACATTTCTAAAAATGATTGAAATGTATTTTATTACTTATTCCAGGACACCTGCATCAAATTTTTTCACAAAAATCCAAAAAGTACAAACACGTTAGATTTACATTCTTATTATATTTAGGTATAGATAAAGGATTACTGAGTGTGCCAATGCAAGGGTTACTACGTTCGCTTGGGTAGTACAAACAATGTAGGCCTTTAAATAAACTCTTCAAAATAAAAGCTCGAATGAAAGTGTAAATAACACCATAAGAGGACGATCCTGAGTTAGAACTATATTCATAATACCTGTTTAAGAAACTAAAATATATCTACGTACATATAAAACAATACAGTATAACTAAGCACCCGTTAACGCTTGAGGAGTATCCCAAAATTTTCGTAACATAATGGTGAACTTATTCAAACTAGGTATGATTGACGAGCATGTCAATGACCCGCGGACTTTGGTGCGACGCCTGAAATGGTCAGGTGTCGTGTTTTTAATATCCGATTTGCGTCAGCCAAGCCATTGTTGTTGGCAACTATGTGATCATTTATTATCTGCATTTGAATTTTTAATTATGAATATGTATGTACCTTGTAGTGTGATCGGGTTATTTGCGATTTTGATCACGGAGGACAAAAAAAATATACGTTTCAAGTTGAAGTAATTATTTCAGGCTGTATTTAGCCGCTGCACTATATTCCGGGCCTTACGCATTCCATCATCGACTCATATAACAAGAATACATACTAATTTTGTATATGTATTTATTTTTATATATTGTTAATTACGTACACACAAGAAATCTACGCTAACAGTTGTCCATCCTTCAACAGATATAATCATCGTATAACCAGTACGACTTAATAACTACGACGGTGACTTTGGGGATCTGACAAACTTTATTGCATTAAGAAATTGTGAGAATAACTCTTTTCAAAACTCGGTAATTAAACTGAAAACATCAAAGACACGTCATTCAGTGACCGTTAAAATAGTAGTCCAGCGTTGTGGTCTAGTTGTTTGTCTGTTTTGTAAGATACGATCTTAGAAATTTGAAACCCCTACCTGTAACAACGAATTATTCAGAATTTGCGTACATTTTCTAATTATAATTGATATCGCTATCGGCTGACGGTGAAGCAAAACATCATGAGGAATCTAGGAACCTGGGAAATATTTTTATAATTCCACCATATATGGGAAAAACCGACAGCTGTTGATTTCTCTGTCTGATATCACCAAAACATCAAGAGCTGGCGTGATCATTATACCCGTATATTTCTTCGAGAAGAGGCATTTAGCCCAACAGTGGGACTCTAACAGAATAGTATTAGTATTATAATCTTCACAAAAAATGTACCCACCAAAATTAGTCTTTAAATATAGCTTATTACATGGGAATCCTCTAAAAATGTATCGTCATTTGAGTCGTTCCATTTCAATTACATTTCGTTGCAATGAGCTAAATCCAATTTTAATCATTCATATAACATGTTTAATTGTTTTATGGTTCTCAGTTTTTATACACCTAGAACAAAGTTCAAATTTTGTCGTTCATAAGGTTTTTAGTTTTTTTTTATGATCTTCATATTTGTTATGTACAAAATAACTTAAAATATTAGGAACGGCTAAAATTGGTTTTATCTTATTTTGAAATGTAACGACTCATTTAAACTGCGGTATAATGTTCAGTGAATGAACCCGAACGAAATAATTTCAAAATAAGTCGGATACCATCATCTAGTATCCAATTATCGTGGAACGATCGGATGGAAGGATCGAAACCGCGGAATCCGTGTCGGTTTATGTCTCTATTCATTATATTGAAATTGTATTAATTAAAATTGTTTCACCCATGTTACGCGTTAAATAAATCCCTCGGGCAGCGCGGGTGCATGTAAACGTTTTTGCTTTGTTTTGCACCTCGCTACATATTTGTGCGGTTCTGACGTGAAACACCAGCTCGAGTACAGTGCGCAAGTTGTCGGCGGTACAAAAGGCCGAACGATTTGCGACCAACGCGTTTTAAATATATTATAGGCATCGACAAAGCGTTAGTGCGACGGTAAGTAAAGTAACAACGGATATATGGGACCCGACGACGCTTTATACGACCAGATCGCATCTTTTCCGCGCTATAGAATTTGTTTGTGAATGTGAAAGTTGAATTTTGCGTTTAATATAACTTTATTTATTATTTTTTATTATTATTTTTAACGTCGTAATGGTCGAGGGATTTGACTGGTGAAAAATCATTCTGATATTCGCAAGTTCGAACATTCGGCATGTATCAACGAATTTTTCGGAATTGGCATATATTTACTAATTTACATTGTTAACAACATTGGCTGACGGTGAAGGAAAACATCGCGAGGAAACGTGAACCTGAGAAATGTTCTTGTAGTACCACCGTAAGTGGGAACAATATAGGACTATGCATTTATCGGTGTTTGAAATTGCCCATATATACGTCATGGGTTGGCGTGGTAATTATGCCCAAACCTTCCTTCCAACTGCACAAAAAAACTCCCGGGAAAAACCCTACTAACAACACAGGGAAACCTATTTTCGACCTCGGGTACGCCGAGCTAAGCGGAGCCGAACGCTTAAAAGCAAAAATAATAGCCGAACGAGCAGAGGCCGCAAAAACATATGGAGAAGGAAAACCCGACAGAGGTTCATCCCCAGCAATAACACAAATAATTATGTCCCAAACCCATAGACATACCAGAAATACACAACAGAAAGCGGTAGACCGTCTTCGGAGGAGAGTTCCAAAGGTCAAATTTAAACCGCAGTCACAGAAAACCAGAGCGGACATGGGGCAAGTCATTCCACCCGTCCAAATTCCTGTCACGGGACCACTAGATCAAATGGAAAATGCTATACTCGAGTTCAAAGCCATACTCGAAGCCACGATTAAAGTCAACACACTGACGTGTACACAAATCCTATAGGCCCACCATCTGGGAATCGTGGAATTGAGAGATCCTAGACTAGAGGAAGCGGAAGCGGCTATCTATAACAACAACACTGCCCAAGTCATAGCAGGAGTAATGACGGGCAGCATGACCACTTACAATTCCACCAGCGGTTTCGTACTAGGGAAAGAAATTATACACGGGAAGCAACTCAACCTCAGAAGTTCAAAGCGCCCCCGGAGGATCCAATCGTAGTAGTCGCTCGGTGCACAAGAATCATGCTTGAAGAAAAGATTCTCGAGAGGGTAAAAACCACCTGTAAAAAACTGTAAAAACCAATCCAGCAGTGGCGGAAAGCACCAAGATGACACCCGAGATCAAATGGACGAACGGTGTCCCAGGCTGTGGAAAGACTACGTGGTTAATTGAAAACTTCGATGTGGAGAGGGACGCTGTGGCGACCACCACAACCGAGGCGGCAAAAGACTTACAGGAAAAACTGGTGCAGGCACACGGCAAAAAAGCCGAAAAGCGGGTGCGCACCATGGCGTCCATACTGGTAAATGGTTTCAGAGAGCACGATAAGCGTCCAAGGTTAATCATGGATGAAGCTCTCATGAACCATTTCGGGACCATCCTGACTGCCGGCCGGCTGGCGGAAGCAAGTGAAATTCTCCTCATCGGAGATTTCAACCAACTACCCTACATTGATCGGGAAAACTTATTTCGGATGGCTTACAGCAGACCAACGGCCGTAGCTGGTATTGACCAACAGCTCACGTATACATACAGGAACCCGAAGGATGTAGCCTATGCACTGACTCAAGTATACGACGGTATATACTCACCGAAACCAATAGTGAGATCTCTGAGCATCAAGGGCTATCAGGGCGAACAATTATACTCACACACCCCCGACACTCTTTTCCTGGTACACACACAAGAAGAGAAAAAAGCCCTGATAAACAAGGGCTACGGGTTAGGGGAAGTATCGCGCGTTCTGACAGTCCACGATCCCAGGGATTGACCTTCAAATCGGTGGTGATCCTGCAAACAAAGAGCAGAAGGATGCAAATCCACGATAGTGTTTCACATGCTATAGTGGCAATATCCAGACACACCCACACCTGTGTCTACTATACCGACGTGACTGATGACGCAGTTAGTAGATTCATCCATGGACGCTCCGGCGCGGCATATTGTGGATTATAATCTAAAGATGGCGATAGAGGACCGGAATGAAACCGCCATAAAGGCAATAACGTCTTTAAAAAAAAATCCGTCATAAAATAGTTAAATGAAATCATAAAAATAAAGAAATAAATATATATAAAAAAATAATAATAATAATAAATAAAAAAACAACACGCAATAGATGCTCACAGATACGATTTTTAACTTACACATTAAATAAAACGATAGCAAAAAAAATGGTGCGGCCCGAGAGTCTGCAGATAAGAAGAAAAAAAAACCTTCTTTCCAGAAGAGTCCTATGACCCTGCAATGAATATTTTACAGGGTGACGATGGTGATTATTATTTTTGTGTTAAAAAGGTACTACATAATTATCTATTAAAATATCTTAACCACAAACTTTACTATACATAGACTAAAAAAATTCAAAACTATTATATAACTAGCGGGCCCGGCAGACGTTGTCCCGCCCTGATTATAAAAAAAATCCTTGTCAAATTATATACCAAAACGTTCCTCATGAATCACTTTATCTACTGGCGAAAACCGCTTGAAAAGCCGTTCAGTAGTTTTTGAGTTTATCGCGAACAGACAGACAGACAGACGCGGTAGGGGACTTTATTTTATACTATGTAATGATGATGATAAATGATGTAATCGACTGTAATTAGTGGCATAATTACTATTAACAATTTGCATGTATGTTACAATTAATCTATTATGTCCTTGTTACCGATTCTTTTGTGATAAATAAATAAAACCAAAAGCGCTATAATCAACAAATCGAATTATAGTTTTTTGTCAAATTATTATTCTTATTTTACATATAACGATATTAGCAAGCCTTATGCATGTTTCCCACATCATTCCCAACAGCGTCCGCGTCGGATAACAGTTGCGCGAATTATATACTATTATATATACTATATTATATACACTATATATACTATTTTACCATTAATTTCAATATGAATCTAAGCACAGGTTTCGAATTACAACAATTATATGCTTTATTTTTTATTTTCTTCGATAAATATCAAATTATCAACTCAAATTCATTTTGTTCTTGGTTTTTGTTCAAACATATGATTGTAAACTTTTGTATGGATGGTTTTTCAATTTTACTTTATACGTATAGTCAATGATGTTATAACTCACATTGCGTATAGTATATAATTTCACGCACCTAGTTATGGAAATCTGGTCGTAAAGTATAATAAAATTAAGGAGTATTTATAATTAATTTATTGGGGTTATTATTGATGAAAAAATATAGATGACAAATTCCATTATCATTACATATAATATTATAAAATACAAAATCCTCCGCAGCGTCTGTCTGTCTATTCCCGATTAACTAAAAAACTACTGAACGGATTTTTGCGGTTTTGCGGTAGATAAAGTAATTCATAGGGAAGGTATAGGTATATAATTTGGCAAGATCTTTTTTTACATCAAGGTTGGACAAGGTCCGCCGGGCCAGCTAGTGTAAGTTAAAAGATAAACCTTATCGAGTTTCTTACCAGTTCTTCTCGATGAATGGTTTGATTTCCGAACCGATGGTAGTATTGACATTCATAAAGGCCTTCTCACGGGCTACTTTGAATAAATATTTTTGACTTTTATTTACATACCTTTGCAATTACTGGAGCCATATTAATAAAAACAATCCGAGAGAAGTAATTCTTTATTTTTATACTACTTGTGGCAAACGAACATACTAATTTTATTCTTAAAAATATTATAAATGCGTATATATGTGTTTCATTGTTTGTTACGGTTTTACACCTAGAATAGTAAACCGAACATCATGATACTTTGCCTACACGTTGTCAGGGGCATAGACAAGGAGATAGAGTACATTCCATGGAGAAAAAAATACTGCTTCCGTGGGATAGGTCAAAGTTATATTAACGAGAGTAAACTGCGAGCAAAACCTAGAGTGGAGTTATTAACGGGTTCATAATCACATTATTTTACTAACTCGTGTGCAAAATTAGATTATTTTTATAGCACCGGAAAGTTGGTCCTCCATTATTCGCGTCAAAATTTGAAAATTCGTAGAGAGTATGCCTATCGATTGCCCATTTTTCCAAGCCAACTTGACGGAGCTTATCTTTATCCTAAACTTCACCCGGATACCGGAATTACGTAATTACGTAATAAGTATAAATGGAGTTACTAAGTGAACGGTACGTAATGAATGAGGAAAATTACATTCGGATAATTAACTTGTGGTTAAATTGCGGTATATATGATAAATTAAAAATAATGATGAATTAATCATAATCGAACCAATGCGAGATTATATAGTCCATAGAATTATGTACGTTCAATCAACTCTCGGTTGCTAAGCAGATAAGTGTCTCGAGAAAACCGTGTATTAAAGTTCCTATTTTAACACAAAATTTATGGTCACAATACTAGAGCTTAATAGAACTCACGTCTATATGAAATATAAAGAAAAAATTATAAACAAACCTGCTGTTTCACCCGTGTTCAATTTAAATTATAGACGCCAATTTAATACATAGTAAAATATGTAAATATGTACTGTCATTCTTTCTACGCGTACAGCTACAGCTTACCAGGTTGCTTGACGTTTACTAACTGTTATTGCTGTCTTACTTATGATAGTAGCACGAAGTTATAAACCATAACCTTCTTCGATACTTTGGTAATTTGATAATTTTTTCATCCTTTGATAATTTTGTAAAGCATGTAATCTTTAATATCAAGGCATTTAATAGACTTTCAAATCGCCACGACTCTCTGACCTGAACGTAAATCACGATCAATCATTGTGGTCTTATTACACAATGCCCATGCAACGCGTCAAGGGAATGTAGTCCGGTGAAGCTGTTAAGACCTTGCTTGGTCAATAGCGTAGTCAGTTCGAAAAAAAAAAAAAAAAAAAGCGTCAAGGGAAAGAGAAGTGTCTCGTATCAAACCTCTATCTTTGTATTGCTAAGTGTCGAAGATCGTTGTGCGAAAACAACAAAATTGAAAAAAAAAAACCATTGTCGGTAAGAGAGGTACCTAATGAAAAATATTTTTTAAATCGGACTAGAAATTTATGAGATTAAGATAAATCAAACTCTCAAGCTATATATTACTGTATATTAGTAGATGATCTATAAAATATGCGGTATCCAAATATGCTGATTCCATATGTTTATTTACTTTAAACAATAACTAGATACCGTATTAATATGGCAGAATGCTTCTCAACAATTAATAATGAAATTTGAAACTTTCTAGCGACAATGACTCAGTGGTAGGGTATTGGCATCTACGACGCAAATTCGAAGTTCACAATGTGCAGGAATGTTCGATGAAGAGAAATATCATTATAAAACCAGATAAAATAATCTAAATACATATAAAGAAATACTACTCGACCGATCTGTATGAAAGTTGGCATTTATGTATAATTAGGTCCAACTTGAGAGATCGGATAACTTATATTTCGACTATGGGCCTCAATATTTTTAATTACAAATTAAATTATTGTCAATGTTGATTATTGTTATTAATTGTAAATTTCATCAGCCACGAACAGATGGCGCTTTCAATTAGTTTGTTGACAGAAAACTGTAGGATTGTTACAGATATATCTCATAGATGGTACCACGTTTTAATTTGAAGTTCGTTTTTTATTCAACTCAACATATAATAACTAAGCCACAGCAACACGTGACCGGGTTAGCTAATACAATAATATTTTTCCTGATATCCTCCTTGGTAGTTACCACATTTAAAGTGAAAGTCAAGTATTGCTTACTTTTAATGACCAGGAGGAGGGAGCGGTGAAAAATTATAAAAATGTCTGCTTACGTAATATTTGAACTGCCCCACGTGAAATTTTCTCTCTTATCTTTGGTAATCCAGCAGACAGATGTATACGGCATGTATGGTAGCAGGTTAGTGCTTATAACATCATTACATAGTATAAAACAAAGTCCCCAACCGCGTCTGTCTGTCTGTCCGCGATAAACTCAAAAACTACTGAACGGATTTTTATGCGGTTTTCACCAGTGGATAAAGTGATTCACGAGGAACGTTTTGGTATATAATTTGTCCCGATTTTTTTTTATAATCAGGGCGGGACAACGTCTGCCGGGCCCGCTAGTATACAAATAAAACAATGTGTACAAATTGATATGTCTCTTTTTATTCACATATAAGGTGTGTACTATTTACACGCTGTACATATTGCAAACGAATTAAATAATGTATTAAGTACTTACATAATATATTATCATCTACATAGACAACACAAGTATGACAACAAATTATTTATTATTATTTAATTTTATAAATAATTATACATCTTAAAATAATTACTGACTTTAATTTTATTACGTAATAAACTTCTTACATATATTATTGTTCAATCGATTAAATAATAAAAAAATAACTATAATGCTCTTTGTTATTCGAAAATTAAAAATATATTTTATTTCAACTCATAGAGAATACAAATAAATTTTATATTATTTACAGATATTAAATTACAAATAATTATTATAAATATGAACAGTAATACATAGAGACAAACAATTACACCACATTATATAATTTAATACAGCTGCACAATAATACTCGATAATTCCACATAAAACATTATATAGAAAATCTCTTAAAAATTGATAAAACATAAAAAAATAACAACAAATATTGTACCTACGTGTAAAAGTTGGATCACAACTAATATGAAAATGAATCAAGTATTTAATTATAGAAAACGGGATGGTATGATATATTAATATAATCATAGGCCAATCTAGGTTATTCTAAACACATACATCTTAAACAGAAGCTGAAGTTATTTGGATATTTAAATTGCTTTCATACGAAAATATATCCAGTATTTTTTGTAAATATTATTATTCGTTAGAAATAAAATGAAAGTAAAAAAACGCAGACGGACGATAATATTAGTTATCGGGGATTAAATTAATAAATCCATTTGATAAAACAGATAAAACAAGGCTGTATTAATTTCATTTTGACAACACACGTTTCGCCATTTTAACAGCTGCCATTTTAACTGTTTGTGATTTTAGAGCTACAGTTATCACTTCAAATACACGTTTGATCGAATACGTAACAAACATTGAATAACATAAAAATATTTATTCGCTGAAACATATTCAAAATAACTGCATACAATTATATCATGGAAGCAACAATTAAATTTACTTCATTAGAAAATTATCCCAACGATATGCTGACACAGAATAAAAGTTTAAGTTTCTTGTAAGCTCTAGAAGCAAATGCAATGAAAGCGAATAAATAATCCAATACAAAACTTCTGCTTCTGCTCTATCTAACATCTAGCATACAATCTAATTATTATAAGAAGTTGTTCAGTCTGGATTCTGATATTATTTTTGGTAATAACTCTCCCATATAACTATATATCTAACCAATTCATTTAATAAATGCGACATAACTCATCAAACATCCAACGGGACTAGGCGTTTAGTCTTTGGCCATGATTCTCGTTATAAAATAATATTATACAATTAATGTTCGATTAACGTCATAGTTTCATTTTTAAATCCTGTAACTTAAAACATATATACATTTACAATAATAATAATCATTAATAAAATTATTCAAGGCATTAAGTATAATTAATTTATGGAATTATAAGGTTTATTTATTAATGTTACTAGGTTCGTCTCTCGCATATCATGTTTATACGATGGTAAAAACAAGATGGCGACTGTCGATTAAAACTTCACTTGTGTTGAAGTCAAATAAAAACTTTTTGTATAAAAAACCTATAAGCACTTGTAAGTTACTTTTCGATAATTATACTATAAAGTAATTATCCAATGAATATTGATAAATGTCAAAAATTATTGAGATTATAATTACGTAAATAACAATATTCATAATAAATACTGTTTTCTGCTCTTGTATATTTGTAAAAAAAAATATTATTTTTGATGAAATAACCGAAGACATAGACCGACGAAAAAGATATTTTTCTCTATAAATATGAACCTATACCCCGGAACCACTTTCTATAGCTTTGCAAGTGTTAAAAAATGAATAACAACAACCTGGAGCCATGGATGCCAACATGGGGAAGAAGACAATTTAATAGAAGAAGTGCTAAGTGTTAATTATGAAATCTTAACCCGAATTTCCGTATTTAAACAAATTCGCACAAAATAATAAACATCAATACATGTACGATTTGCGGTAGAGTAGATAGATTAAATGGCACGTTAACTCCAATAACACCGTTGAGTAAAGACAAATTTGTGTTTTTGTTCTAAGCCCAATTTTACAATGAAATATCACAAGTTTGAGGTAGGGAGGTTAAATGCAAGATTGTTATTGGCAATTCGGTGTTGTCAGCGTATGTTTTGTTATTACGTATAGTGCAGAATGTTTACCCCAAATGATTCTGTGTAAAATACTTCCCCTCATTAATAATACCCGTTCAAAATACTCTTAATATTTCCGTAATAAACTATACATTCTGCCTTCAATTAGGCGCTTAATAACCTCCTTCAAACGTATCCGTGCACGTTAAAAACGATCCGGGACGTAGAAAAAAAAGCATAATTAATACGACAAAATACGATTCACTTATAACGTGGTAATAGTCATAAAAATGATAGATAATTACGCTCGATGTAACATCAATCAGTATAATTAGCATTGGTGTACGTTATCGACACGCGACCTGTTATTTGAAACGTTAGTCGATTGGACACTAATAAATAATACACTGTTTGTAATACATCTGTACGTTTCATTGTTTACTGATTCGTATGTACTTAATAACGATTCTTAAAACTGATTCATATTTATCAAAATAACGACTACATCTCAATAATTAAATACGCTTTTGTGATGTTTTGCAATAGTTGTTGTTATAAACTGTTATCAATTATTCTGCTGTTATTTCAACCGTTAGTCCAGTTCACACTAATAAATACGCTTTTAATCTGTATGTTACATTGTTCACTAATTCGTATTAACTTAATAACGATTCTTAAAACTGACTGATATCCATCAAAATAACGACTACATCTCAGTAATGAAATATGCTTTTGTGTTGTTTTGCGACAATTGATGTTATTAACCGTTATGAGTTATTCTGCTGTTAGATAATTTGTTGTTTCGTATCACATAGCAATTTGGACCTATAACACAATAACGTAATAAATATGCGTTATTTATATTATGACTTTGGAAGTTAACAATATGAAATGATCTTCTTTTCACACCTATCTTTTCTTGCATAGTGCTTGTTGCGATATCATCAACCAAGTAATATCATCCTAATTAGTAATATTATAAAAGTGAATGTGAATTTCTTTTTTATGTTTTTATACCTTAATTATTCAATCGATCTTTATGAATTATTAAATTTTGAATACACGTTGTTCAAGGCACAGATAAGGACATACGGTACCTTTTGTCAGAAAGAGTACTCTTCCCGAGTTAAAGTTACACTAAAGCGAGCGGAAAACTAACTCTCAATAACGGACAACGGATAACCAATAGCAAACTAATAATGTCTTCGATAATTTGTTATAAATAGCGGAGGAATAATACAGTATATTATTAGTTCTTGTATTGATGACCATCTCTATTGTTTGACAGACAACGCATAGTTCAAACAGATAGCTTTAGAAGTATGAAATTTTGCGAAAGAGTTTCTTAGATAAAGTAGGTAAACATTAAAAATAATTACTGAGTATAAATCACCTAAAGCGGTAAAAATAATTACTGAAATGTCGCCTATGTGATATATATGAGTTAATTTAAAACTCCTGGATCAGTGATTGAAGTAAAATATTAAATTGTATTTTAAACTAACTGTTATAATCTTAAATCAATGCATCGTTGAATGTAAAATCTTTAAGAGCATTTTAATTATTTTCAAAGGCCAAGTTATTTAGTAGCCTTAAAGTTGTAAATAGAACAAAGCTGTTGAATTATTAATTTCACTATTTTAATGCTTTACTTAATACTTTCTCATTATGTAATCAAACATCAATCTAAAAATAATTAGCTATAAATCACCCAGAACTAAAACCTTCCTAAAATTATGGTTAATAGAATATAATGGATTAAGAAAAACGACAATATACATTTTTGAATCCCCAGTTCTTCTCAGTAAATCAGTATTCCTTAATTTTGCATTTTCATTGAAAACTTTCAAAAAATTTCTTTATTCCAATTAATACTATTATTTTTGACACTACTTGTGCTTCACGGTTTCCATTGACTTACGTTTCGTACCATTTATAGCCCGCTTTTTACGGCGGTATAGTAAAATGATATAACCAGATACCTAACTCAGTAACTTTTTTTAAAGTCGGACTGGTAACTTTTAATATTAGACACTTTCAAACGTACAAACACTAGCAATTGTATAATATTTGCATGGATTATACCGTACAAGAAAAGCAAATATGACGCGAGCAGAACCACTGACGACGGCTAGTTCGCTTAAATTTATTTAATCTTATCCTTCCGAACAAAACAAATACGTAACTTCAAGCGTGCGTGTAATTAAATCATTGGAAACTTAAGTGAGGTCGCAGTGTATTTTTCACGACTTTAAATTGTTTTTCCTTTTTTTTTACCTCATTCGAAGCGGATAATTATTGCACCAACAGATTGCGGTTGAACGAACATAATAATTATATCATGTTTTTACTGGACATCCGTAGGTTTTTTGGAATTATCTACATATTTTACAACTTCTTATCCTTGGAAAAATTAACTTTATAAAAGACAGTTCAGTCAAAGATAAGTTAATCCTTAAAATTAATCCCATACTTTGGACTCCATAAAACAAATAAAAGTTGATGTAAAAATGATCATATAGTCTAAGTCGTTTTGAACCTGCCCGAAAGAAAGAGTTAGAAGCTGTCAACTACCAACAAGATGGTTATACAAAGAGATACCTCAAGAAAGCCCATTTGCAAGAACCGACAAACCAAGACAAATTGGATTGCCGTAAAATCTCATGAGACTCGACCCCAGATAAAGTGCAAAAATATAGACAAATAAGTTTCAGGTTCTACAATAAGGCCTCAAAGCACGTTACCGATTTACCGGATAATAAGTTGAAGCACCATGTGAAGCAGATTTACTTTTAAAAGGATTATTATATAGTGCATGATTGGGAGAAAGAAAGTGAGGTGTACAAATTAACCCTTTCAATAAAAATTGTGTTATTTTATGACATCACGATGCAAGTGGAACTTTTTTTTTGGGATCGTAAGCTTTTAACTGAATATTTTCGGTAAATTATTCGATTTAGGGTACGAAAATCACGTTTCTAATCTTAAATTAATTATTTAAAAATGAGAATGATAATGGGAAATCAACTGTAGATAAGATATCCAACGATAAATTTTAATTTCAATCTGTGTATTAATAGAGTAATGACTAAATCTATACATATAATAAAAATGAAGTATCTGTATGTAATATATATGTATGAAACGGCTAGACCGATTTTGACGGGAATTTCACTGGCAAATAGTGGAGATCATAACAAGTAATTTAGTTTTAATTTAGACTAGCTGTTAACCGTGACTTCGGCCGCAGTGCCATCCTCAAAATGGTTGCACCTATTTTCACGGGACTTTTACTGGAAGATAGCTGACCTTATAGAATGTAATGTAGGTTTTTCTATTTTAGACTGTTACCCGTGGCTTCTCCCGCTATGCAATCTCCGAAATAGTTGTACCAATTTTCACGGGGCTTTCGTTGGAAGATAGCCGACTTTATAGGAAGTCATTTCGGTTATTCTATTTTAGACTAGCTGTTACCCGCGACTTCGTCCGCATGACATTTAACAAAAATATGTTGTTCACTATAAACATGTGCATAAGACGTGCGTTGCACTGGACTCCAAAAATAAATATAATTGAAATTCATATATCTCTAAGTAATTTGAATTACATTGTCTTTTTGTGGTCATTTTCTTTAATTTACCGCGCTTTCGTCTACATAACTCAGTAACCGTAGTAACATATTCTTAAGAATACTGTATCGAGTTCAATGAGCACTATTTAATTTGTCGAATATTAAATACTGCTTAGACAGACATAACGTTTTATATCTTGGTTTATATTTATGCAAGATTTCAAGACGTCAGCTCATTCACTGTTTACAATTCAACATTATAATTATTAATAGCTATTTTGAAGATAGAAGTGGTCTTTCTAATAAGATATTAGACTATAAGCGTATTACTTCTTGACATTATGGACATACTATGTCGTTATAGTAACATCTTTAAGTCATTTTTTAATTAGTTCCACTGTAAGTGAGCATCGAGGTAGTTATATGGTGGGTTAAGGTTCCAAATATGTTGCAGATGATAAACCTCATATAACACACTGTTAGTATTTATATATTTAATGTATGCGTTACATGTTACTTTAACTGGCGTGTGTGTCGTACAGATAGTTGTTTTAAAAGAGCATTTCTATAATTGTAGATGGTCTCACAATTTTATATTTATTTAATATAATTTAAAAAAAACGCGTGCGGAGCTGCGGGTACAGCTAGTAATAAATATAATCATTCAGATGATAGACGTATTTCCAAAACTGAGCACAACAGTTATTTAAATCATTGAATCATTTTGAATTGAGTCAACGGCGCCGCCATATTGGGCTTTGCTGCTCTGAAGAGCGCCTTTCACTTTACCCCTACTCTACTGCCGACTGTAATGCGACATGCGTTAGATGGACGAAAAAATTTGAAGCGATGGAAAAAGTTTCACTTCAATAAACGACTGTAAATATTTACGCGTAGAGTTTGATAAACAGAATTTTAAAAAGTTAACCCCGAGCGAGTTCCTTGCAAGTTCTTTTCGATGATTGGAATGTTTTGAAGACTGATGGTAGTGTTGCAACGTTGATAAGTGCCCTTTCAGTATTTAAAATTTTGTAGATTCGATATTGAGCATAAATTTCAAATATTCGAACCCCAAGTACAGACATGATTAACGAAAACGTGAAAGTTAACGTATTAGGAAATATATAGATCATTTGTTCATATCATATAGATAAGGAAATGTTACTGAATTTTAAATTGTCATCAATGAAATTTGCACAGTGATAATGTATCAAAAACAGCAAATTCCCTCGGAAGTATAAACATATGGAATCTAAATTTACACTTTATATAATGCAAAGAGTGTACTTAATACGTCAATTAAATCTGTAAATTCATAGATATTTCTTATTCACAATAAACATACAATTATTAAGTTTTATGATGAGAATTAAACATGCACTTTAAATACGAATATAAACTAAAATAATATTAATTAGACCCGTGGTTTAGTCACATCTGAGATCGAATAATCAAACGTTAAATCTACACGATTCCGAGCCAAAACTTAAGATATTTTCGTGATCATCAGTTTGTGTTCAGATAATCTTAACAATCACTCGCGTTCATTTAATTAACGAAGGATAATTTTAGGTAATTAAAAAAATTACTTTGATATAATTAAACCAACGATAATTTTACGTTAATCTTAAAAATCACTTACGTTAATTTCATTAACGAGTATTAATCTATAACTAATCTTAAAAATCACTTATGTTTATTTCATTATAGCATGTTAGGATTATGTTAATCTTAAAAATCACTTACGTTCAGTTCATTATCGAATGGTATTTTTTAAAACAATCTTAAAAATCACTTACGTTTATTTCATTAACGAATCTGATTACGGACTCTTGTCTTTTAACATTGTAAATAACCCATAGGTGTGTTCGTATTTGTTGTGGTATTCAAAAATATTTAACTGATAAAATTAAAGCAACACCGTATAATATTTATTTTTTAACAAGCTGAGTATATGTAATTAACAATTGACTAAATCTTCAGCAAAGTGACCAAACCACATATCTTGGCTACGTTAAAATTATATATTGTCGTTTGTAACTACAATAGATCGTATGTCAAACATGTTATCAATATTATAATGGGACCTTCTTAGCCTCGTATACTTGAGGCGTAAGATTAGATGAAGGAATGATATAGATATACTAGGGAGGGCCAAAAAAAACTTTTAATTTTTTTGTTTTAGCTACCACGAAATTATCGTCCAAGATGACGAAAAAAAAATTCTGGTAAAGTTTGAGCTCTTAATATTAATTTTCAGAGGTGTCACATCGTGATTTTCGATTTCCCATTAAAATTACACGGGAATTTTTTTTTTTTCAAATTTTGACAATATGTTGTTTTATATCTTTAAGGCATTTTTTTGTAAAAAAAACTATAAAAGATTGTGAAAGTCATCATATATTATTTTAGGTTGAACTTCAACTGCGAATAACTTTTAACCGAGTTGACTTAGCGAAAAATTATATCAGACCTTTTTTGTAGGCCGTTTAATTTCCTACAAAATTATGTATTTACTTTTACCACAGAATAACACGTTGAGATACATAAAAATTCGAAAAAAAAAAAATTCCCGTGTAATTTAAATGGGAAATCGAAAATCACGATGTGACACCTCTGAAAATTAATATTAAGAGCTCAAACTTTACCAGAATTTTTTTTCGTCATTTGGACGATAATTTCGTGGTAGCTAAAAAAAAAAAAAATTTTTTTTGGCCCACCCTAAGATTTACAATGCGAATGTTGTGAAAATAGAAATTGGGTACTTAACTTTTTATGAAGTGATGATGGCTTATTTATTGGCTCGAATATCTTGTATTCAATAGATGTATACATAAACCTTATGATTTCATTTTAAAAGACATATTTTATAGAATAGATACACATTATTTTAAAAATCTATATGGAGGAATATCATAGAATAGGTTAAAGTATAATGTATTGACTGTCGGTTATGCGTAAAAAAATATTGTCAATTTACTAACAACAATATTATAACTAAAAAGCTGTAGATGCGTTACCTACATGATATTTTGACAAAACAAATGGCACGATAACGCACACATACGTAAAGTAATATTGTAACGACACACTGTCTCAGATAAAATGTGGAAGTGAGATGTCATATTCTCAATATCGGTGGTGAAAAAGAAATAGTTATTTATATGTTGTTTAGATACGGGTGGATTAACGGGGCAGCCGTCAAAAATAAGCTAACTAGCCAAGTTTTAAGAAGGCGATGTCGAAGCGCTTATGACTTATCTACAGCTTTTTACATCTGATATCGCATATTATGTGTAAACTAAATGGTCTACACTTTAATTTATATTATTATTAGGTATTACTCAGTTATGAATCCTGTTACAAGCATCGATATGTCGAGGTAGACAACTCTAGACGCTGTACGTACACCATATCGTATTGCAAACATTTGGACATATATATTTTTTTATATAATATAAACTGTCTACTATTCTCTATAATGATTAAAGCCGTAACTTTGGTAGAACGCATTTAGATACGGATTTCTTCTGAACGGTTTAAGGATTTTTTTACGAATTAGATATATGGAAACAATGAGGATAAATATCAATAAATCTTTTTCTTACTGATCCTATACTGTACTTTCATGACTAAATATGTGTATATAAAATTTTAATATGTTTAAATTACTGCGTATTATACTAAAAAAAAAACAATAAATAAATAAACAAAATGTATACTTCAAAATAAAATGAAAACAATTGAAATGTTATATTCTTTAATGCTCGCTACGATGGCAAATCGTTAACTTTATAATCGCTTATTAAAAAAAAACATGTCTCAAATACGTTTTGCGATACGATCGGTCTAAATGTGTAAGCATTTATTTCGCTAAATCCACTACGTTACCTTCACTAACACTTTAGAATATATTTATTTTTTAAACACCTAAGGACAGATATTTTTATTATTAGATACGAAATCACTTACATTCAATTCTAATATGTTTATCACAACATAGTCATATTTAATGAATAAATATATATTAGAAATTATATGAAATGTCCATGAATAAAAAATGTTCTCTTTTTAAGACTTTTCCAAGATTACACAAAAAAATAAAAATAACTTACGTTTTAGAGTAAGAATTGACGTTAAAACTGAACAGGGTTAATTACACGCTAGTAACTTATTGTCGTTGGAAAAATATTATCTACTTTTACAGGAATGGCAAGTTACGAGGTGTTACGATATCGCTTTAATTTATAGACGAAATATTTTATTAATATGTTTACAACAACAACTAAAAAACTCAATACAAAATCAGAGTATGCTATGAGTATTTATATTAGTTTTTTAGTGAAGTTTTATTTTTCTATGCCCATATGTTCCCGACATATGGGAAAATAGTTATTCACTTTCTTGAAAATTTCATTGTGTATTGATTAATATTTTAAAAATCGACCACGAATGTCCGATTATAATTACGAGAACGGTCGAATATATTCATAAAAAATGTTCAAGTTTACGTTACATTGTTTTTGTAAAATAAGAAAAAAAAACATAAACGAACGTTAATTTTGAAAAGTAAACATTTCGTCTATAAAATTAATATGTAAAGCACAAATTCAACTATTAATTGAGATTTATCAAAAAAAAAATCAACAACATGAAGATATGTTAGGATATTCTACGGTGCTGGATAAAGCACATGTAAATCTATAAATGTTTCTCTTGTAAAATTAAAAAAAATATCACGTAACAAACTTTATCATTGTCACCCTACTCAAAAATAAAAACGTCGCAAGAGTATTAAAAATTTCGAATTTTTTCGATCATTTGAAAATAATCCACATTCGAATACATACTTGACTTCTCAATCGATTCCAGTATCACAAATATCGATTAAGTCACGTAATCAATTATTTCCAAATCGAATCGAGCGAAATAAAATACATTAATTATCCAAACATAAATAACATACGAACCGAAAAAAATGGACATTATTTAATATCGATTTTAAAATGTCAATTCTAAAAAAAAAACACGAACACATCGTGAGATTTAAATACACAAAAAACACAAAATAAAAAAAGAAGAGAATTATCATTATTAAAAAAAAGTTGCTCAACAAGCAATATTTCTCTACTAAAAACGGTACAGTCGTGGAATTAATCCATATACAGTAATTTTATCCTAAGTATTTAAAAGACAGTAATGTCGATGGCACAGTTTATTAAGTGTAGTGAGATCGAGCTTTACGAGTGTAGAATACATAGGAATTATGTCCACGACTGTACTCGTTAAAACGGGCAAATCAGAAGGACGAGGTAGTTAATGCTACATACCCTGGTAAATGGGGGACGAAATTCCCATTTTTCTTTTAATATTTTTTAATTCATACAGCCTTCAATCTAATTTTATTGTCCGTACACACTACGCTTAGTAACTCGCGTTTAGGACCCTCTTGGATTTTGTTGGACATTTTTTTTTTATCAAGAGGTCCCTTTATCATTCAACCACTTCCATATTACTTCATACATTCGAGCACACTTTTCTTTCACATTTTTAATTTAATGGCCACACTCCACGTGGCGAACCAAAAAAATATTTCAAAAGCCACTGCATAAAAAATTTAAGGAAGAATAATGAGTATTCATTTCGTAATTACTAAAGTTTACTGAAATATTATAAACGTACGTAAAATTCTCCAAAATTCCCCTTATTTCTGTCAAAGGAAACTGTCTTTAGCACATTCAGCAGCAATAGTCCTGTTAGGGCCTACTTATATAGCTGACCCACAAGACATCAAAAATTGAAAGGAACAATGAGTTTTTTTCTCAGTGTTTCCATGAATTTGATATTAATAATAAATGTCCGTAAAATGCCCCAAAATCCTCACTGTTTCAGTCAACAATAACCATATTTACACACATTCAGCACCAGAAAGTGAGCTAGGGCACACTAATAAAATTTCTGGAAACTCACTGCATACAACATTTAAGGAAGAACAATCGGTTTCCCATAGCACTGCTATGAGTTGGAAACTATTAATCGTGAATGTCCGTAAAATTCCCTAAAATCCTCTTTCATTTCTTCAACGATAAACATCGTTACACATATTTAGCAACATAAACTGGGTTAGGCTTATACTTACGACATATCTAAAGCCACTGTGTACCAAATTTAAAGAACAATTGGTTTCTTATAGCATTGATATGAATTAGAAACTCTTTGTCTTAAATGTCCGTAAAATGCCCCAAAATCTCTTTGATTTCTTGGACGATAACTATCCTTAAACACAAATTTATTATAGCTCACGTATAAAATCTGTCATTTTAACCAAAAGGACTTCAGTAAACTATGCCTACTCCAAGAGGATCCACTCCTGACCTAACATGGCAGAATCCTCACCTGGTCTGGTATCTACAGCGCACCGATATCAGGGTAAGCATGAGGTACTCCCGGGGTATGTTCCCGGTACTGTAACGGGTCAGCGCGGAATTCCACCGACTTTAAGGCCATATTCCCATAGATCGACGCAAATCGATCTATACATGCCGACCTTTGGGACATGTGACGAGCATCAGCCGAGAGCATCTCTGTGTTGGTGCACTCCGGACACTTGAATTTCTTCCGAGGAGTGACCTGAAATACATTTTTTTATACATCCCAACCTGATCTGATCCATACTGTTTGAAGAGTGCATCATTCCAGTAATTAGACAATAATAAAATATCATAATATTATGAATGTTCTGTATACACTGATTATAGTGTAGTATTTTAAGCGTATAAAAGGTGAAAGGTTAAACACTCGCAGTATTCTAGAATATAATACTTCATTGTCACATTTAACATATAAAATAATAATATCAAAACAAATACTAATAAACAACAAAGAGAACATTAGTTTAAGTTTGTTCTCAGACTTTCAAACATATGAAAATAAACGTAATAAACCTAGGTGCAATGACCGGTGCCAAGGGACGACCCGGAGTTAATAACCTTCTATAATAATTCAGACACTAGCCTCTTTTTTATACTTCGAAAAATTATTAGAAATGTGGCGACTATTCGGCAAACACCTAGTATAATATGCGTATTTAAATATTATTTAAAACCTATTATTAACCCTCCGTGTACGCGGTGGAGTATAACACACCCCAGCGATTGAAAACTTGCAATATTTCTTAAATTATAACGATTGTTATGGAATTATATACCAATACCTATAAATAAATAATACCTTTATCGGCGGTTTCCTGGTTACGTTGGCAACCAGAAAGTTCATAGCGATATCCTCGCAGTTGAAGCTGTCGTCGACCATCTGTCGGATCTCAGCTGGCATCTTGTAAGTGTAGTACCAGGACCAGATCTTATGGTGGAACGCGGCTCCGGTCAGAACCTGAAGTTTTTTATTTTATTTTTGGCAACCATTTTTCATATTATTGCTGCCATTATCATTACATAGTATAAAACAAAGTCCCCCACCGCGTCTGTCTGTTCGCGATAAACTCAAAAACTACTGAACGGATTTTCAAGCGGTTTTCACCCGTGGATAAAGTGATTAATGAGGAACGTTTTGGTATATAATTTGTCAAGGATTTTTTTATAATGAGGGCGGGACAACGTCTGCCGGGCCCGCTAGTATATATATATATAATAATATTACAAGTATCTTGTGATAATTTCAATGTTCTAACAGGATAGCGGCCTCCTTGTTAGAACTTTCCAGGGAATTTTTGTCGCGTTTCGGAATTCATACTCCGTGGTATTATTTCCTACCCACTATTACAAAATGCCAACAATATTACAAAATATAGAGTCAAATAATACAAGATTATAAATAAAATTTAAATGCCACAACATGCCAGACTAAGATCCCGCACAAAAACGCAGAACCTAGAGTTAATCTTTGTTTATCCCGTAACATCGTTATATAATGGATGTGACCAAAGACACCGAACCTCAAATGCAACTGATAGAACATCTCAATGGATGCTTAATGACGGATATTCATCCTACGACAGGTGGTTAAAAGAACGCAATATATATTTTATTGTAGTTGTGGACTTACCATGATGTTTTTAAAACATAAGTATCGTTATGCGATTTCAATTAACAATATTTAACGTAACCTCCTAGTGTGTTTAGACTGAGAAATCATTCATCATCATTTAATTAAAATAATTAAACAATAATATCAGCCTGTAAGTGTACTGCTACTGGATTAAAGTTACTTTGAAGATGAAACTCCAAGAAAACCAGAGCCACATATTTTTCGCATATACAATGCTACTAAAAGAACATTTCTCGTGTTCCGATTTTCTTACGATGTTTTCCTTCACCGTCGACCGACAGTTTTACAAATTTAAATTAATAATCCTACGCAAATTTCCTAAAATTTCGATATTTCACGAATCGATATTCGATAATCCAGTGGTCCAACCATCTTATCACTACTTTTACCGGTTTGTACTCCAGCCTGGGGTTTTCTATGATAAAACTTTTTCAAAAACAATAAATTTAAAAAAGATTACCACTGCGCCTAACTCTACAGCCACCGAATAAAATAACTTTGTCAATACAGACGAAACCAATAATCCAAACTAGTTTGTAATATATAGTTAACACAGATATATTGTAAATCATGTACGATACAAATTTTAAATACAAATGAAGACAGTAAGCGCCACTTTTTAATACTAAAAGTTCATTTCAATTAACGCTCTGACGCCACCCAACTCAAGCAATAATGAAGTCACGTAAAGCAGTTAAAGGTCACTTTTTATTCTATTTATATCACTAACACGTCCGTGATTCACTGAGCATACGATTCCGCTACTTATTCAACACGTCCATATAACCTATAATTTATTTTGATTGACTTGATTGTATGTACAAGAGCACGCACAATCGTAAGCTCATATATATTACGCAATACATACAATTCTACAATTCGTGAAAAGGCACGGCGTAAATGAACAATTTAATAAATGTGAAAATCATAAATTTCCTAATAATTACCATAGATTTTTACCATATTAATCTTCCTGGTAGATCTATAGTATATTTTATATATTCAAAAAAATATATAAGTAATCGCCCTTTTGATATTCAGACTACAATGTTTTGACATCAATTGATTTTTTAATGTCGATAACCTAATATTACGTATCATTCGAAAACAAACCGATATATCGATATGCACAAATGCATTTAAATATTGTAATGGACGTTACTTTGCACTTCATTTAATAATGAATTTCCGCAAAGTAACAACTTCTTTAATCAAATATCTTAGAACCAATGCTTTTAAACAAATAGCACCGAAAACCAAATATTTTTCCCCATTGCAATCGTCGACCGTTTGGACTGTAGGCCTTTATTTCTCTATTTCCATAAATCTTAAAGAGGATTTTTTTATAAAACGAAGATTATGGAAAGTAAGGATACACATACCTAAAAAAACCTAATCAAAAGTGACTTATAAATGTAACAATTTTTTTTTTTTGTGACGATAATTTAGCATTATCTTGCATCAATTGGAATCAGTCGAACTTTGAAAAAACTAGGTTCTGTCTTAAATCAATTCGAACGTTATAGAATACCTCAATATTTTTGAAGTCGAATGGAATTATAGAAATAGAATCCGTTTTAAACGAGAAAAAGTGTATAACTCTCGACTCACCATAGATATCTGGTTAGTCCATTCGCTGTGATATCGCCACGAGTTCGTAACGTTGTCCCAAACGTGCAGTCTGGACGGAAACCCGACTATCCTGTCGGGAAATTCACGCCACACGTCGAAACTGGAATTAACGTGAAAAGAAACCAAGTAAAATACGTAGCATATGGAAACTATGTCCTTAGCATTCCATGGAAATACCAAGCCTATTGAGTTACAAGGCAAGGAGCCCAGAACAGTGTTTTACATTCGTCATCATCAGCTTGTAAAAGTACCACTGCAGGGGTATCCTCTTTCCGAGGGAAAGTACGGGCATAATCACCACGCCAGCACACGAGACGTATTGCTAATTTCACTCTGTCACTGTTTTATATTGTCCCACATATGGTGGTACTACGAGAAATTCCTCAGGTTCAGGTTTCTTCACGATATTTTCCTTCGTAGTCAGGCGATAGTGTTAGTAATTGAAATTAGTAAATATACGCAAATTCGGAAATTATTATTAATTAATGTTATCACAATCCGCTCGACCACCATGACTACAATTTATTTATTTATTATATACTAGCGGGCCCGGCAGACGTTGTCCCGCCGTGATTATAAAACAATCCTTGACAAATTGTATACCAAAATGTTCCTCATGAATCACTTTATGCACTGGTGAAAACCGCATGAAGATCCGTTCAGTAGTTTTTGAGTTTATCGCGAACAGACAGACAGACAGACGCGGTAGAGGACTTTGTTTTATACTATGTAATGATGATATTATTTACTTGTTATATATATTTACTTGCACTTGCGACCCAAGATTTAAGGAAACCCTTTTTTTATTACATTTACTTTAGCGTTTGACCTGATGTTAAAAGACGATGCGGTATAAGATGGCAAATGGGAGATGACTTAAGTAAAGTGCCGAAAAAAATCAAAGGGGGTTGGGGAAAAAATTTTAATTGGGGGGGGTAGCTGCCCGTAAATGCTCCACCATACAAAAGCCCTATTGCCCATATTCCTCTCCCTGCCTTGACAAATCTGGTAAGAATGTAAGGGCCCTTTTATATTTTCTCTCAAATCAAATAAATAACCTATGGTGGCTCTTGAGAGGCCAAGATCTTTTAGTGGGTTATATATAGAGATTTTACTGGTATACCTCTTTCTGAGTATGAATTCACCACATAGTCATTCCACATTCAGAAATCCTTATTAAGCTTCTTAACTAAAAAATAAATGTAGTTTGTAGTTTGGTAAATACGGTAGAAGTGAAACTTAGTATTATTTTTAAGAGAATTAAATAAATATTTTTTTAAAGTACGCGATAGTCACTTCAATCCTACAGAAAATAATGTGCTAGATTTTAACGTTTCTCTCTCTCTCCTTCTCTTATATATTTCAAGTACGTTAAGTATATACTATCTCGTTCTCTCACAGCCTAAAACCTATACGTATCTCTTTTACGTTTCATAAAATCCAATTTATACCGTACTCAAAAGGCGTTCGTTTCACGTCAAAATTAATGGTTATGTATTTCTTTTCTACATTCGTCGTTAAAATTAAATATATTGAAGTTTATATCATTAAAAGCTTCGTCACTATCAGACAGAAGGTTTCAAGAATCATTACCCGTTAGAGTTTCTAATACTAGTATAAGTAGAACTCTCAGTGGGATTTCTAAGTTAATTCTACGATTCGCTGTTCCAGAAACACTTTCATTGTCTAACTTGTGACAGTAACGACAGCGAATCGACGTTTAATATCCGACAGCTGTCAACACTACCCACTGTGATTAATGATATCTGATCATAGAGTATCAATGTCCAATGCCTGTTTTCATTTTACTGATAATGATGTACAAGTATATATTATTCTACTAAAGTATTTTAGCCCATAAAGAATTAAGCAAGGAGATTTTTGAAGTGAACACTATTTTAGGCGCGTTGAGCAGAATTTGCCAGCGTAGTCCGGTAAAGCTGTAAAGACCTGTCCAGGTCAACAGCGTGTCAGTTCGAAAAAAAAAAGAATTTGCTAGAAGTAACGTAGTCATTTGCTAGAAGTAATTCTATTGGTTTCGCGTCAGCGGCATGCTAGTAAAACGTGACCGACAGGCTCGTGACGTCTTGCACTTGCATCAGACTAGCAACGCATAGTATAGCGGCCTGTGTACATGTAATATTGATATTTTGCACTGAGCTTGTGCGGCCCCTCATATGTTTGATTAATCAATAAAATGTATATAATTATTGCTCAGAGTGTCAATACACGTGAAAACCAGACTTATGTTAATAATTTCAATTTACAAATTAAGAAATGTAAATAATTCAAAATGTATTTTACAATTTATATATTCAAAATGGATAATTGTGTTGATTTTATAATTAGTTTGACAATATTCTCAACTTAAGTGAAAACGCGGCTTAGTCATGTTATACAGACAATAGACTCAGTCAATGCGGCTATCGGAACACTCGTCCTATAAGTGTTCCACGAGATTTTCAACCTGAGGCTGATGTTAACCAAGCAAATATTAAGGGGGTGAGGCGATTTTGGGGATTTTTTAACCGCTCCTCCCTCCTGGTGAGATGACGTGTGATTTGTCCCCTAATGTCACGACAGATCTTTCAAAAATTTTATATTTTGCGTATAAATGCGTTGGATTGATTCAAAAATGCAAATTTTGCTTTACTATTTTTCCTTTTTTTACTATTATTACATTACAATTCAGTATATCAAAAGTAAATAAATTACATTCATGGATTTTATTACATAGAATAATTATATCAGATTTTGGCATATTTTAGTCTAGAAACATATTTAACTTAAAATTAATCTGATTTTCTCACATTATTATACGGTCTTTTACCCGAAAAAAAATTCGTGATATTTGCCGAAGACCCCTCGCTCCCCCACGTGAGATTTAGTGAGATTTGGCTTGAGCCGGGAGGGGGATCAGTGGGAACTGATGCTCTCCCCCGCCTTATGAGCGTTTAAAATTTTATCACTAATATCACTTACCCGAACTCCAGCTCGTCAGGTGTAAGCATAATTATATCGTCATCAATTGTCAGTTGACACTCCGTCTCTATTTCATCGTATGGAAAGAATCTATTCGATAACTTGTTCTCTTTGGTTCGTATCACTTTCAACGGTTTATTTATAATAGGCCATTCGGATGCTGTAATAGAAAACATGCTTATTATTTTTAATGCACTGATTCATTTGCTGTAATAGAAAACATACTTATTATTTTTAATGCACTGTATTCATTTCGAATGATGTAGTAGGAAACATACTTATTACTTTTAATACACAGTATTCGTCTCGGATGTTGTAATTGAAAACATACTTATTATTTTTAATCTACTGTATGCCCATTTTATTATGTTTCTCTCATATTTTTACAAAGCAACTTTAGTTATAAATTAATTTAAGTCAGGAGTTTTAAGCAACACGGTGATGGTAAAAACATTACAAATTTCTGTTAGTCTCCGTAATCGTTTGAAAAACTATCGGGATTTTAAATTCGGACACAAAACGGACCCTTATCTGTCATGAGTTAACACTCTGATCCAAACTAATCACTAACCACAACAGACCAAATAAAAGGGGAAAGCAAAACTGTATTTACGTTGAGTCAACCTCTAATTAAATACGCTTCGTGCCAAACTATATGAGACCCTATCACACGGTAATAGAATAAAATATCTCTTGCAACAATCCCGCTAGCTTTAGCAATTTATCTCTGACGACGCGTAGGAAACTGCGTTTTATTGCGAAACATACATGATCTAAATTATATCGTCCCTTAACGGTAAACATTACGCATTGTTATGTGAACGCTTATTGATAATCCAGTTCATCTCGTTGATTTGCACGTGAGCGTGTTCGATTTCATTTTTACTCATGTTTGCGTACCGCGTCCAATAAACACGGGTAATGATTGTCGTGCTGAATAGATTTCTATTGACTATCTTCTACACTTTCGCGTTTTTTATACTCTATAGCAGCGGTGGCCAAACTTTTTCAAAGCAAATGCGACATAAAAAAATATTACAACGCGGTGGGCACATGTTTGTCTTTTTTTTGGTGTGTAAGAGTGTTTCGAAAAATGGTATTTATAAATTAGTCAATGTTTTTGGAAATCTTACAGCGGACGCATTACAGGTCGCACATTTGACCACCACTGCTATATAGGTACCTATTGGCATTTAGCTGAGATCCTAACTGATTTGAAATAATATCTTGGTCTTGGTGGTCTAGTGGTTTTGACTGGTGGAGTATCAATCCAATATCCGCAGTAATGTACCAACGAATTTTTCAGAATTCACTTACATTTACTAATTTAAGTTGCTTTATCGGCTTATAGGTAAAGGAAAACATCGCGAGGAAACCTGAACTTGAGAAATGTTCTTGTAGTACTACTGTATGTGGGAAAATATAGAACTATGGATTTCTCAAAGTTTGAAATCGCCAATACGCTGGTTACGTTATGGTTATGCCCATATCTCCCTTCGGGAAGAGGCCTATGGCCCAGTGGCTTCAAATTCGAACACACCAAAAGTAACTGAAGACCGACTCTTAAGAGTCTTAAGTGCAATTATCTAAGCAGAGCTATAGAGGCTTTGTTTTCAACTTAAAGATTAGTAGTTAAGCATGTAGTAGACAGCCCCACCGGTGTTATTACAAAAAAGTTAAATACGTATTGAATACTTTCTTTAAATAGGTTTCGGATTAAATGCACCGCGCTCGCCCGAGGCAAGTTCACGTTATCCTCTTTCACAAGTCTAACCTGACGTAACCAAAGCGAGACAAAAGAGCAAGATGGTGAAGATTCAGCGACCGCGGAGCATTTAATTCGAAACCATTTTAAAGCAAGTATTCAATATGTATTTAACTTTTTTGTAATAATACCGCACGAGTCTAAAGCTCTAACTAATTACAGAATTCGAACTTACATCGATCGATACTCCATACAGGCACGAGGCTACTGAGCCATCATGACTTTAAATTTGACATAAATAATTAACTCAAAATGAAACCATTTTTATAAACAGATATTCAATTAAGAAAACATAGCTATATGGAAACCTAAAGTCGCATTTTTCAACTATCATTTTTAGTTGTACATTCCCGCATCACGTGGAAACTTCTAGACAGATTTAAATTCAATTTTTCATGTTTTTTATTCTCTAAAATACCATCCTTCATGTATAAGCAAAGTGATAACCCCAAAATAAATGTGTTAGTTTTTTTTTTTATTACAGCGATGATAGCTTGGTTGACAGCATGTCGGATACCGCATCGAGGGATGTAGGTTCGAATTCTCGCAACTGAATCGGAGCTTTCCTTTTCTAATTCCGCCGCCCGCTAGCTACCACCCCTCAAGTTCAACATCTGTCGCCAAGCACCGGTTGGTATGATCCGGTAACTTCACCTGAGAGCCAGCACCCTATAGGTTTAGCGTATCTAGTTTTTGCAGCATGTTTTATTGCTTACACAAGCAAAATATTAAAATTACAAAATCTATTCCTTTTTAGTAAGGACCTTATTTTCCGAAATCAACAAAGTGCCATAAACTTATAGTTGAGTTGTTACATTTAAAAATGAGCTAAATCCAATTTTAACCGTTTATATAACATGTTTAATTTCTTTTAGATTTCCAGTTTTTATACGCCGAGAACGAAGTAGGTTTTTTTTAATGATCATCATATTTTACAGTAAAATGTTAGGAACGGGTTAAATTGGAATTTACTTGTTTTGAAATGGCTCAGTTCATGTATTGGCAATTTCGTTGCGAACACTAGAAGGCCGACCTAACACGATAAGCCATAGGACTTTGACATGAAGTTCTATGAAATGTATGTGATAAACCGCTGCATAAAGTTCCAACGGTGATACACTCCATTTATCTATACACGACTGCAACTACATTCCACCAAGCCGGCTAGGATCTTATGTTGATCTGTTCACTACGACTCACACATCACAAAAACTTAAAACCAACGCTTTTTATTCAAGGATTTCATCTTACAACTAACTATACAATCGTATTTTAAAAAATCTAAGAGACCGAACTACAAAAACCTGTTTAGGTAAAGTAAATTATTTAAATACAAAATGTTATCCTAAGCTATTTATGACAACCAATCGGTATATATAAAAATGTATAGAATAATGTAAGATCGATATAAACAAAAAATAGAACAGCGAGTTCATACACGGTAGAAGTGAAACTGAGTATTCTGTTTAATTTTTAAAAGGACGAGATATAAAGATGAAAATACATGATGGAGGTGGTAAAAATTAGTTTTCGGCATTATTTTATATTATTTTAATGGATATTATAAAAAAATGTTTAAAGTGCGCAATAGTCACTACGATTTAACAGAAAGTAATTTGCTATTGAATTCAACATTTCTCTCTCTCGCTCTCTTTATATATATTTCGAGTACCTATATTAAGATTATACTATCCCATTCTCTCACAGCCTAAAACCTATGTATACAGCTATCTCTTTTCGTTTCATAAAATCCAATTCACGCCGTCCTAAAAGAAGTTTCACTTGAATTAATTTACGTTAAAATAAAAAATTAAACTTTATTCAATTTAGGCCCTAAAAAAACTTATGAACGTTAAAACTACCACCGGTTCGGAAAACAACCCAATTATCGAGAAAAACCGTCAAGAAACTCGATCTGGTTTATCTTTTTAATATATACATATAGTAATTAGAATATATTACACGTCACAATCATTTTTAGTAGATGCTCAGAGATGAGTCAATTCCAGACAACACCATCGTTCACATATTAATCCACTCTATAATAGACTTTTGATACCAAAATCCGCTTGTAATGGCACTTAAACTCCAATCCGGCAAATCGGTAATATCCTTTGGAACTTTGTTGTAAAACCTAACACTATTCCCTAAAAAACTATTACTGGTTTTGCTAAGTCTGATTTCACTTATTGTGATCGCATAGGATAGCATACTTACAAGGCGGTGGGGCTTTCCTCTGATTATTCCATATAACGAGGATCTTCGCCAGGCTCGGAGTACGCACCAGTTTCCTTATGAGCGTGAACAGGCTCTCCACACGGTCGTACGTTAGTATGACGGCGGTGAAGCCCGGGGACTTGGACGCGGTCACCGGCAGGAACAACGGATTTACTGGGCCATACTGCACAATTATAACACATAACCCGATCTTAACATAAAGTTCACTCTACGCTGTCAATCTATATCTATACATATAACAAGAATATAAATCTAACGTGTCTGTACTTTTTAGATTTTTGTGAAAAAAAAACGTCTTGGAATAAGTAATAAAATACGTTTTAATCATTATTAGAAATGTCTGTCTGTAGTGTTTGAACACACATCACAGCTAAAGTACTGCGTTCACGATAAAAACTCATCATAAACGGTAAAAATAAATGTTGACCTTATCAAAATATACAAATTACATTTTTGACGCCCTTATCAAAATTCTCCACCCAAGGGATCATCGTTGATGGAGAATTAATAAGATTTGGTAAATTATTCAATAAAATAAAAATTAATGTCTAAAAAGTGAAAAACCCTTATGTTAAATGAATGGAAGAAGTATCGTTATTTAGGAGCGGTTCAACGGCACCGGATTTTTTTTCCTTAAGTGTTTTTACTTTTTAGGCTACAAACTAACGATTTGAAATATAGCGACGTCATAAGCAGACTTTATAAATAACGGACACCATAATACGCATAATACATCTATACATATAATAAGAATGTAAATTTAACGTGTCTGTACTTTTTCGATTTTCGATAAAAGAATTGTTGAAGGTGTCTAGGAATAAGTAATAGAATACATTTCAATCATTTTTAGAAATGTCTGCCTGTCTGTCTATCTGTCTGTTTGTATAAACACGCATCATTGCTAAAGTACGGGGTTCACAATATAACCTCACCAAGAAAATCATATAGCATATAATCGAGAATAACATAGTATTCGTTTCATTAGCATCGGTCCACTCTATCAAAAGTTATTGTAATTTTAATGACGACGCGGCGCAAGTACGAGAGGAAAGTAGATACATAAATGGACTTAATACATTCAGATAACTTTATTAATCACTGTTTTTTACATAAGCTTCCACGCAGACGAAGTTGCAGTTGCTGACTGCGGGAAGTTGCTTTCGAATTCGATTCTCAGACAAATCAACCATGTACCATGATATTATTTAGAATTCATTCGAAATATTTGCAACAAACAAGTCCTCGTTACATAATAAAGTCACTTTTCGCATCTCTCTGTGTATTCCCATAGTTCTTCTAAATTACCCGATGGATTTTGTACGTTTGTTTATATGAGGAAAGTAAATTCCAAAACCACTACACCGATTTGCCAAATTCTTTCAATATTTGAAAGCTACACTATTCCCGGTGGACATACACCATCTATTATGTTAATATATACGGATATATATATATTAGGTCTTTACCTATGAAATTGCCGTTTTGTATGAAAAAATTTAAACGAATTTTTTTCATGTATTTTTTATTTGTATTAATCGAAGTAATCACCCATGCAATTAATGCATCTTTCCCAACGCAGTGGCAGTTTATTGATGCCCTTCTTAAAGAAATCAGCTGGACGGGAGGCAACAAATTCTTCAAAGGCATTTTGTACTGCCTCTCGGGTATTGAATTTTTTTCCCGCCAAGGAGTTATTCAAATTCTGGAACAAGTAGTAGTCTGTAGGCGCAAGGTCTGGTGAGTAGGGCGGATGACGGAGAACTTCCAACCCCAGTTCTTGCAACTTGGAGACCGTCTGCTGTGTGAGGTCGCGCGTTGTCGTGCAGGAGCAGCGGAGACGAGCGATTGACCAATGCTGGTTGGAGATGTGCCAGCTTCTCCATCATTGTGTTCAGTTCTTCACAGTACACATCTGCAGTAATGCTCACCCCGTTTGGTAAGAAGCTGTGATGAATCACACCGGCACTAGACCACCAAACAATGACCACCACTTTTCTAGGGGTAAGTTTTCGTTTAGGGCATTGTTTAGGTGCTGAACTAGATCCAACCAACTTGCTGAGCGCTTGCAGTTATCAAACAGAATCCATTTTTCATCGCAGGTAACAATGCGGTTCAAAATTCCTTCATTTGTGTGTCTGTTGAACAGTGCAAGGCACGTCTCGACGCGTACTTCGCGCTGGCGATCATTGAGTTCGTGGGGCACCCATTTGTCAAGCTTTTTTACCTTGCCAATTTGACGCAAATGGACCAATATTGTTTTGACGCTAACGTCGAAAGCTGCTGCTAATTCAGCCGTAGATTGTGTATCATCAGCTTCCACAATCGCCTTTAATTCGTCATTGTCGACCAAAGTCTTCGGACGACCGCGAGGTTCATTTTTCAGGTCGAAATTCCCAGAACGGAAGCGAGCAAACCAATAACAGGTGGTGCGTTGGTTTGTAGTATTAGCTTCGTAAACGTCGTTGATGTTGCGTGCCGCTTGTGCCGCGTTGCTGCCACGACAGTACTCATATTCCATAATTACTCGAATTTTTAACGTATCCATGATGACAAAAAAGATTGAAATGCGATGAAAATGTAACACTAATCAATAAACAAATGACTACTTTTGGAAAAAGAATTCCATGTTTTTAAAATAAAATTAATTTGAAAATAGAATTCTTAGCCAAACAAAAATTGTTTTGATTTGAAATGGCCAGTACTGCAGAACGGCAATTTCATAGGTAAAGACCTATTATATATATCTACGGCGCGGCATGGGGTGCGTTATCTGTTAAACCTACATCAAAACAATGTATCGCTGAATTATAACTTATAACAAAATCTATGTAAAAAATCCACGAAAGCATGTATTCATCAAATAAGAGTAAATTACAGTAACAATTTTTATCTACATTTGATAAAAAATAATGGATTATTCACGAACCTGTTTTAACCGAAATGGTGTTAACACATATTCAAAAAAATACCTTTATCATTTAGAATATTTAATTAACAATATATTCTCCCATTACACTATACACTATATCATTAAAATTAATATTTCAGAAGTTATCGCAAAAAGAAAACTCCCGCGCGACAAAATAATCATATAGTAGTAGCGAACGGGCGGCAGTAAGATGTGTCAGGGGCGATACATATTCCAGCCATTCCCATGATCGCTATTTATGATTTAAACGATTACAGTTCCCAAAAAAAGAAACTTTTACTATAGCTATCAACAAATCACAAGTTCAAACACTTCAAACATATTGGACTTGATTTACGGGAAGATTGTTTTACCATGGTCAGTTTTCTTTAGATCAAAAAATGCAGAGAATCAATTTATTCTAAGCCTCAGATCAAGAAAAAAAGATGTTATACATCGAAGATTTAAAATAATCAGCATCCTTCACCCGTTATCACTCAATGCAGAACATAGAGCTTTCTTTTAAAATCTATACTAATATATAAAGCTGAAGAGTTTGTTTGTTGGTTTGTTTGTTTGTTTGGTTGAACGCGCTAATCTCAAGAACTACTGGTCCGATTTGAAAAAATCTTTCGGTTTTAGATAGCTCATTTACCGAGGAAGGCTTTAAGCTATATATCATCACGCTAAGACCAATAGGAGTGGAGAGCCAATGAAGTATGTTTCAAAATCGGGCATTTTTTTTCGTTTTGGTTGCTTTTGCTGCGTGTTAGCGTCAGTATTATATACGTTGCCATGGTAACGTGGTAACTTTCTATCACAAACATTTTTAAAGTTTATTTTGTGTTCCTATTCAACATGTTTATTCTACGTTTGTTTTGTTTCCAATTTTTTATTTGTAATCCATTACGTATTATAAAAATAAAGTGTGTGTATCTGAAATTAAAATAACAACTTTTCGGTGATTGGATTATGAAATGGAAATTGGAATTATGAATAATGGAGATTATGGAAATATTTTTTTAAATATTATTGGTATTTTATATTATTATATTTTGTTTGTTTGTTTTGTTCCGGGTTATGTCCGAAACGGCTGGACCTATGTTAACGGGAATTTTACTGCCAGATATGCGAAATTATAGCGGTTGACATATTCTATTTTATTTGTTGAACTGTTACCCGTGCATTCGTCCATGTAAAATGTATTAAAAATATGTTGTTTATTGTAAACAAGCGAGTGAGACGTGTGCTTTACTGGACTTCAAGAATAAATATACATAATAGAAAGTCATATGTTTGTATGTAATTAAAATTATATTATGTTTTTGGTCAATTTGGCGGGCATTTTAATTTATTTACTACGCTTGCGTCTACATAACTTAGTGATTATAGCAACGATAAGACTAACTTAACTATATCAACAATACGGGTATATTAGATCTATATAATAAAATATTTAACACATATTGTTCAATAACGTATAGTTTAAAAATATAATTACTTTCTTATATAGTCTAAGTGAGCACAGAGGGTGATATTTTGTAGGCTAAAGTTCCAGGCATGTTGCTGATGATAAATCCCATTTCATTCGATATACTGCTATAATTTACATTTCTAATGTACACGTTACATGTTACAGTAAATGGCGTGCGTGTCGTACTTACAAATGTTTTTGAAAAAGTATCTCTATAATGTACAACATCTACTCATAATTTTACATTTTTTGATACATTTTTAAAAAGCGCGTGCGGAGCCGCGGGTATCAGCTAGTAATTAATAAAAGTAAATACAAAAAATGGATTTCAAAAATTAAAAATATATATACAGCCATGTTTGTACTTAATATAATTAATTGTTTAACCCGGACATGGTCATTCGTAATTGCGTAAATACAGTTGATTAAAAAATTGGATACTTGCGATAAATCACAACGAATAATAATCTAAATAAACAAACTACGATCAATTTGATACTGCTGCTCTCACGTGTACTTTCATATCAAATAAAAAGCGATCAGTTTGACAGATCTGTCCTTACTTCACTCTGGTGTAGTTTAATTAGCTATAGCAGCCGGCCGAAGCCGGGGAGGGTTATTTGATGCACATAAATTTATCGACTATTTCAGATGGACAAATAATTGTTAAATCACTTCTACGTGTCAGTGTTACGTATATACAAACATAAGTATTGTTCTTGGTTTTAGTAGCGAGATCTTGAGCTGTCACGTAGTGGATTTTATATTATATCCATAAATAGCTTTTGCCCGCAACTTCGTCCACGTGGAATAGTTACTTTGGGCTAACACACAGCGGAAGCTCTCAATAGAAAAAAAAAAAAACCCCGATTTCGAAACATTCGTCATTTTTGCTAAGCTCATATTGGTTTTAGCGTGACGATATACAGCCTATAGCCTTCCTCGATAAATGAGCTACCTAACACTAAAGGAAATTTTCAAATCAGACCAGCAATTCCCGAGATTAGCGCGTTCAACCAAATTAGTTAAAGATTACTACTTTTCTCTCGTACTTAACTCGTGGCGTCCTTCAAATTACAATAACTTATGATTGAGTGGACCAATTTTAATGAAACAAAGACTAACTTACTTCCGAAGATATGCTTTATGATTTTTCGTGTTCGTGTATCGTGTTCAAATAAACGCACAGACATTTCTAAAAATGATTGAAATGTATTCTATTACGTATTCCTAAACAGCTGCAACATTTTTTTTTCACGAAAATCGAAAAAGTACAGTCACCATAGATTTACATTCTTATTATATGTATAGATAATAACCATCCAATTCATCGATCCAATCCATTTATTCATCCAGTAACCTTGGGTTGTTTGCTATAGTTGTGATATTTTACGTAACATAGTTCGGTGTTGGGAACAAGTGCGGTGGATGGGACATAATACCACGGAGCATGAATTCTAAGATGCCACAAAAACTCCCTAGAAAGTTCTAACAATAACCACCATCTTATTAGAACATTGAAATTATCACAAGACACTTGTAATATTATTACCTACTCGACAATAGTAGAAAAAAATTAAAAAAAAGTTGTTAAAAAAAAAAAAAAAAAAAAAGGGGTGGGGTTTATAAAAACACATTCTGAAATATCATTTTCGGTATACGGGAATGGAAATAAAAATATAAGGGGAAATCCATTAAAAAAACAAAAATTTTTACCCTCACCCCCTTGAATTAAATTAAAAATTTTCTACCTCTTCCCCCCAAACAAAATTAAAAATTTTTAATTAATTTAAATTTTTTTTCCAAAAAAAAAAAAAAAAATAAAACGTCTTTTATTTTTTGCGCTTTTTAAAATTGGTTTGGGCTTTTTTTTTCAAAATTTTTGTTTTTACATGTAGTTTGAAAAAAAATAGAAAAAATTAGCAATTATAATATTTTTTTTTTTGAAAAAACGTAATTTTTATCTTTTTTTTTGCTCTAAAATCTTCAATTAATTCTGCATGTCCCCGTTAATCAAAAGATGTGACGATATCTCTTTCTTTGAGCATGAAATTCTAAGATGTAAAAAAATAATATAAATTTTTTTTATTTCCACGTGAAAACTCCCTAGAAAGTTCGAAAAATAACCACCATCTTATTGAGAACTTTCAAGTGATTATCGACAAGACACTTGTAATATTAAAAAAAAAAAAAATTTTTTTTTTTATATATGTTATTTTTTATTATTTTTTTTAACTACTCGACAATGGTAGATAATATCTTTTTTACCGAAAGATTGATAGCTCTTAAATTATCACATTGTATCAAGTGGAGGTAACTTTTAAACCCATTGTATTTTTGAAGTTTTAAATTTAAGTACCAAAAAAAAACGTTAAAAGAGTAAAAAAATAAGTAATGAGAGAAAAAAATTTTTTTTTTTTAAAAAAAAAAATATTGGAAAAAAAATTTAAAAAATTTCATAAAAAAATTTTTTTTTTTTGTGGTTTCACGTGGAAATATAAAAAATTTCATAACAAAGTTATATAAAATCAGCAAATATTCAACAAAAGTTTTTTTATAATCAAGAAAAAAAATTAGAAGCGACTGTCGTCACATTTTCGGTATTAACGGGGATCATTGCAGAATTAGTTGAAGGGAACTTTAGATCAAAAAAATAAAAAAGGGTGGAATTTGAGAAAAAAACGGTTTTTTTAAAAAAAATAAAATATTTTATATATTTGGGATTTAAAAAATTTTTTTTTTTTTTTTTTTGAAAAAAAAATTAAAAAAAAAAAATTTAAAAAAAAAAAATCCCAAAAGGAAAATTTTTTAAAAAAATTTGGGGAAATAAAAAAAAAAAGAGGGGTTTTTTAAAAAATTTAAATTTTTTTTTTGAGGGGAAAAAAAAAATAAAAAAAAAAAAAAAAAAAAATTTGGGGGGGGAAAAAAAAGAAAAAATTTAAAAAGAGGAAAGGGGGGGGGGAAAAAAAATTTGTATTTAAATGAAATATATAGAGATATTAAATAAACATTAATAAGTCTATTATCGTCAAGGAGGCTTTCAAGAATTATATCTGACTAGCTGTGGCCACGTCTCTGTTCGCGTAAAATCTAATGTAAAAAAAAAGTAATCAATAAAACCATCTGAATTTATTAAGTCAATTGACTTATCTACTTTTCTATCGTACTTGATTCGAGTCGTCATTAAAATTAGAATAACTTTTGATAGAGTGAACTGATTGTAGTGAAACCAAGACTACATGCTACTCGAGGATATACTTTATGATTTTTTTTTTGAGGTTTCATCATGAACGCAGTATTTTAACAGTGATGCGTGTTCATAGAAACAGACAGACATTTCTAAAAATGATTGAAATGTATTTTATTACATATTCCAGGACACCTGCAACAATTTTTTTCACAAAAATGTAAAAAGTGCAGACACGTTAGATTTAAATTCTTATTATATATATAGATTAAAGATAATCCACCTATAACCATGAGTAGTCTACGTTGCAAATAAATAAACATGCTACTAAAGAGACTTCATTGACGACGTATATTATTATAATAACATCTTATTAAAGGCATTGCCTTTCTCATGCGACCTTTTATTAACTTTCACCTTTACTTGAACCCTTTTAGGCGAATACGTTAAGTACGCTTTTAGCTCGAGCAATGATACTGGAAAATGTAGGTAAACGTGAACAGATACATTCGCCTCGAAAATCTAAATAAATAAGTTGATCTTTTGACTTATATATCGAGTTTCAGTACATTTTATAGAAAAACTATATCACTGAGACGATATGAAAACACGAGTCGTTACATTTCAAAATAACCTAAATCCAACTTTAGTCGTTGCTAATATTATAAGTTGTGAATTACAATTTAAAAATGGCAGTAAAAGATAACAATGAAGCCGCCAGAAAGGAGATAATTTTTATGAAAAATAGGTAATCATTACATAGTATAAAACAAAGTCCCCTACCGCGTCTGTCTGTCTGCCTGTTCGCGATAAACTCAAAAACTACTGAACGGATTTTCTTGCGGTTTTCACCAGTGGATAAAGTGATTCATGAGGAATATTTTGGTAGATAATATGTCAAGGATTTTTTTTATAATCAGGGCGGGACAACGTCTGCCAGGCCCGCTCGTATAGTATAATGTAAAGTAATGTAACGTAACGTAAAGTAGTAAACGTATAACTTTTAATACTTAAGTAGAATAACAATAGTTGCTCACAAGTAAAACGATTTTTAACTAAACTAATGAAATAAACGACAGCAAAAAAAGGTGCAGACCAAGTCTGCAGAAAAAAATAATTTAAATTTATATTTCAAGATTTTCAATTTTTTTTCATGTAAAAGAGATGATCTTTCTAAAACAAACTAAAAAGCCTGTGAACGGCAAAATTTAAAAGGCAGTGTTAAAAAATTTAAATATGTTACATGAAGTGTAACGACTCCCATTATCAGATATGAAGGTATAATTTACATACAAATAGACAACAAGACTTGAAGGACGACGAAGTAGTTTAAGCGACTGACTCGCTGTTACCAGCACGTTAAGTGTTGTGGATTCGAATCCTATACAGCAAAAATACTTGTGTGATAAATGGTGGATAGTGCATCGTTTGTACCCGTTCGTACCGCTTTTATTGCCCTTTGTACCTCAAAGAACAAAAAAGTTAAAGCGTCTTAAAAATTCAAACCGCACCGCGCTTTGTAATGTCAAAATTAAACTAACGGTGTTCGATATTAAATTGTTAGGAAACCTTTTAGCGGGTACAAATAAAGCTCTATCAAATGATACCTTCATGATTTTTTTAAAGTGGGATGCCAAGTTCATGTAATTATATAGAGTTCGTCAACATTATGGTATTAAAGACGGGGAGCTCAAACGGTCTATCGCGAGTGCTTTTTGAATCGATCTTGAGAATAAATTGTCGATACAGACCTATTCATAGATTTTGATTTAGTCGGTATGTAATTAAAATAAAATGAAATTAATAAACAACTAAAATTTATTTAATCCACAATTAGGCCAGCATAAACCCCTCATCACTTTCTTTTATCGTTTTTAGCAGAAGTTACCTACACCTACCTAGACGAAAACCCTGTATCACACACACTTGCATCATTTCAGACTCGATCGATCCTTGTCTAACAATATTGAGGTGGATCGCCAGCAGTTCCAAGTTTGAGGACCCCTGTATTAAAGTCACCCGCGATAGCGGGATTGGCTTGTAGTGCGGTAGTTATCCCTACTAATATTATAAATGCGAATTTAAGTTAGTATGTTTGTTAAACTTTGACGCAGTAACTTACTCAACTAATCATCTTGTAGTTTTGTATGTGTTGTAAGAGATACAGAACAGGGCATAGGAAACCAACTATCCAGAAAAAAGTAGGGTTCCCGAAGGAGAGGCATAATCCTCATTTGATTATCGTTTTCCTAAAACATTCATCCATAAAACTTATTACAATAGCACGTCTTACTATAACCCAATTGTATGCATGACTCATTTATACAATGAGCTCGCATCCAAGCACATAGCATATCATTAGACATATTTGACCATCAGGCATTCAAATTCAAAAAGACAAACAAATTTTACATCCATGATCATTTCAACAACAGCTAGTAAGTATATCATATTTCAATATTCTCTGTTATGTTTGCCATCTTGTTTTTTTCCCCATATGTTAATTTTAGTTTTCATAAATGAGTTCATTTTCACTTTTTCAATTATTCGTATTCTATTATTTTTTCTAAGTTTAATGTTTCTCAGTATGTACTATTATATAATTTTTTTTAAATTGTTATTAATAGTGTAAGTTAAGTTAAGTTTCTATGTGATAAAGCGCTTTAGGTCTTCAGTTTAGTTTACTATTTTTTATTATTATTATTGTTGTTGACTGTTGCTATATCCACATGTAAATAAATAAATAAACCGATAAAAACGCGGGAAATAGATAGTCTAAGATAAGAGTAAAAGTATTTTGAACTCTTCTTAATAAAAAAATAATCAATATATTTATACGAAAAAGCAAATATGAGTTGACTAATATCATCAAAAGAAACTATATTAATTATAATTACAATAGAAATAACAACAATAAGGATGGTAGCAAGTATTTAAATTAATATGGTATGGAATATTGCAAAATATATAACAGTATTGTCAGTACAACTAGATAAGTCCTTATAAGGTAGGCCTTCATGGTTAAGTAATGGGTGCTATTGTCTACAATGACTAACTCAAAACAGAACTCTTATAACTGGTTTGTTTAGTTGTTTGTTATGGTCACTTCACATATATTATCAGTACTTGAATATGCCTGTTTACTTGAGTGTTACTTACATAACTATAATAAAGGAATGATGGATTTAAACCTATCTTTTAATTGAAATACAAAAATAGACTAATATAATCCTCATATGTAATCAATGGACGTCAAAGGATTAGATAAAAGTAGTTATTAGAATTTGCCTTAACTAATGAAGACACCATAACAAATTAATAGGCTTGTGAATTTTTTAATGCCTTTTAGGTTCTACTGCAATCTCATCTGATTTTAAATGATGATGTGATCTAAGATGGTAGGCATGCTAAATATAGAGCGGCTCGCAAATACAGCTGCCCAAGCACACCAGCAGGTGCTTGTTGACTGATTTTCAAGTTCAGGGTGGTAGCTAGCCAGGTGGACTCATAAAAAGCCTTATCATCACGCATATCTCTGTGCAAGCAGTACCAAAATCACTAAGTAATTGAGAAGTAAGATAACTCACATTCCAGAAGTATATTAAATACATAACAAATAAATAACCAAAATTAGAGTACTAAAAGATAATACTATAATTGAAATAAAAGATAACTTACTAAATGCTCTGGCATATTCCAGTCTTCATACATTCGTGCTGCCAATGGGAAAACTTTCTCATTTAAAATCTCTAAAGTTGTCAACGTGATCTTCTGTATACTAGCAAAGTATCTCTCATAAACCCATCGTAACTGCCAATACAATTCACCACGTCTCTCTTTACTCACTGAATGTACGATTTTAAGCAAATTCTTTAGATTATTTTCTGGAATGAATATTGCTATTCTTTTCCAGTCAACATGAGAACTGAAAGGCATTACTACAGAATCTGATATCACAATTGGTATACACTGTGATGCAATAACATCCATCAATACGGCTTGAGTAAGTCTAGCACTACGTACGATAAGGCAGAACATTCCTTCTTTCAATATATCCGGATACTTAAATTCTCTACCCGTAGTATACTCACAACGTCTACTATGATCAATGACATCTTTACACTGATCGAGAAGTAACAAATCATTTGACGAAGAAGATATGCCCTTTAATTCTTCTAAATAATCATGAGGAATGTTCCACTGTGTGGATATAATAAAGTGGTTCTTTGTTTCTGGTTGAGTATTATCAATTTGTTCTGCTGTATAACTGTAGACTGGTATTGATACATCAAATCCATATCTAAATGTCCATGTGTTGAAACCAGCTCCTGCTATAATGGCTTTAGATGTGTTGAGATCGAGAACTGTGTTGTAATTTGGTGCAGAACCTGGTAGAAAGTTGAAGATGACGTGGTTTTCACCGTCATTCCAGCTGTTTAAAGAAAATAAATAATCTTACACTTAACATAGGGTAATACTTAAAATTACCAACTATAAGATAGAAAGTTAGTGGAAGAATTAAATTTCAGAGATCTCAGAGATTACTTTATTCACACTGATTATATTAAAACGCTAAAAAAATTGTAGCTCAGAGATAATATAGCTTACTCTATCAGTGAAAACATTTTTAGAATCCGACCTTTAGTTCAAGAAATTTTCCTTCACAAACTTTAACATGTTACTATTATTATTTTATAAATATTATACTGCACTGTTTTTTTACCTATTTAGAATTGTAGTAATCTGTAATTTTATTCATACAATCTCTAATGACAGCTTTTAAAATATGTGTTTAAAATTAATTAAAAACTACTTACAATTCAAGTGACTGATAGGCCTGTGACACATGTTTATTAGAAAAACTAGCTTGATTTAATGTGTCAATACTGGGAATCAGAAGACATGCCTCTTCAGGATTCGGAGTGTAATATTTACTACGTTTTATTGTATCTAAAATTGTATAAAATTCTCTAGAAAAATGTGAGATAGCTCTCCCACCAGCAGTCTGGTATTCCTTTAATGGATATATGTATATAGTTAACTTGTCATATCCCCTTCCACACTTATAAACATCAAAACACTCCCAATAAGTACAATTTACGATCCGCGGCCGCGAAAAATTCGCATCTTCTTTTAATTTGACAATTTCACTCCTAGATTCTAAATTCACAGGTATAAACACACTAGTCCGCGGTGAACTACCACTGAATGCATTGAACACTACTGTAAACACTAGAGATATAACTATAAACAATAGTAGGCCGACAAAGAACCTATGATACAAAATTTTCCTATATGATGTGTACTTGTAATGCCTGCCAGTTTTTATCAACCACTCTCCAGCCATTTGTGATTTCGAATACTAAATTAATCCCTTTAGTTTATTTATGGCACCCATTATTTATAAAACCAATTTATTCCCATTCAAAAACTCGCAATATCGTAAAACACGAATATGCTCCTCCAACTTGTGAAGGGAAATTGACAATGACAAAATCTCATTTGACATAAGTTTGACAAATCGAATGACGTTGATAGTGTGATTCAAAACAATATAGAGCTTCAATCGTCTATAAGTAGATTTTTAACATAACACGTTACGATATAATAATAAATAAACTAATTTATTTTTGTTTATAAAGGACATATTTTTAAAAGAGTGCATACTTAAAACATTGTGCTTCAGATTTCCACTAGAATATTATTTAAGAGCTACCAACTTTTTTGCTGTGATATACGTTAAATGCTCAATTCAATTCGAGATAAACAAATATTGAAAGACCAGTTACGAATAGTGCTATCAAGTTTCACACAAAACATAATTTTTCATGTCGGACTGCAGTCATCAGTCCCGTTATCATTATTTTGTGAAAAGTCCTCAATCTATGCCTATTAGGTTACGTACATTACGTCCTCACTGCCGCCGGCCGTTATGGAACATTGCAACGCATACATATCAAGTGATCGTAAGTATCGTCTTAGGTCTTTATATCTGTATGAACTGGTAATTACATTATTGATGAGTACCATCTTTCCTCTCGATTGCTGAATATTTCTTGTGGAAGTGATTTTGAGAAAGGAACGGAAATGTGTTACAAGAAACCGTGGAAGCGCGCGCTATTTGATTTGACCAATAAATGCGCGCGGTTACGGAGAGAATCAGCTGTGCACTCATCTACAGCTTATAATGTTCTATATAAAATCTGAGGTTACATTGGTAGTTTTCCAATTATAACACTAGAGCGCATTATGTTTAACGTTGAATGTTCCAACTACAGCAACGCTTCGCACAATCGAGCACTCTCAAAAGTAGTGTTTTCACTTGATGCGTGCAATAGATACCAACTCAGTGACAGAAAATTAACAAGTGTTTTTTTCTATAAGTTGACATTGATCGAAATATTTAATTTATATTATCGTTAGTAATATTATTTATTGTTGAAAAATTTTTTAAAGCTTTCGTTGTAGTTTTTTGGAAATAATCAAAGTTAATTCAACCTGTGTTAAAAAAATGATGTTATGATTTTTTTTTTCAACACTGAACTTAGCGCACTCTGCCGGTGCGTTTGAAAACTAATTCACGTTCCAATTAAGCTTCAGCATAATTCGGCATTGTGCGCCACTGAGTCGCACTATGCTCTGTAATTGGAAAACTACCATTGATATGTGTAAACTATATTAATAATTATCTTTACTATTAAGCATCTGATAAAGTTCATCATTCTTAAGAACTTGCCAGTAAGTAATATGGAATTATTCTAATAAATATTTTAGTCGGATCCTTTTTATACTTTTAGGTTCATTCCTGTTGCTGTCAATATAATAATTTTCAATGTGATTAAAAAAGTTTCTTGATTTGAAAGAATATGTACATATTTTCATTTTCATTGATATCCAAGTGGATCTCGAATGGTATATATTATACGAATTGATTTCCTAAAAACCATGGTAGCGAAACCGTGTTAGCAAAAAATCCAAATTCCAACTTACGTTGTTGTTGTCTAACGTGGATGTTTCGAGCTTCACGACAAATTAATCAAATACTCAAAATTCAAATTTAAGGGTATTTAATTTACACAATAAAGATAAAATGTAATTCCTACTTATACTTAAAATTATTGCAATTTTCTCTTGTTACATAACTTTAGATAATGATTATTTCTATCTTTTAGTTTTGTATGCTTTATCCAATGTGGATTCAAGCTATTTTAACGACTTTTTTTAAAGTAAAGTCACTTATAACTATGTACAATACATTTAAAATTTGAAGGGTATAATTAAATACAAATATATATTGTACGATAACAACTATATTAAAAATTATTACTTTGGAAAATCTTTACATAGTATAAAACAAAGTCCCTTACCGCGTCTGTCCGTCTGTCTGTTCGCGATAAACTCAAAAACTACTGAATGGATTTTCACACGGTTTTCACCAATAAATAGAATAATTCACGAGGAAGGTTTAGGTATATAATTTGTTTATATTTTTTAGTTGTAGAGGGCAGGACAACGTCCGCCGGGACCGCTAGTATTTAATATAATTGGACGCAACTGTGACGAATTATAGCAGTTAAATATCAACAACTGCTAATAATATTTACAGTTGTCATTATTACAGACATCCCTAGGAATAATGACGTTTATTTATTGTTTTCCTAAGACGTCAGTTTTGTGTTGTGCGTAGTTGTTGTTGAGTTCCTGATGGCTTGATTAATTTGATTATTTATTTTAATTTTCTATTATATTGTAATATTTCTGTTCGTAATTGACCAAAGATGGCTCTGTTGCCCCCGGATCCCGTTTACACTATCAGAAACGTTGATAATACACCAGTATATTCGCTAGCATTTAGCTTTCTACCGGGAGGGCTGGAGAGGCTGTTAGCCGGATCGAAAAACGGTTACGTTTATGCATACAACCTTCAGGTAAGATCAACATTATTCTAATGATAACATTTTCTATGCAGGACTGCGCAGATATGTTTTATAACGCAATAATAACAGATATTTTATATGTCCGAGATACTGTACGCATTTCTTTTGTTTACCATCCTAATTCCGTGACCTAGAAAAACAAGTGTGCCGGCTATGCCGAAACGAAAATAATCTGATTTTATTGATCTTTTTTGGGCTCAATATGAATTACGTCGAATGAAGACTACGTATTTTTGCAGTCAGATCTTTTTATAAATGGGCTAAATTATCACACTGTTAAAAGAAATATTTTTTGAGAGAATGTATTATTTTATTCTCCCGGCCAGTGTGTTCCCGGGGCTGCATTAGAAATTCGCATCCTGAAATAAGGGTTGAGGCGGGGTGAAAGGGGTATGGGAAGGGGCTAACTACCCCTCTAAATCACTCCCTCGCCGCGGAAAGTTATAGTTACTGAGATATTCATGATCAAAGTTTTGAGATTATGTCGCCTCTGTACAATCATTGACAATATTTGTATATTAACAACATGTTAATTTTTAATATTAAATTCTACTGTTTGTACAATACTATGTCTATATATAAGTAGAGCAAAAAATTATTGCTGGAAAAATGTAAAGTTTGTGAAAAAAAAAAAAATTTAGTATTTAAAACTCTTGTAACAGTACTAAAAATTATAGTGATTTTGCATAAAAAAAGATTGACTTTTCAACTAAAAAAATAATAACTTGTATGAAACTATGTATATTTATGCATCAAGGAATAAATTATTGATGGAACAGCATAAATATTGAGAACAAAAAAAATATTATTTACTATAAACTTCTGTCCTCATTTTTCACTCAAATATTTCACATTTAAGCTCATAGTGGTTAAAAAATAATTAACATAAAACAACAAGGAATTTGATATGTGTTCGCAATTCTAACCTACATAGAGAACTAGGGCGGGAGGGAAGCCACGCTTTGCTCCAGCCCTATTCCTCTATTAACCTAACGTGACTAAGTCGGATTTGCTTGGACCAGTTCGCTTGCTCGCTGCGCTCGCTCGCCTGTGTTATGTGTGGAGAGGCTTTATGGTCATACAAATAAATTATATTTTTTTCTAGGATTGAGACAGTTGAGTTTTGGATTAAACATAGTAGAAATAAAACAAAAAATACAAGATCTGGAAAACGTTCCGTTTTACGTCATACAAATATATATTTGATTTTTTGTTTTTTTTTTCGGAAATAATAGTGAGCAATTACAAAACAACAATAAATATGTATAAAACAACAAAATTATAGTAGTATAAACTTTAAAAATGCGCATGTGAAGGAAAAATCACAATCCGTTACACATAACTTCAAACACATATAAAAAAAAAACTATGCATCTCCGCGGGCTGAGGGGGGTGTCTTTTGAAAGGGGTAACCAACCCCTATAAAAACAACCCTTACAACCCCAAATTCGTGATGCTAATTTCTAATGCCAAGCCCGTTCCCTCCTTCCTATAATATGGAGTCCTACAAGCGTAACGTGAAGAGACATTTATGCAGGCCGGCATGACAGCGGCGACCGGTGAGGGATGAGGGATAGCGTGTCTCTCGGTAGTCGCCGTTGTTTTTGGATTATACTGTGCTCACCATCAGGCACAGTACAGTCACTTTGCTGAGCTACGATAAAAAAAAATATGTAAAATTAAAACAGTTCCATTTTCTAAAATTTCTGAATAGATATTTATTTTTGTAATGATTTTCGAATATTAGTTCGTTTTTATTAATATTTCACATATATTAATATTATCCTGATCTTAGATTCATAAATTAATTCCAAAATATAACTTTAAATTTGTAATTATTGAATATGTTTGTGGTTAAATGGTTAATTTTCAAGCACGGAGATCTAAAGTGTACATAAATTAATGTGAGATGGTATACATTTCAGACAAACAGAGTGCAACAGAAGATTCAAGTTGGTCATGGCCCCATCCTACATCTCTTCCACACAGACACCCATCTTATCACTCAAGAAAAGGGGGGGATGTACAAAATCTTTGAACTCACTAACAGCGGTTACAAAGAAGACACTGTCATAGACATTGATTACCCTGGCTTCTGCCGTTTTGATATCAACACAAAACTCAAAACACTCTATGTACCTGATAAAGATTCAAAAATAAATATTTATAATTTTTCCGGAGACAAAGTAGGATATTTGGAACAGGAGGATAAGTCTCTGAAATATGGAGAACCGATGTGCTTAAAGCATATAGAGTTTTCTAATGATCGACAATATTTGCTTGTAGGTTATGAGAGTGGCTGGCTATTGCTCTGGGATCTTAACACTAGTCAATGCATCAGTAAGCTGAAAACGAAGGAATGTCCCATGTCAGTAGATTATCATGTCGATCAACAGAGAGGAATCATAGGTAATGCTTCAAATGTGATACAGATTTTTAGTTTAGGGAGAAAAGACTTAAGCCTGATCCACAAAACAGATGTTACTATTAAGAATCCAGGTGTGAATAAAGTCCAGTCTCGCAATGATGGTAAAGTCTTTACTACAGCTGGTTGGGATGGACATATTCGTATTTTTTCTTGGTATTCCCTGCGGCCATTGGCTGTGCTCACAGAGCATAAACAGGCTATACAAGATGTTACATATTCAAATGAGAAAGTTTCTCTTTGGAAAGCAAACTTGATGGCCGCTGGAGGATTAGACGGTGCTATAACCCTATGGGATTTGTACAACAATAAGCAATAATGTGAAGAACTTTGTAATGGTGATTTTAAAATTTTTTGCAGGTAAACCTGTCCCACAAAAATCATTTGCTTTACAATTATTAATAATGTCAAAACCTCATATGACTTTACACTAGTTGGAGTACATCTCAGTAGTAAACATTTATTATAATAAAAGAGTAATAATCTAGTATCTATTTTTCCAAAGTATAAAGTCATATTATGTATTTCTTGGCAACAGTGTTGTCTTACTTACAAAGTCATTGTCTTCCAGACTTGATTTTAAGTGACTGAAAAATCATTACCATAGAAATTTAATTTCTTAAAAAAATTCATGTTGTCTCAAACTGTCATTTGGAATTCTAGTTCACTTTGTATACTAAATTATAATACGACTTTCGAGTTTCTAGTAAGTCGAGTGTAATTAACTATTGTGTTTTTTCAAACTAATGCTTTTTGACAGAAGAACCTCCATAGGTTAACAGGGCATGGAGGAGTGAGTTTGGAAGCCAATTAGTTGAAACCAATCTTGGTTATTCTGTGAACTGAATGAAAAGGCTAGTATCTTCCAAAAATGAATATTATTTTTATCAACAGAAACTATCTTTTTTACCTGCAACAAATTAGAAAGCGACCAGTAGACTTTTATTTCTTATAAATTTCAAGAGAAAAATATTGATTGTTATGAGCTATAGGTATAAAGTAAAGTATTGTTTTAAAACTCGCATTCAATGTGGTGTATCAGATCACTTTATTTTTACCATATGGAATGCATTATCCGATCTCAATGAAAAAAAAACTAAGTTTTGTATGTGGCCGAGTTGTTTAATAAACTTGTTATAAATAGAGCAATGATATTTTCCAATGTTCTTTATATTTTAGTGGTGATTTTATAAAAAGAATTGGACATTAAATATGAAATATTAGAAAATTTACACATGTGTTTCATTAATTTATTATTATAACCATGAATACTACAACATTTTTAGCACATTACATCATTATTTATGTCAACCAGCTGAGTAAATATCAATTATTGCAGCATTTCGATCCCGAATTTTGTTGACTAGTCATTCTGACATAAATGAGTTTGTAAAAAAGTTGCAAACAATTTATCTATCTTATTATGCATCTGTGGTATACATTAATTTTAAAATTTGTCACTGCTATTGTCGTGATGTAGGTAATTATAATTTATCTGTGAATTATTGTAATACAGACTTGGAAAGAGAACCGGTTACCAATACATTTAACAGAATTATCGTAATTGCTTCTTACAATATACTTAAATAGTGATAGTAATATAGAAGTTTTTGGCGGGATCTTGGAATGTCATGTAGTGGATTTTATAATTTATTCTTAACCTTGTGTTATTTGGCTCTAAATTTCGGAATATTGGCGTTGTTTTACATAATAAAGTTTGGTTATTGTCTAGAAGTAAACTGAATAGGAACACCACGGAACATGGATTCTGACTTGCCACAAAAACTCTGGAAAATTCTAACAAAAGGGCCACTTTGTTAGAACATTAAAATTATCGATAGAAACTTGTAATATAATTACGTACTCGACAATGTCAGTAATAATCTACTAGAAGATACAAAAAAATAAAATAATAATATATTAATTACCATAACTCTTTACGTTTTGGATATTTTATAACAACTGTCAACAAAGGACATGTATAAAATCATGCCTATACCTGTCTTTCTAACGTTTTTGTAGGAACATGTTGATATCAATATTTAATGGTTGCCGACAGATTTTCTGCTATAATTTAAATTACTTTAATTTCTATCGTCTTTTCACTTTCAATATATTTCTAGTTTTTATGTTGAAATTTTGTAAAAGTATATTTATAATTACTGTTTGCTTTAATTTATCAATTTAAACAGTGTATTGCAAGAAAGCATACTTGAAACGGTTAGTAATCTTTGGTACTATTTAACATAAGTATTATAATTAATAGCCTTGTCATCTATACTAATATTATAAAGAAAAAAATTGTGATATAATAGGGGGTAATCTCAGGAACTACTAAACTGATTTTGAAAATTCTTTTACCAATAGACAGCCACGTTATTTGTGAGTGTCATAGGTTACATATATACGCGAAAAAGACTTTTGTGGTAGTCGGATTTGTAAAGTAAGTCTGAGAAAAAACGGTCGAACGAAAACGTTTATTACGAAAACTGCCTTAACGATGAGAGATATATGATTGAGTTCTAGAGAAAAGTTGCAGAGCTTGATAATGCCTACAAAAACAGCATATGTCTTACTTTTATATTCATGTCAAAAAGTAGTTTTTTATAAATGTTTACCGCCCAATGAAGTGGGCACGGGTCGGCTAGTCATTTATATATTTCGAGTGTCGATTCAGGCTATTGTCTAACTAAAAAGAACGGATATTGGGTTATGACCAATAAATATTATCAAGGAGTGTAAAATTTTGGTCAAATCCATACGAATCCGCGAGAGTTATCTACTGTTTAATATGTTAACATTTATAAAATCTCTAATATTATTAGATTTTACTTTTTCTGCCAGTAGACATCAGAATACTTCTTTAATTCATAAAGTAGTTTCAACGTGAGGATCTAGTACAAGATTTCACAAATCTCAATTACATCAACTACTCGTTATGAACCTTAAATATGCTACTTTGAAAATGAATGAAGAAAATTATAGACTTATGGGAAAAAAGGCAAAATGGTAGATAAAAGAAAACAACTTAAAAAGACATTCTTGTCATATTTATTCACTTATGTACAATTTTATAAGTTACTAGTATCACATTTACAGTGCATTCTATTATAGTTAAGTTATATTAAACATTATTTACCGTCCTTACAACTAAGACTAGTAGTGAAGAATATTGAACTCTGTTCGGATTATCATGCATTTGTGATATGTATAAGGAGTTATAATTTTTCAAATATTATTTAAACTTGAACGATTTTTCTAGTTTTCGGAATGAGCGGTTCATCGTCTGTGGAGACTTCGACAAGTCTCCGTCGTTTACGCAACGGTCTCGTCGATTCAGAGGGTTCCCTCGCTTTAGAAACAATTTTCGCCATTTTATTACCTATTCTTGTTATTTTAAATTTAGGTAAAGTCCGTTCTGGATTTCCTGACTCGTTTGGTTCAATAAGTTTTTCGTCGTCAACTACACGTCCGTTTATTTCCGTCACTGGTTCATCTACAACTTTATCATCAGTTTCCTCTGCATTCGGTTCAGCAATATTGTAGTGATCCTCATTCTTCCGCTTATCATTGTTCATGGTAAAATCTAAAGGCCCCTCAGTTTCATCGTTTCTAGGTTCTGTCTTCACCTTATTAGCGCAGTGTGCTTGAAGGAATGCTGATAATGGTATTGGAATTGGTATGGGAATAGGTACTGGTAATACTACGGGATAAGGTACTAAAACTGTCACCGGGGGAACTTGTCCCAATGGTGCTGGAAAGTTTATAGGTGGAGGTAGTCTTGGTCTTTCATGATGGATTGGAATTCCAGGTCGCGGCATGAAACCCAATCTTGGTGGAAACATATTCGGATGTCTGAAATCGTGATTTTCCATGAACACCGGTGGAGGCATCCCAAACATCGAATTATGGAAGGGTGGAGGTTGAATTGGATGTGGATTTATAATATGGGGTGGTGAATGCATCGTGTTGGTGATTGTAGAAGCTGGTGATGATCCTTCGGAAGGACTACACATGCGAAGGTCTTGAGCTTTGGGAGTAGCGGTGCGTTGCGTCACAGTCTGTGAAGTCACTGTCGCGGTACATTTAGATGTCCTACGTTTCCGTAAATTCATTTTAATTGTCCTTAGATCTTTTTTAGCCTCAGGCGATTTCTGGACTGTAGCAGATTCCTCGGATCGTTTTTGTTTCATTAGTTTTGAAGTTGGCGCAACAGTAATCAAAGGTATTGGAGATTTTCGATTCTGAGTCCTCTGATTTTCTGTCTTTTCTGGTTTGTTAAGTAAATTCTCCGTATTGGGTGATGCTGATCTTTCAGACGTCGGTGAAGTTGAACGGCTCTTGCAATTCTTAAGCCATAATTCTGGCGTGATGAGATTGGATGAGGAGGATGCGTTTACAAGATGTGGATTGAGATCGAGATGTGCTTGCGTCTCTCTGCAGAATATATGCATTTTGTATTGATTCAGGCATTTGTCGGAACAAAACTGTAGTTGCGTTGCACCATCCTAGAAATAAAAAGAAACATGACATTAAATAATGTAAAATAATATCTTAAACCTGATTAAAATACGTTACCCATCATTCTCAAGGTATAACAATACAATTACAGACTTCTTCATGATATCGTTATACAAAATGAAGTTTTAATATCTTATGTCGGACATATTCTGACCCAGTTCCGGAATGCAAATATATGTCTGGTGAATTTTTAGAATTCGCTTACACCTACAAATTTTAACTAGAGTAACAAGATTTATTTCAGTAATCAGTTCACTGAAGAAATATTTTCATTTATTGTTTTCATTGATTGATTATCGACAAATATCACAACGCTAATGAATACTATTTACCTTATTTTACAACCAAATACTATAATATAATTAGTCTGGCCATAAATACTGTTACAATTAAAAATAAACAAAATATTACATTTCAATTTGGAATCTGTCATTTTTATATGATTATTCATTGAGTTTTCTCATTTTGGCGCCAATACATTGTACAATATTTTTGCGATATTAAAATGGAGTGGGGTGATAAAGAGAACCGAATCGCTGTTATTGCATTACACAAAGAAGGTATGGAGCCAAATGCAATATTTAAAACTCTCCATACGCTTGGAATTAGTAAAATGTTTGTGAACCGGGCTATTAATAGGTACAATGAGACCTCCTCGTTTGTGACAGAAAAAGATCGGGCCGTCCACGTAGTATTCGTACGAAAAAGGTGGTCAAAGCAGTAAAGGAAAGAATTCGAAGAAATCCTGTCCGAAAGCAAAAGATTTTATCTTGGGAGATGAAGATAGCACCTAGAACCATGTCGCGTATTTTTAAAGATGACTTAGGACTTGCAGCCTATAAGAGACGTACTGGTCATTTCTTAACTGATAATTTTAAAAAAGATTAGGGTGATCAAATCGAAACAACTACTGAAGCGGTACGCAAAAGGAGGTCACAGAAAATTTTTGTTTACGGATGAGAAAATTTTTACAATTGAGCAACATTTTAACAAACAAAACGACCGTATTTATGCTCAGAGCTCTAAGAAAGCTTCCCAATTAGTCGACAGAGTGCAACGTGGGCACTATCCGACTTCAGTGATGGTTTGGTAGAGTATTAGCTATGAAGGAGTGACTGAGCCATGCTCTTGTGAGAAAGGTATCAAAACATCGGCACAAGTGTATCAAGATACCATTCTCGAGAAGGTAGTGAAGCCCCTTAACAACACCATGTTCAATAACCAAGAATGGTGCTTCCAGCAAGACTCGGTGCCGGGTCATAAAGCTCGGTCTACGCAGTCTTGGTTGGAAACGAACGTTTCGGACTTCATCCAGAGCTGAAGACTGGCCGTCGCGTCGTCTAGTCCCGATCTTAATCCGCTGGATTATGGTTTATGGTCACTTTTAAAGAGTACGGCTTGCTCTAAACGCCATGATTATTTGGAGTACACCTAAAACAATTTGTACGATTGGCAGCGAAGAATTTTCCCATGGAAAGAGTGCGCGTGCTTCTATTGATAACTGGCCTCAACGTTTAAAGGACTGTATTGCAGCCAATGGAGACCACTTCGAATAAGCTTTTTACATTTTAAATTGTTTTATATTTATGTATTAAACTAACACACTGTAAAAGTAATAAATGTTATTTGCAATAGAAAATATTTTTTTCTTTGATTCAGTATTTATGGCAAGACTAGGTATAATTAATTATTATATAAATTAATTAATATAATTGCTATAGCTGAAATTGTATTTCATGGTAATTGCTGAAGTTAAGAATCTCGTTATAAAATAAGTTTTTGACCAAGGACCAAATACATTCCATGTAATTTGTTTTCATTCAAGAAGTTGACAAATGATTAAGTTCAACCAATCACAGTACTTCCTTTGTTTCCAGAAAGCAGTGAAAATATTATTTAGTTTACAAACATTAAAAGTGACATTTATGTTTTGACTTGGTATTAACTTATTCCGTTTAGATAAGTTTTACGCATATCGGATAGATGACGCTTGTTTAAACTATTTATTTTAGGAATAACCAATATTTTTATACGTTATAATTATAGCAAATGTATCGTTTATATATTTGAAACGAATGAAATTATTTCTACAATTAACGTTGTAATAATTGCTAATTAATATATTCACCACGACTAGTTGTGTATAATGGGCCGTATCTTCTTTCGACAAGAGACCTTTTGGTGGTACGTATACAAGCCGATGTTACAAAAACTGTGTAATCTATAGTAATATTACAAAGCCGGAGGGTTTGTTTGTTTGGTTGAACGCGCTAATCTCAGGAACTACTGGTCCGATTTGAAAAAATCTGTCAGTGTTAGATAGTACATTTATCGAGGAAGGCTATAATATATCATCATGCTACGACCAATAGGAGCAGAACGCCAATTAAGAATGTTACAAAATCGTTTTTTTTTTAATCCTTTTGAGAGTTTTCGCTGCGTGTTAGTTTACCAAAAGTATACTATTCCACGCGAACGAAGTCGCGGGCAGAAGCTATTATATATTAATATTGTGAGCAATATTAATTTTCTATAGTATTAATATAGATTTAAATTTATTCACCTGAAAATCAACGTAAGCAACGGTATGTCTAACATGCCGACACCAGTCGCAAGTTTTCGCTCGTTTAAAATTGGCTCGCCGCGACTGGCTGAAGCATAACTCCGAGCAAAATGTCGCGCCGGCCTGCTGTAGGGCGCCACTCTCGCTGGTAATATTCTTGTTGCACCACGAACATTCGTCTGTAACCATTAATGGATTGTAATTAGTATAGGCATAAAAAAAGAAATGCCTTAACAGAAACATCTCTATCAGAGAATTGGAGCGTTGTCTTTCGTTCAGTTCGTTTGTCATTCGTTCGTTCATTATATACCGATATTGGGTTTGAAACCTTCACGCAATAATCGGCGTCATTAATACCAATAATCCTCACCGATTAGAAGGTCGTATTATTTTATATTGTCATATAAAATTATAACATTCTTATTTTTTCGGAATTTTTTTCGAACTGACTACGCTGTTAGCCTGACGGGACTTCGCAGCTTCACGAGACTACTCGTATAATATCAAAGGCGACAAATTAGGGAAGTGGTAAAGATATGTCAACACTGAAGTTTTTTTCAATTCTCTCTACGTTATATATTACATAAAGGATTTATGTGTTATACATAATAAGATAAATTTATAAAATGCCACTAAAGTCAGTCACATCACTATTATGGAATTCACCTGTCAGTCGATTGTCATGTTTTTCAGAGCTTACCTAATAAAATTGGCGTATGTAATTTGACAGATTACGATTGAACGAGTTAATTGTCGCAATTCATTCAAAGATGATAGTAAAATATTCACCATGATTGTGTGTGGATATAATAAAAATTCGTTATTTTTTTCATTACCAAATTCTAGTAGGTCAAGCCCTTTTTTTTATTAACGCGGGGAAATCCAAATCCAAACCAGTTAAAACCTGTTTCGCTTATCCAAAACAGATCCTATACCTAAAAAAAATGAAGAATCAACGCAGGAAATAGGAACTCTCATGCTATTAACAAATTATCTCTAATTTAATAAAATCATCATTACGAAATAGAAAACCATAACAGGCAATTATATTAGGTCTTTACCTATGAAATTGCCGTTTTGTATGAAAAAATTTAAACGAATTTTTTTCATGTATTTTTTATTTGTATTAATCGAAGTAATCACCCATGCAACCAATGCATCTTTGCCAACGCAGTGGCAGTTTATTGATGCCCTTCTTAAAGAAATTAGCTGGACGGGAGGCAACAAATTCTTCAAAGGCATTTTGTACTGCCTCTCGGGTATTGAATTTTTTTCCCGCCAAGGAGTTATCCAAATTCTGGAAAAAGTAGTAGTCTGTAGGCGCAAGGTCTGGTGAGTAGGGCGGATGACGGAGAACTTCCAACCCCAGTTCTTGCAACTTGGAGACCGTCTGATGTCCAGTATGAGGTCACGCGTTGTAGTGCAGGAGCAGCGGAGACGAGCGATTGACCAATGCTGGTTGGAGATGTGCCAGCTTCTCCATCATTGTGTTCAGTTCTTCACAATACACATCTGCAGTAATGATCACCCCGTTTGGTAAGAAGCTGTGATGAATCACACCGGCGCTAGACCACCAAACAGTGACCATCACTCTTCTAGGGGTAAGTTTTCGTTTAGGGCATTGTTTAGGTGCTGAACCAGGATCCAACCAACTTGCTGAGCGCTTGCGGTTATCAAACAGAATCCAATTTCATCGCAGGTAACAATGCGGTTCAAAATTCCTTCATTTGTGTGTCTGTTGAGCAGTGCAAGGCACGTCTCGACGCGTACTTCGCGCTGGCGATCATTGAGTTCGTGGGGCTCTCATTTGTCAAGCTTTTTTACCTTGCCAATTTGACGCAAATGGACCAATATTGTTTTGACGCTAACGTCGTAAGCTGCTGCTAATTCAGTCGTAGATTGTGTATCATCAGCTTCCACAATCGCCTTTAATTCGTCATTGTCGACCAAAGTCTTCGGACGACCGTGAGGTTTATTTTTCAGGTCGAAATTCCCAGAACGGAAGCGAGCAAACCAATAACAGGTGGTGCGTTGGTTTGTAGTGTTAGCTCCGTAAACTTCGTTTATGTTGCGTGCCGCTTGTGCCGCGTTGCTGCCACGACGGTACTTATATTCCATAATTACTCGAATTTTTAACGTATCGATGATGACAAAAAAGATTGAAATGCGATGAAAATGTAACACTAATCAATAAACAAATGACTACTGTTGGAAAAAGAATTCCATGTTTTTAAAATAAAATTAATTTGAAATTAGAATTCTTAGCCAAACAAAAATTATTTTGATTTGAAATGGCCAGTAAGTACTGTAGAACGGCCATTTCATAGGTAAAGACCTATTATTAATTTTCTACAAGGGGAAAATTTAATTTAATTTTCTTTCTTCTATTAACTCTAAAACCATGTTGTCATGCCATGCACCAGCCATATTGTACGCATCTGAGTGCTGCGCGACGAAAGAGACGGATGAGAGAAAACTACATGTGACAGAGATGCGAATGTTAAGATGGATGTGTGGTCTAACTAGAATGGATAAGATTAGAAATGAATATATCAGAGAAAGTTTGAAAATAGCACCAGTGATAGTTAAGGAGTAATAGGTTAGCATGGTATGAGCATGTCATGAGGAGAGATGAAGACCATGTAACTAGAAAAGCTTTGAGTATGATGGTCAATGGATATAAGAGTAGAGTAAGACCGAAAAAGGTATGGATGGATAGTGTGTAAAATGGTATCTGTGTAAAAGGCGAGAGTGGTAAAGGAAAACATGTTGTGCCGACCCTACTTAAGTAGAATAAGGGTAAGGTGATATTATTTTTTTATAAATATTTAAATTTATTATAGGTTTTCATTGATAATACGAAACGTAACTCTCTTTCTATCTTCACTAACTTATAACTCCCACTCAACTTCCGTTCGCTTCGCCGGATCACACTTTTCGTAACGCTCTCGTCACACATTCATCTTACTCCACAAGTCAAGCGTGCGTAAAAAAGTTATAATTCAATAATACGATAATATATGTGACAAATATTACATAGGAATATTATAAAATGTAGTCTCCAATCTCGACGTAAATATCGGATAATATAAACCAGAAAAAAACAAGCAAAGTTTTATATCCACAACGATTTTATCGTGTTCCCCGTGGAATTGGATATTAAGATAAAATAATAAAAACGTTATTGCAAATTGTGAGCACTTCTCGAGTAACAATCTCCAATTAATTTGCGAATGATATTGAACGGAAAAAAGTACACTGTGAAACAGAATACAGGCGTTCTCATTACTGGTATCTCGACGGCGAATGATAGCTCGTTACAGGCCTTATTAATTGAAGTTTATGTTACGTTCTAATAGTGAAAACTAATAGTTTCCTTTAGCTAAGCGTCGACTCTAATTACATTAATATAAAACCGAAATTTTTATATCTATTGATGCTTAGGCATTACGGGATTTTCTAATATTTTCCCTAGGACTTGTCATGCATTTTGAAATCTATATATAGTGAAAATACAATTAATTTTACAAGCGGGAATCCGCTAGCGTTTTATAAATAGTTTTTAAGTAAAAATCTCGGGAGATTTTTAAAATGTTATTTTTTAAACTACGCGCGTCATTACTGCCTTCAATGCTATTTTACCAGTAAGTATCTTGTATTTAAAAAAGATCCTTTCGTAAAAAATATATTTACTGTTAGTTGAGTTTCATCTATATTATTTTCATGTTTTTGACTATTATTCCTCTACTACGTTCTGATTTTAAACGGCGATGTCCTAGTGTACACAACTTCAAATCAAATTTCAGTAAAATTTGAAGAGGCAGCCGTAAATTTATAGTGTAGTTTATGTGAATCGAGTACAAAATGTTACGCTTATATTTATGAACTTCAATTAATCACTTTGAAAATGAATATAAAGAAGAAAATTAAATAATACTGGCTGATACCGGCGACTTTGAACAGTTCGCAGAAAAGCAAAAAACATAAGCACCGTACTGCTTGCCACACGAAGAAAGAAACAAAAAACAACAGAACAACTCCGAAAGAAAACACAGCGTAGTGTTCACAAAAATTGTAGTTTCTTAAACTTGAATAACTTTATATTTCATTTTTTAAATTGAATAAGTTTATATTTAAGTTGCAAAATCTAACTATTGTTTCTTGTTATTTATTTCTATTGTATTGTTATTGTTTCTATTGTATCTAACAACGGCAGACTTTGACTTGACATCATTTTATTTGTATAGATAGACAGCTAGTCAGCAACTTCGTACACGTGAAATAGTTACTTTGGACTAACGCTAACAAACAGCGAAAGCTCTAAAAAGAAAAAAAAAAATTTGAAACATTCTTCATTGGTGATCCTATTGCCATGGTCTTAGCGTGATGATATATAGCCTTCCTCGATAAATAAGCTATCTAACACTGAAAGAGTTTTTCAAATCGGACTAGTAGTTCCTAAGATAGCGTTCAACAAAACAAACAAACAAAGGAGTCTTGGATATACGCATACAATCAATTTATAATTAATAGAAGTTATAAAAGTAAATCTATAAATGAATTCTAATTACTGCAAAAATAAAACTGCATATGTACTATATCTGAATAATTATATTGTAGTTGTAATTACAATGATTTAAAACACAGTCATTGGTATTAAATTTACTAAACGTAATAAGGAATTCTATATAACTCCATTCTATACGCGCACCTACGTAGGTGGATGAGTATTCGTGTAAAGTTTGTTGTCCATTCAATGCTATAATAAATTAGACAATTAAATAAATTTATCATCAAGCATCACGTTATATTTTATATGAACTTTTTTTTATTTTTTCTAAACGTATCTAACATACTATCGAGATGCATTAAATAATTAATTCGAATTAACAGAATAATATTTTTATATCCAATGTTGCATTACAACACAAAAGCAACGAGAAGCACACAGAAAAGAGATTTCAAAGATACCAAAACTAGAAACTGGAACTGTGGCAAACTGGTCGTCCCATGTTTCAGACAGTAAACCCAGTAACAGTTTTTTTGGTAATAGTGTTAGGTTTTACAACAAAGTTCATAAACATTACCAATTTGCCCGACTGTAAGTTTAAACGTCATGTCGAGAGGGTAGTGGGGTCAAAGGATATTATAGAGTAGATCAATATTATGAACGATCCTGATGTCTGGAATTAACTCCTCTCTGTGCATCTACTAAAAACGATTACAACATATTTAAAATATATATGTTAAAAAAATAAACCCTATCGAGTTTTTGCCGGTTCTTCTCGATGACTGTTTTCCGAACCTGTGATAGTTTTGACTTCCATAACCGCTTTCTCAAGTCCTACATTTAATAAAGTATTTTTGATTTTGATCCTTAGCGTCAAATCGAAGTGTAAAAACGTTTCATGATTCTTTATATGACAGATATTACATCATATGAGTAACAGGGAAGGAGAAGACACTAACATTTGTAGATTATTCTACTCCTTGACAATTTAAATAACAAGTGCCACCAAAGAATTTTCAAATATCTACGCATTAATGAAAGAATCGAAAAATAAAATGACACACGATTCTCTCATGAAAATACAGAATTCTTTACATATGAATAAATTTATTATTATATCCAGTATTTGTCTTGGTATTCCTGCTATCCTTAATTTAACATTATTGTCTAATTACGTTAAATAGTCATAATAGAGTTGTTAGGGTAAGTAGCTTCACGTATTCTTTCGTTATTCAAATAATTTAATATATGGAAATTATAATCTACAGCAATATAGGCAAGTTTTATATATAGACTGATAAGATCCCAAGGGAAAGAGGATAAATAAGAACGATGGCTTGTTGTGATAGCGTGTTCTAGATCTACGTTGTTTGATATCGGTTCAAACATACGCAGAGTCATTTGGTGACAGAGAACGCATTTGATGAGAGCTTAATATAATGGTACAGTACAAGTACAAATAGTCCCTAAATTTATATAAAACCTATATAAATATATAATTCTTTAAGAACATGGCTATTTAACATAAACTGCACTTGTAATTACACTAATTTCAAATTTAACAGTTGTTTTCAAACGACAATAAGTATTTAAAATTCTAAGTGAGAAATCCATAGCTTTGTGAACTTTTATAGCATAGCAAATGAAATATATTACATACCTACCTATAGTTGGTAAATTTGCGGTACGCTCATTAGAAATAGTATACCGACTTAACGATATCAAATTCGTAAATAATGTTCGTAAGCGAAAATACATTCGGCACCCGTACATGGTATTATGTATTCTATTACATTCACAAAGCTTTTGGTTATTCGTGTATTTGTTGATGAGGTAGGCATGGAACTACGCAGACTGCGACGCGCCATTGTTATATAAAGTACATGCTCTATTGAGATTCTATAATGGAATTATAAAACGTATTTTTGTTTTAATTTCGTACACGGTTGATTTGAATTAGTCTTATAAGTATTAGCGATAGTTAATATAAATGGAGACTGAAGCCTTTTTATCAACTGACTGCTGTAATTTTATAAAAAATTAATGATTTCCTATTGCCATTCCATAATTGAATTATGATTTTTTTTTTCACAAAAATCACAGGTTCTATTGCAAATTTCTACATTAAGGAATGCATCGTTCCATCATAATATCATTATAATATAAGAAGTATTAAATTTTATCTTATCTTAATATATAAAAATCCCGTGTCATGAAGTTTGTCCACGATGAACTCCCAAACTATTCAACCGATCTTCATGAAAGTTGACATTTATATTTCAATTAATGGCTTGAATATTTTTCAATTACATATTAAATGATTGTCAATGTTGATTATTGTTATTAATCGTAAGTTTTATCAGTCTCGAAAAGATGGCGTTTTAATTTAGTTTATTGACGTACGAAATTCCCCGGGTCATCTAGTGTGTTATATTATAAAAATATCTAAAAACTTAAAAAGATAAATCCGATCGAGTTTCTTCTCTATAACTGAATTGTTTTCCGAACCTGTGGTAGTTTTTAGGGTCCAAATTGATTAAAGTATTTTTGTGTTTTTTTTTTATCACTGCTATATAATTATATCGAAGTACCTATAATTTCCATATGTAAAGTGAAGTGAGGCAGCATATTTGTTAAGCGATAACCAAACGCAGGGTGGCTTATCAGATTACACAGAATTTAGAATGTTATAAAACCTATTTCATATCACAAAGTTCCAGGAAAATAAGTTGTTAATATAGAGTTTCGATCGGTATCGATGCTGCCCCGTGGTGTTTCAATTTGCCGCCATTTATATGTACGAAAAAGCGCGGGAGTATGAAGGGGGCGCGCCGCGGCCGGAAAATTCCGAGAAGTTTCGTAGAATTGCAGCTGCAATTGTAGGGGGATTGAGAATTCTAAGAAAAATGTTTTAGATTGATTATACTGCTTATGATAATATTACTTGATAATATATTCAAATGTAGTGTCATGTTTATGTATGATTACAAGCACAAGATAATGTATAATCTTATCATCTTATTTTTCAACTTTGTGTTTAAAAATAGTGTAAATAATTTTAATCTAAGTATATATACTAAATATCTAATTAAACATGACCTTCTTCTAGAAGGTAACTATCTAAATTTTAAATGAACAAGAAATGTCTAGGGTCTAAATTACTTCAGTTGATTTGACAAATATTATTTTGAAACCCAAAAGTGAAAATGAATAAGATATTTTTAGTAGGTTTTGTTTACAACCATACCTGATTATAAATCATGATAAAGCGACAGACTCTGGTTGCCTGTATGGAGAACCGACTGCGGTACATATCTATTGACTCTAATTCTCACCTTTGTTTTTCTGATCGCTGGCTTGTTCTGGACTGGAAGCGTCTCTAGCTCGCGATGCAGCCCATCTCCTGAGTTCCAAACGTTCGTAACCGTACCAACCCAGCAACTCGTTCATAGCGGTTTCAGCGAATTCCTGGAAAAAATAACTATTTCAAAATGCGCAAACTAATTTTCTTCTACTTTAAGATATATCATGATTAAAATGAGTCATGAATTTTATACAAATAACATGACATTAAGCTACAAATTTTAAACAGCATTATTTGAAATATGTACTCTATCTTTTAATAAATTCATTGAAATCATGTGCAATAAAAAACAATTTTAATGTACATTAAATACTCGACGTAAATAAAGTGTTTAATTTAATAGCTATATATAAATAAATATAAATTTCTATTTATAATATATATAAATTTCACACAATTTCTCACAATGGAATCACAAATAAACAATTATTTCCTTCAAACCGCCTTAACAATGAAATTTAGCTCGAAAGTAGATAATAATTAACCAAGTAGGATTATTAATAACAATAAAAATTCCTTTTCCTGAAATAGTCATTTATACAATTACAACGAATCTCACAATATAAAAATTTAAAAAATTGTGTACTTTTATAAAACCACATTACAAGTGAAACATTTTTCGGCACGTAGGCATTTAAGAAAATATTTTCGAGAAATTATTCGATTTAGCGTATTAAAATCGCGTTTTAAATCTTAACTTAATAATTGGAAAATGTAAATGATAGTGGAAAATCAATAGTAGACAAGATATCCAACTATACATTTTAATACTAATCTGCGTATTAGAGTACGGACTATATAATACATACAATCATTCAGATGACAGACGCGTTTTAAAAACTTAGAACCATATTTATTGAAATTATTGAATCATATTGAATTGAGCCATGGACGCCGTCATATTGGCCCTGACTGCTCTGCCGAGCGCATTTTACTTTATCCGTAATCCGCCGCCAGCTGTAATGCGAAAAATTGAGGCTATGGAAAAAAGTTTCACTTAACTTAGAATCCATCAAGCCGCTTAGGCTACAAACCGAGTCAAAAAAACAGACGAACGCTTACCTACGTACACTTCAAAAATATTACCTTCCCGCTGCACTGCGGTCTCGAATACAAAATTACAAATGTATCTATTATCAACAAAAAACTTCTGTAATTATAGATCGTTTGAACAAAGAATAGTTGCACGAGTTGTTATTAAAATTATGAATATATCAAAATTTTCCTATCAACACTTTTATGATATTATATGCGACCACAGCTTTTTGTGAAGTTTTAAAATAAGAGCCGATTTAATATAATACATTCGCCGTCAACGGTGACCCCCTTACTGATATTTTATTGCCGACGAAACGTATTAATAAATTTCTTTAACAACATATAATATGTCGCATCGGACGAGGCGTTTTTCAACACATATCTGTGTCAAACATGTAATTTTAAACGTCTACTGTTTTATAGCGTAGTATCATTTAGTTTGTTACGTGGGCGATATTCTTTTTAACACTGTAAATTATATGTTTTTTTTTTGTAGAGTAGGTATGTTTATAGTCATATATACTAATCTAATTAGAGGTCTGTCGTTGTGCGCACATAACACATAAACGCCCGGATAGATTTTGATCAAAGTTCATTTTAAGAAACTACTATTTTTATAAAAACTACGCATGTGTTTTCTTGTGGTTGAGAAAAGGTGCAAGTGGTGTGATTGTTTTCTCCCTCTATAGTATATTAAAAAAAAATATAAAGTCGAGGCAGTCGTAAGCACTCCTGACAGAAATGAAACTCAAAACAATGGAATAACTGTGTTCTTTTTTAAATCTTTAATCCAATTATAGTCTGAATTGTCTCAATTTCATAATTTGTGTGTTGAAATTATAAACATTAATCTGGTTTTCACATCTATTGCCACTCTGAGCAATACTTATATAGATTTTATTAATCAATGAAACATATGAACGGCTGCATGAGCTCAATACAAAATATCAATATTGCATGTGCGCAGACCGTTATACAACGCGTTCTTAGTCTGACGTAAGCGCAATACGTCAGAAGCGGGTCGATCACACTAAGATCACACTTTACAAGCATGTCGCTGACGCGAAACCAAAAGTTTTTCTCCTGTCAAATTCCGCTCAACGCACCTAAAGATATTTACACTTCAAAAAGATAAACGATTAAGAATGTTGACTTGATACATATAATAGCTGATACGGCTACGCATTGCTGTGAAAAAGAAATTCAAAATTAAAACATGGCGCCACCTATGAGATATCTATAACAGTCGGTCCTAGAGTTTTCTGTAAACAAACTAATTTAAAACGCCATCTGTTCGAGACTGATAAAACTTAGAATTATTAACATTGACAATCACTTCATTTGTAATTAAACAATATTGAAGCCTTTCATCGAAATATAAATTATCCTGTCTCTCAAGTTGAACCAAATTATACATGAATGCCAACGTTTTATGAATATCGGTTGAGTAGTTTCGGAGTTTATCGTAGACAAACATCATGACACTTGATTGTTATATTTTATAATATGTTTATATCTCTAGAAGTGATAATTATTAATCAAGAATTTAATACTAAAGGAGTAGGATTCGACCTTTACATGCCTACAGTGTAAAATGATCCGTTTGACACAGGAGTATCAAAATAACTTGTATTAATTATCAGCGCGGCACGTCTGCGACGCGACGCGATGCTCTCGTATAACGTTACATAGAAGATGACCACCGCACTAAGATAATTGGTATCCACTTACAGATACTGCTTTGATGGATGAACGCTTTAAATTATAACACCCGGATATGTTGTCTTACATGGGCTGGTAGGTAACGAAATTATCGCAAATAACGATATCTGGACATGCCTTTGTCTACATACGTTAAAAACGATTGTGACTATACAATTTTTCTTTAGCTCTAATAATACAAAAATAAATGAAAGCAGATTCAGAGTATACTTTAGAAAGTTTGGTTAGTTTTTTGAAAATATTTTAATTTCTTCCATTCTACCAACTACCCTGGTGTAAACATGACTGATTTGATGTTGATGATTATATATGTTTATTAAAAAGATAAACCAGATCGAGTTTCTTGCCGGTTCTTCTCGATGAATGGGTTGTTTTCCGAACCGGTGGTAGTTTTGACGTTCATAAGTGCCTTCTTAGGCTCTAAATTCAATATAGTGTTTTTGATTTTGATGCTAGAGAAAAAGAAATGTTTCCTTTTTTTAAATATCATACGAGGACAACAAACAGGCGGGTCATCTGATGTTAAGTAATCACCGCCGTCCATAGACACTAGCAATACCAGGGGAGTCGCAAGTGCGTTGCTAGCCTGTGTTTGCGGGGAAGGGGTAGGGGATTGGGGAGGGGAGGGGAGAAGAGAGGGAAAGGGATGTGGTCCTCCGGCGCTCTCATTGACCGAACGAAACAAAACAATCCAAGCACTGTTAATTCACGTCGGTTTTCTGTGTGTCGGGTGGTACTACCCCGGGCGAACCGACCCATTCATGTTGAAACCAGTAATAGCTTGAGCGTGGCTCTACCACCTAACCACACAGGCAGATTTAAAAACTAACAAGCTTCAATTAAAACCCGCTACTATAATAACACTGTGTCTTCGGTGTTGTAGGCCTTTATCACATAATAGTTTTCGTCGTGTAACTTTAATTTTACTCATATGTTATTATTTCTAAAAGCATTATTGACAATTATTATACACTATTCAAATAAAAATAATTTCAGAACTAAATATACTTACCGCGTACATAATTTTATTAAAATCACTTGGGAATAAATAAAATTATGTGTAATAATATATTTTTTTAGATTCTTAATAGTATTGCTGATAATTATGTAAAATTAAAATTGTGAAATTATGTATACTTACTTTCCTACGTAGTATTTCATTGAAATCCTCTGAAGAAAATAGAAATTATATTTTTTGATATTTATTAATTTGATATTATTAAAAGATTATTAATATAATTATTAGTAAAGACTATTAATTGACAATTAAGTCGAATAACACTTCATGTGTATAAAATTTCATAAAAATAATTTAAAACGTTTTTAAGTTAAATACAGGCAATCCAGTTAAAAAAATTTACGCCATTTTGGGCCTTATATTTGAAAAATAAAAATAGTTATACTATCGTAAATCATCACATACTATATATACTACTGAGAATAATCTTGGCGATTCTAATCTTAATGTATATATTTCTTGTGTGCGTGTGTATGTGACTGAACTCCTCCTAAACGACTGGACCGATTTTGATGAAATTTTTTGTGCGTGTTCGAGTGGATCCGAGAATGGTTTAGATTCACAATTGGACCCGGTAGGTGGCGCTGCGGTTGACTTTTGGGATTTCTATTTTTTATTATCAAGGCAGGACAACGTCCGCCAGGTCCGCTAGTATATACATATAATAAGAATGGAAATCTAAGGTGATTTTTAGGTTTTTGAAAAAAAATGTTGCCGGTGTCTAGGAATAAGTAATAAAATACCTTTAAATAATTTATAGTAATGTCTGTCTGTTCGTATGAACACGCATCACTGCTAAAGTACTGCGTTCAGGATAAAACCTAGAAAATCATACGAGAGAAAAGTAGCTACTAATTAGATTTAATAAATTCAGATAACTTTAGTACTCACTGTTTGTACATCAGGTTCCACGCGGACGAAGTCCTAGGCACTAATAGTAGCTGGTAAATCTATAGTCCTCTGTTTTGCCACCACATATTGATACTATGAGAACATATCTCATATCGATACTATGGGAACATATCTCAAGGCCTACAGATTTCTACAAAATATTTTCATTCACCATTCATCCTGATTATTATTCGAAAATGCAATATTCATTCCAATGTCCACATACCGCGCCTGCGTTCTAGCTTTTGTTGGAAACGCTGCTAATGGTCGTCCAGTTTTATATTACAGGTTCCTTCAACGCGATGATGTTGCGTGGCTCATGGTTTCAGCTTTGATAATTATTATGGAACGCAACGATTTCGAATAGGGTTACCATATTTTGCACGTTACTGTTGTACTTTATATTGTGTCCGAATAATCGACGAGGAAATTCACTTTATGTATCGCCTGGCTAGCTACCACCATCAAGTTGAAAATTTGTCGCCAAGCACCAGTTAGGTGTGTTCCGGCAGCTGCACTTGAGAACCAGTCCCACTCTAGGTTTAGCGTGTTACGGAATAACAAAGGCAGCGCTAGCGTTGCTGTAGGTACTAAAGCAACTTTACTAAGCCTTACTATATAATATATAGCTTATAGATAAGCTAAATTTCTCATAGTAATTCCTATATTTAATCATTTCTAGTATCATTTTGTTTTTACTAAATACATAATTAATGGGAAATGATTTATAGTTTGTGAATAAAACATTAAAATATATTTTTGCATATAAAGTAAATTTGTAAAAAAGAAGACATGCATTTACCGAAAAATCTCATACGTAATATCTGGAGACGACTAAAAAAATGATTCGTTGATCTTAACAAATTGCGTGATTTATCACGATCGTGTTAAATATGAAAGAAATAAAATTACAAAAATAACAAACACGATTCTTACAAAATGAAAATGTTTAACGGAAAAATTAATGCTGCATAATAAATTAAAGGCACATACTTACATATTTTAAAATAGCAGATTTACCCAAATTATATTTTGCCGCGTGTAAACTTGTCAAGTTAAAATCGAAAATACTTTATACAATTTAGGCCCTGAAAAGATAATCATAAACGTAAAAATTCTACCACCGGTCCGGAAAACTTTGATGTGGTTATTTTAGGGATCGGGGGTTTTGGATGTGTAGATGTGATATGTGAGGCGCGCGGTCTTATCCACTGGGCTACTATCACCCTAGTAGCAAACCAATATAAGCTAATGCCTCTATAGAATATAAATTCCTTATTTCTGGACTGCTAATTATTGCCCAATAAGGAAACCAGGACAAATTGAAAAATACTTATATAAAAGCGTTTGAGTAAGACCATTGCTTACTTTTACTGACTCTTAAGTCTCAAAATTTCCGCTGACGTAATACCTGAACAACTCCAATATCTTTTCACACAAATGCAAAATAAAGTAATAAACAATAATTATAAAGAATAATTTCGTTTATATTTTTCTACTACTTTTAAATATAACATAGTGTTTATTATTCATAGTAGCAGAACAATCTTCTTTACTAGCTCATTGTCTCCGAAATTCTATTTTTTATTATATTTGACAGGACATAGAGATGGTGCGATTTGTGAGCGTCTAGCTCGAATAAGACGCCTGGTAACTATCGCGGTATTGGTCCTTCCCTGACTTGCATGGGAAGCCCAATATACCCTTAAATGTATTATTTTATTTTTACCAATATCTGCTTTACCTATAACCAGTGCTAGATTGAACTTGAACGCCGCCTTTGGCGCTATAAAAATGGTACCCCGTCATCGAATTTGTATAAGAAATAGATTCAGTTTAGTTTATTCAATTTTTGCAATTTACGAGTTATTTGTATGAAATATTTCACATTTTCTATTCAACAAAAAATTATTATAAGTAATTATTTAAATAAAAAAAAAATATTAAATTTCTCAAAAATGCGAAAAAATTATTTAAAAAATGTTTTCAATTTTTTCAAAAATGTACTAGGTCAATTTTTTAATTATTCAGTTTTTGGAAATTAAAATACTATTTTCGATAACACCAAGAAACTTTTTGTTCTCACCCTCCAATTTTTACCGCCCCTGATGATTCTGCTTATCAAAACTATGTCACATTAAAACCACGTAGGTAGATAACAGGGCAGTATCGATTTGAGTAAACCAAATTCTTTTAATATTAGTAATACACGTGCTAAGTAATTTTTACCATACACTCGTCTATAAGTGTTACATCACTAAAAATAGCCTATACTAAGGTGAATGAACTGGGACAGTAATGAGTACGATCTTAGTCTGCCCTTGGAATAATTTCATCTTTAAATTTTACCTACTCTACATGTGTGTTCATACACCGACATTATAAGAAATGATATATATTACTTGACTTGACTAGTTTTTGAAGTGAAAAATTCTTTAGGCGCATTGAGCGGTATTTTTGGTATGAGATAAATTTATAATTTCGCGTCATGATATGCTACGTAAGCGTAACCGGCCGTATTGCCCTTGCGCGGCTTACTTCGGATTAGCGACGCGTAGTATAGAGGCCTGTGTTAATATTATTGTGTTAATATTAATATTAATATTGATATCTTGCAGCTCATCATACGTTTGATTAATTAATAGACTTTATAAAAATGTGTATAATTATTGCTCCAAATGCCAAGATGGTGGCCGTCTTAGTAGAATTTTTAGGGAGTTTTTGTGGCAAGTCAAAATCTATGCCTTGTGGTAGTATTATTTCCCACCCACTTCACGTATGGACAATAACCGAATTATATTACATAAAACACCACCGATATTACAAAATTATAGAGTCAAATAATACAAGATTATGAATAAAATATAAAATCCACTACATCACAGACTAGGATCCCGCCAAAAACTCTATGGTCGAAATGATCTTCAGAGACAAAACCCTAACAAATATTTTTATTACCTAACTTTATGTCGTCATATCAGTAATAAACACTTACGGTCATATTACAAAAACAAAAATGAACACGGGTATAACACGAGTTTTGCTAAACAATGCCTAAAATTTAAAATGTAGTTGAAGTCATGTTTAAAATACTTTATTATAAAAGCGTGTCCAAACGGTCTCTAGCTGAACATTTGATTTAATTTTTTATGCAAGCAACTCTGAATAGCATTCATTCAATTCGATCTTTTTTTTCGAACTGACTACGCTATTGACCTATCAATGTCTTAACAGCTTCACCGGACTACGTTCGATACAATTCGATCTCATCATTCAAAAACGTTCCATTACGTACAGATATTTTACAAACAATTTCATGCATAAATAATATTTTTATTCAGACCACCATTAAATTTTTTTTTACCTATTATAGGGGAGATTGGGCACACTTGATCCCTGGATAATAACTACAAAACTACAACTTATTTACCAATTCGATACATGCAAGACTAATCATAACTGTTATTGTCAACGACGAAATATCATTTTGAAAGTTTAGTATCAACACGTTCAGAGCAGTGGCGTCAGTTTGTTTACAATATGTTTTTTTGTAAGTATTTTGAAAGTCATTTTAAGGTATTCATATAAATAAATCACGGATTACATTTAAAACTATTTAAACCTTATTTATTAAAGTGTGTGTAGTCATCTGTTTTCTTTAATTAACGTTTTGTTTTGATTACGAAAAATATTTTTTGAAGTGAAACTTCTTTATCGGCGTTGGAAAAAATTTACCGTCACATTTTTCCGTTACGCGCCATATTTTTTGTATTCATGTCTATGATAATAAAATCCTTTTGTTTAAACTTTATCTAATTTAACTTTATTTTTTAATATATTAATGAAATTGTTTGCCATAAAGAAAGAAAGGGTTTTTTTTTTTTTTTTTTTTTTTTTTTAACCAATTTCTGGAAAGTTGCATATAGATCATTTTGCGAAAAATAAGGCCTTAAACAAGTTTCACTTCTTACGTGTGTACACTAGTACACGCACACATTTTTATTTTGTAAAATCACGGTTCAGGGTACACTTGATCATAGCGAACACGGGTAAACTTGATTATGGGATCAAGTGTCCCCTACATACTTAAAATACATACACTTTACATACAAAAGTAAGGAAGGAGTGAAAAAACGCCAACTGGTCGACAATATAGAACTAAAAGCTGCAATTAGAGCTGTAAGCAATAGCATAAAAGGCACGGCCAAAGCCTTCAGCATGCTTATAATGACTTTGAAAAGGTATTCAAGAAAACGAAAGAAACAAGTAAATAACATAGCGTACGAGCCCAACCACCGACATTCTAGAATTTTTAGGAACGCCGAAGAGGCAAAGTTACCCAAATACTTGGAAAAAGTCCCCTAAGTACATCACGTTTTGTCCTCGTAATGCCTTCAGAAACTAGGGTATGAATATGCTGTTTAAAACAATAAACCAGCTCATAAAAATGAACTGGAGGAATGGATGTTCAGCGCATACAAAAATGGACCAACAATATCGCCACGTACAACTTGCTCTACGGTTTTATGCGCAGAAATGGACACTTGTTACCATATGATCATATCTACCCGATGCCATGCTCAAGTGTCCCAGAACGTGGGACATTTGATCCTTTTGTAGTCTTCAGGAAAAACGAGAAAAAAACAGGTTAACACAATTAAATTTCATGATTGAATGATGCAAAATGGTGGAAGGATAAATTTTGTGGGAAATAATAAGAAAACATTCTGCAATACTTTATTACTTTTAAAGATGTGAATAAAAAACCAAAATGGGCATCAAGTGTCCCCAGTCTCCTCTACGTTTAATAAGTTATCATTATTGTGATATTTTAGTTAAAAGAAAATGATGTATAAAATAAATAAAATAAGCAATTTATAATAAGATTTATATATTACTACAAAGTGCGTAAGGTAGAACAACAGTAGGTATAATGACAGATTAAGTAAACTGTTAGATGTCAATAGTAGTACCTAGTTACGATTTACTTGTGAATGTCTAAAATTGTTTACTTCTTCCATATTAATTATACCCACGAAATCCATAATTTACTATTTAACTTCTTTTGCCGGCAAATAGACATACCTACAGTTAATTTCAACAATAGAATGAGAACTGTCAACTTAGGTAAGTGTTAGAGAATATTTAAAATAAATTAAAATAATGTCCATTGGTAAACAAAGGTAAAGACTCTTTTGTGATCAAACTTGTTTTAAGTAAGAGTTCATTGCGTATTTAACTTTTTTGTAATAACACGGTTAATGTTAAAAGTTTTTTATGTAACGGTAAACGAAAATAAGCATTAAAACTAACGTTACATGGACACTGGAATCACTGTTGTCTGGTATACATACGTTCTATACCATCTTACAAAAACTACGACCGGTCGAAGCTCGTTCGATGGTAACCCAACCCGCCGATAATATTATGATATCGAATATAACATAAATGCTCTAATGGCAGTAGCTCGGCTAAGGTAAATTTAGGAGCGTTCGTAACTGGACACCGTCAGCCTACGCACGTTTGTGTTGCCAGAGAAGAAAAATTGAAACCGCGTTTAATGTTACCACGACTTTAATTATTTCTTACACGAAATATGATTAGTTCGAATTACATATTATTTCAAATACATTTTTTTTATTCTGAAAATAAATCTTTATTGCTTTGAACGTCAAAGCTACCACCGGTTCGGAAAACAACCCAGTCATCGAGAAGAACCGGCAAGAAACTCGATCTGATTTATCTTTTGTACAAAACGTAGATAGTTCATTCGCTTTTAGTGGATGCAAAGAGGGGCATCGTTTCCAGACGTAACCATCGTTCACATATTGATCCACCCTGTAATAAGCCTTTAGACATTAAAACTCGCTTGACATGGTGCTTGAACTCACTATTCGGCAAATCGGTAATGTGATGTGGGATTGTTATAAAACCTAACACTATCACCAAAAAAACGTTTTTTTTTGGTCTTAGTTTGAAACATGGAATGACAAATTGGTTGCCTTTTCTACTGTTTAAATTATATTAGTATTTTACTAAACCCAGCTTATCTAAGTTCTTGCCGACATGAGCTGTTTAGTAATAGATTAGCTCGATCAATTTCTAACAATACAGCACGGTGAGTTCTCTAATCGCGCTTAAGACCTAAGCGCCCCATAAAATTATTGAACTCTGATTTTTTTCACACATATAAAATATTTTGAGAAAGATATTCATTTTATTATCACACACTTCACAAGCCGCGTCCGAACACGCTATCAACTAAGCCATCATTGTTTCATAATGATTTTTGGCTTTGGCCCATGATTTTTCACGGATCGTTGAGAGTACCTAAGTAAGAATTTAATATGGTTAATTGATATGATAATTCTTCCTCTTTTTCTTACTCTTATCCCACATAAGTAGGGTCGGTACAACATTTTTGTCATGTTGTGGTATATGATTTGGCTTAATTTTTACGATCGGCCGCCTGCCTGACATCAACCCTCCTTGGGATTATTTTGTTGTACCACTGTATTTATGATAATTATTATATAGTTCTGATAGGATCCTTTAGCTTTACAATTTTTCTGTAGGTCAAACACGAAGATACAAGGTTTGCTTGCTATATTGTCATTTTTATATAACAGAAAACTAGCCAACTTTAGACTATTCCCGAGGACTGCATTTTTGTTTTTTTTTTCAGGATTCATGGTTTCACAGTTTTCTCAATACTTCCAACTATGCATTCTATTGTGCCACTGCTTTCGTGTAAAATTTTCAACTTAATTACTCACTGGTTTTTGTTCAAGGTTGGTGACTATCATAACAGAATTCGCCGGCGCGGCTTCAGGATTTCGTATCACGTAAACCGGTGTATATTGATTTAAATTGATAAAGTTGGTATCTTTCGGGGTATTAATATAAAATTAGTTACCACCATTATAATACCATTAAAATAATATAAAAATAAATAATATAAAATATGAAAACTATAATAGAAAAATAAATGCAAATAAAATGACATGTCAATGTGTTCTCGTGACTGTTGTATAGTAAAACATTTATAATTGATACGATAATTATAAAGTATTAATTATCAGCAAAATCTTAATGAATATACATATTCTAAATAAGAATTTCACGTATCAACGCACAGGCTAAACTATTGGGGCCAAGGTAGTGATAATTTGAAAATTTAATTGGTGAAAAAGGGGATGAAAGTTTCTAAGAAAGTCCGTACTTTTTCCGTCAGGCAGTCAATCAAATATTCTCTTATATATGTATATGGATATAGAATAAAGAGTTGAAAGTGATTAATGCATAAAAAAACGTGCGCGAAGTTGCGAGAAGTTGCTAGTATAATATAATAAAAAAAACAGCAACTCGTTGTCGCCGTACTAAATATAATACTTTGTACAAAATAAACAGATGCTTAATACAAATTAATTCTTATTTCCACAAGTTACAATCCAAGTTTAATATAAGTAGCTACCTCAATAGACCCTTATTTCTTAATACCTAAGCTTATAAAAGGTTACCCGCTAACATCGTAGTGCACCGTAACCTAATACTGACCATAATAAAGGCCTTTAAAATAATACAAGCTTGTTTGACGTGGGAATTATTAACACAATACGTTGACCAAGATTTTGTTAATATTTTTTTGGAATCCTTACCTCCTTTTTTAATCTTATACATTTAGTAAGAATGTAAATCTAACGTGTCTGCACTTTTTAGATTTTTGTAATTTTTTTTTTGTTGATGTTGGGTAATCACTGCCGTCCATAGACACTAGCAACACCAGGGGAGTCGCAAGTGCGTTAACAGCCTATGTATAGGGTTAGGGGGGAGGGGAAGGACGAGGGAGGAGGGAAATTAAAGACGGCAGAGGGAGGGCCCCAACGCTCTCACTGACTGAACGAAACGTAACAATACAGGCACTGTTACTTCACGTCGGTTTTCTGTGACAGGGTGGTACTACCCCGGACGAGACAACCCATTGATGCTGAAACCAGTAATAGCTTCAGCTAGGCTCTACCACCTCCAAAATTGTTGCAGGTGTCTATGACTAAGGAATAAAATACATTTCAATCCTTTTTAGAAATGTCTGTCTGTTTGTATGAACATGCATCACTGCAATCATGATAAAACCTTTTCAATAAAATCATAAAGCATATCTGCGAGTAACCTTTAGTCTTGATTTCATTAAAATTAATTCACTCTATAAATAGTAATTGTAATTTTAATGACGAAGCAACTTAAGTACGAGAGAAAAGCGGATAGTTATTAGACTTATTACATTCAGACGACTTTATTAGTTACTATTTTGTACATCAGGTTCCACGGGGACATAGTCGCGGGCACAGCTAATTATTAATTAGAATGTAAGTTTGTTCGTTGCGCTATCACTCCTTAAATACTGAACCGGACATAATGAAGTTTAGCAAACACTTTTTCAAAGATACAGAAAATAATATAGGTTAACACTTTTCTTCCAGAAAATAAAGTACAGTTTACCGAGGGATGGGTCAAAATGATATTAACGTAAGAAAAGCTGTGAACAAAACCTAGTTTCCTATATATGGACTTTGGTTTAAATAAATCTCTTTCCATTCTACTTCGCTAAGACTAATGTCTATATCTTTATCATACTCTGAAGACTCACTTTACTTGTGTAATTGAGATAGCTTACATACGTATTGTATCTATTTCTTTTCGTTTCTTAATGCTTTGTAAGTTTTAGGGTTTGATCACAAGTTCATCTGATGTTAAATAATCATGTGCTCCAAGATGGTAAGCATGCTAAACTCAGAAGAACCTGGCTCTCAAGTGCAGCTGCCGGAACATAGCTTCTTGGCGACAGATTTTTAACTTGACAGTGATAATTAGCCAGTCGGACTTCGAAAAAGCTCTACCATCAATGCTATGGATTCATTACGATGTATTCTTTCACCGAAGCTTCGAGTCAGTTGCAAGGATTCGAAGGTACGTTTATCAACGTAGTGTCCGAACAAGCTCAACTGAGCCACCGTCGCTCTAAGCAACAACAACACGAAATATAATATTATTGTTATATTATTTTTATGATAGAACTGAAATGTTATACTAAAAGTGTTTGTAGAATGAAACTGCACGATTACACTATTGGCGCAGTGACCTAAGTGGTCACCTTGCTTTTGTTGCCACACTAGATGTTGCTGATTCACATTCTACATAGGATAAGTATTCGCGTAATCTACAAATCATTGTTCTATCTCAGTGCGTGAGTTGCCTTTATTATTGAATGAAAACTATATTCCTTATAAATGTGGTGCGGTTCAAAGGAGTTCACGTGGTTCAAAGGAGTTTGCTTTGCGAAATGATAAAATACTAAAAAAATTCACAAGAAAATTGTTAACAGCATGACCAAATATTCCAATCTTACTTATTTATCTTCTGTTGTTTATCGAACACTAATAAAAGTAAACTGTAAATTATCAGGTGTCCTGCTTTAAAATCAAGAACGCGTGGTCAATTTAGTTAAAACGTAAAACTTTGTATCGGGTTACAAGACTAGTGGCTGGAGTTTCATAGGTGCAAAGGCTCATGTTATTCAGTAAACAATTACCTTACCTTAAACGACTTATATTATATTCCACTCTGTTTCACTCTTAACCGTGCAGATTATATGCTCATTTATAAATTTTATAAATTACATTGATAATTTTGTGATAATATAATTGAATAAATGTATTAAAATTCAGTATACGTATTATTTATTTTGGTGTCCAGATAATTTTTCCATAAATAAGCAGATAGTCAGTTAGAAAAAAATATTGTTTTCAAGTGATATAAACAGGATTTGAAAATAATACAACTAAATACAGCTTCTTGTTAAACGAACTACAAAATAACAAAACATTATAGAAATAACTTTGATTAATGTTATTTTTATATGTTTAATAAATTTGTACGAATAGAAATCAAAATAAAAAAAATCAAATAAAAATAAAAGTTTCCGAAATGTGAGCTAAAGGAATGTAAGGAAATGTAAAACAAAAAGAGAAAGAAAAAGTCGAGGTATTCGTTAGGACTACCGACGTAAGTGAAAACTCAAAACAATGGAATAACTGTGTTCTTCTTTAAATTATTAAATCAATTCTGAATTCTTATTCAGTGAAGTTATTAAGATTTGTATGGTTTTCACAAATATTTGTACTCCGAGCAATCTATACTAATATTGTAAAGTGGTAAAGTTTGTGAGTTTGTGCCGTTGTGAGTTTGTGACGTTGTAGGGGGTAATCTCAGTAACTACTGGTCCGATTGGAAAAATTCTTTTAGTGTTATATAGCTCATTTATCGAGGTTTGTTATAGGATATATATCATCGCGCTAAGACCAATAAGAGCGGAGCACCAATGAAGAATGTTTCTAAATCGGCGTTTTTTTCCTCTTGAGAGCTTCAGCTGCGTGTTAGCGTTAGCCCAAAGTAACTATTCCACACGAACGAAGTCGCGGGCGGAGGCTAGTGATTATATACATTTTTATACAATTTATTAATTAATCAAACATATGATGAGCTGCACAAGCTCAATACAAAATATCAATATTACATGTACACAGGCCGCTAGGCTGACGCAAGCGTATTACGTCATAAGTATGTCGGTGAAGCAAAAAAAAATATTCACTTCAACAGTCTCCATATAAAAATTGAGCAAAATAATAAATAGTAGACAGATCTCCAACAATGTTGACAGAAGTGATAAATTGACGTGTTGTTTGCCATTTTGTTACATAGCATAGTCATAGTGTAAATGGAAAATTTCGTTTGATTTTCTTAGTAAGTAGTCCCATGCGAAGTCGCGGCCGGACGAATAGCTAGAATGTCAATAAAAACCACGTATTACACGTCACTGTTGGGACCGATCGCGTCATTCGCTGGAGCGAGGTGTGGTAGAGATGCGTGTCACAGTATCCGTAAACAGTAAACGGATTAAAAATCATACGCTACAGACTTAAGAGTATGAAACTAGATATAAGTAGAACTTATCTCATATGGGTGACATGTTGAAAAAGTGTCCAGCTAAATAATAGTTCTAAGACCCTCCAAAATGGAGTATAATTAAAGGTTATGGATAATCCGAAATAATCTTGTTAATATAACTTAAAATAGCTGCTATAAGGAAATGTGGAGTGTGATAGAATTTGTGAACTTTAAATAATACGTTTAGTGATTTTTGAATGTTTACTTATATAAAACTTGTTTTTTTTCATACATAGACAGGACATAGACCTAGCAATACCAGGGGTGTCGCAAGTGCGTTGCCAGCCTGTATTAGGGGGAGTGGAGGGAGAGGGGAGGTGGGCCTCCGGCGCTCTCACTGACCGAACATAACGCAACAGTGCACTATTACTTCACGTCGGTTTTCTGTGGGTGGGGTGGTAGTACCCCGGGCGAGCCGACCCATTCATGCTGAAACCAGTAATAGCTTCGGCGTGACTCTAGCACCTATAACCTATTGTTGAAATAACACAATAATGAACCCTGTTGCTACTGTAGCGCCACCCTAATGTAACGCATTTTGACGGACACTTTTTCATACATAGCGATAGTTCTCATTACTTCTACACTATAACTAATATAAGTATGTTAATAATTTATTTTATCGTGTTTCATTTGCACGTGTATCGAATGGCTCGAATAGTGACAAATCGTGACGTATATTATATATCGTGAAGAATGATTATAACTATTTTGTTTTATTTACGTGGTATCCAATCGAGCTAGCACATAACCGTCATTGCTTTAAAATATCGATCAAAGTATTAACAATTGATTACTCACTTAAATACAGGTTTTTTTTTAGTTTCCAAAATGATACTTTATAATTCATGTTTGAATTTAAACTCAGATTACATATGGACGTTATTTAGTTTTCTTATTTGAATCAATTCCTTTAAACATGTGATTCAGAAACTACAGTTAATGGGAATAGAGCAATAGTTGCTTTTATTACATTCTTTAATCAAAGACTACATTGTTATCAATTTTAAAGTTACAGAACATTTAATAATTCGTTTTTATTTTATGGAACCAGTGATTACACAATGGTAAATGAAAAATAAGCATATAATTAAAAAGTTAAACTTATAAAAGTTAAATTATTTCTCACCCAAAATAATTCGATAATTAATTTAACATTGTAGCCAATTAGCGAAGTTCTGGTGACTTTAGGAGTTGCTGGTAAATATAATAAAAAGAAAATAGATAAACTCTAGAGCAACTTTTCATAAAAAATACGTATAATCATCAAAAATTTGTTATTTCATTTCAAAGTTACTACAGATTCAGACATAGTTGAATGTTATTGAGAAGGTACATTAAGTACCAGAACCATGGCTTATCATATACGATTATTGATGACTTTACAGTATATATAATTAGCCAAATTGATCATCGTCATGCTGTCACAGAAATTCCAGTACTTTTAGGCAGCTGGAGATACGTGGAATAATTCAGTAACCATGTCTATGTAATAGATCTAACATAATAATTTCGCCTAACATGTATAAAATGAAACTACTTATTTATCGCATAGTTTCCAAGTGTCACAGTCATAATGCTACTACCATATCTGGGTGACAAAGCTTCAACTACTTGTCACGCTAGAATTAACGTCAAAAATTCTTTCGGTGTAGGCACAGATTTCATATTCTCACAGCTGACTTTCCAATAGCTCGAAATTAGAAATAACTGCTTACCTAATCATTGTACTGAGTCTATCGTCACGCAACCCAATAGTTCGTAACATATGACGATAATGTCTTCTCACATCTGCATTTAGCGTGATTATACAAAAAACTAAATGCCGATACATGCAGTTATGGGCGTAACATTAGAGTTGCGTTACTGTGGCCATGCGACTGTGGCAGGATGAAGTCGAGACGGCAACACCGACTGCAAACATATCGGGTGTCAACAACTAGTGGAGCTTATAATTTACCTAATGCCGTGTAAAACGATCGCTTTGCTAATGTAGGTACACGATAAATTTACACGATGTAGTTTCTATCGCGTCTCTGTTCATGTTTCATACGTAGTTGTAACTTTAAAAATAATCAGTTATAATAACGGGTTTATGATTATCTGTATTATAAATTATTCAGTCTCTTACAAATTGCCTTATCCGTAAAGCACATCAACATTTATTGACGATTATTTTAATGTACTTTTTATATGTGTATATGAGTATTTTTTTCTAAATGAAGCCACCTTAATGTTTTTTTTCTGTACTCCTTGCAATGTGTATGCACAATTTTATGATAATTGGTCGAGTAGTTAAGACGTGAAAGCGGAATAAACAAACAATTATCACTTTTGTATTTATAGTATTAGGATATGTATATTTTACGATTTTTATAACAATTTTTTATTTGACATAAAAACCAATTCAAATAAAAAAAGAATCATTAAAATCGGTTCACAATTGACGAAAATATTGATTAACATACATAAAACAAAAAATACATAGAACCGATCATAGTAATGTCCTCCTATTTCGAAGTCGGTTAATAATAATACTACGAGTTGTACATGTGAAAAATGGCTACAGAAAAGTCCACGGTATTGTCTATATCCTAAGAATAGTTATTTCTACTTACAGTAATCACTTTTATCTTTTACATATTAATACTTAATTGAATATTTGAACCTTTCAGTGATAGGTAGCTCGTTTATCGAGGAAGGCTATAGGTTATATATCATCACGCTAAGACCGATAGGAGCGGAGCACTAATGATGAATGTTTCAAAATCGGGGTTAACGTACGTACTATTTAAAAATATTTTCACTTCCTACGTAGACGAAGTCGCAAGTTAAAGTTAGCGTTAGCCCAAAGTAACTATTCCACGCGGACAAAGTCGCGGACAGAAGCAAGTAAGATATAAATCTAAAAGTACCAAAAATGGATCCAGATCGATTAAACACTTATAATGTCATCTTAGTACACTGCGGACATTCGAAGTCTAAGCAAGTCACTAGTTATATATAAATACATATTATACTCGCTTTTACACAATGACTTTATACATGTACCAACTAATAATCTATTTAAATAAATGATTGCGATGTAAGTGTACACAATTCTCGTTTCTCACGCATCACAACTCGAAATAAAACGTTACGATATCAAACAAAGGCGTATGCGGAGACGCGCGAGTCGCGACGAACGAACAAAACCACGGCGTAGTGTTACGTCTCCGATAACCGGCGATCGGTTATGTTTCACATGTTTCTCATTATAGCGTCTGAGTGCGAAACAAAGAGAGTGTCGGGTCGCCGTGCATTACTCTCGGGCCGATGCGAGATTGTGGCACCCGACTGTTTTGGTCACACGAGAAGCATCCACTTTCGGGGAAGAATCGTTTTAACTGGCAACCGGAGTAGAACGTGTTCTCAACTTCGCTTTGTAAATGAATACGCTGCTCAGTTCAATAGCTCATTGCTTGGTCTTTAATTCGATGCTGCTCAGCTATGTTCTGATCTTCTAATTATTTTCTTACTAATATAACTGCACGTCAACGGAGTAGAAATACGACTCCGATCTCAATTTTGCTTTGTAAATGAACGCGCTTTTCAGTTCAATAGATCATTGTTTGGTTTTTACATTGATGCTACTCCGCTATGTTTTGATCTTGAAATTAGTATCTTATTAGCTTCACGCCCTGACTTCACAGAAAATAAAACCAAATTACACCTTAAGGTCGTGTAATCAAGTAAAGTGATAAATGAACGTCAATTTGACAATTCTGTCAATATTTCTTAAGATCGCGCTACTTGTCTGTTAGTCACTCATTCGGCTTTTTATATGAAAATTGTTTAACCCAATTTCTTCACTTTTCAATACCTTTTCAAAAGTTTCTTTTTTTCATACATTGTTTTGACAACCATAAACACAACAATAATAATGAACAAAATGGGTGGTGTGTGTGTGAACCGTGGCGACGCGATGCCATGATGTGAAACATCTATAGGCGAGAGTAAACCTGATTATTAACGTGGCGATACTGTACGATAAAGGCCGTGGTGTGTGTGTGAGACGTGGCGACGCAATGTCATGCGCAAGCGACTATGCGCGATCTCTCTTGCCGCACTGAGCTCGAATACCTATAATGTAATTTGAGAATTTGAGATTCGTTCGATTCGAACAATTTCGATGTTTCACATCTGCCAGGCGTCCCGTGACGGCTCATTTTTTATTTATCTACATAGAGGACTTCATTAATACTTTACAAAGCTAAAAGACGTACCTATCAAATCTCGTAATTATATTTAATAATCATAAACATGCGGTGTTATTACAAAAAAATTAAATACGTATTGAATACTTGCTTCAAAAAGGATTCGAATTAAATGCACCGCGGTCGCTGAATGTTCGCCATCTTGCTTCTTGCTCTTTTGTCTCGCTTTAGTTACGTTACGTTAGACTTGCGTTTGTGTAGGTAGGTAGGATTGGTAGGGTTAGGATATACCTATAGGTAGGGCGGGGGGAATGGGGGGGGTGCTGGATAGGTAACCTCTGGCTTGCCTACCTACGTAGTGGGTAGGCAAGTTCAGGGGATTGGCGGGCGTAGGGTATGAGATAGGTAGGGTAGGGTTAGGATCGAGGGAGGGGGGGAGGCGGTATGTAGGTTAGCGTAGGCCGGAGGGGCCTCGGGGTGGTGATGGCGGGCGAGGAGTAAACCTCTATAAAAAAAAAAACAACCGCGGGGCGGCGGCGGAGCGGCGTAGCTTCTCCGCTGCCGGCCGAACCCAGAGGGAGAGGGTCGGGGTGCCTGGACTCTCATTGCACGGGTTCGGCGGGCTGGGAGGCAGTCTTGCAACTGGGCTGCCTCAGCCGGGTGTGGCGTGGGAAACGCCTGCCACCGGGGGTGTTGCGGAGCCTACTCACGCACCCCGTGACACCACCCATAGAGTGGCGTAGGTTGTCGTGGAGTTTTAGCCGGTTAAAGTCGCCGAACGGCACCACCCCTGCGTGGCAGTACAAAGGCTGGTGGTCGGTTCAGTTCAGGCTCTCCCCCGGGGGCCTGACAGTCCATGAAGGATTTTCTCTCCACGTTAAAAAAAAAAAGGATACCACGAACTTGCCTCGGGCGAGCGCGGTGCATTTAATTTGAAACCTTTTTAAACCAAGTATTTAACTTTTTTGTAATAACACCAAAAGTGATAAAGTAATCCCAAGGAGAGATTTGTCTGTCAAAATTAAGCCAAATCATACATCACAACACGACAAACATGTTGTGCCGACCCTACTTAAGTGGGATAAGGGTAAGAAGATGACAATTATATAGATTATTTCATCCAAACAACAAACAGTTTTGTAGGTGGTAGAGCCACGCTGAAGCTATTACTAGTTTCAGCATGAATAGGTCGGCTCGACCGGGGTACTACCACCCGGCCCACAGAAAACCGACGTGAAGTAACAGTGTTCGCATTGTTGCGTTTCGTTCGGTCAGTGAGAGCGCCGGTTACCCACCTACTCTCCCCCCTCCCTTCCTCTACTTCATCCCCTCCCCCTACCCCAATCCCCCTTCCCCAAACAGGCTGGCAACGCATTTGCGACTCCCTTGGTGTTGCAAGTGTCTATGGACGGTGCTGATCATTTAACATCAGGTGACCCATCTGTTCGTTTGCCTCAATGATATAAAAAAAAACATTCACTTAAATCTATACCTTTAAACGAGCAATTCTTGTATATTTTTATATTGTTATATATTTAGGATCTCGGAAACGGCGGATTTCCGTGAAACTTAGTATGTAGGTGGTTTCGGGGACGATAAGTCATAGAAAACTTTTTTTTAACTGAGTTTTCAGGCAATGAAAAATATAGCTAGAATATAAAGGTAAAATTCTCCAGTGCTAACAAAATATAAGTAGCGCAGATAGAAAACTGCCACTTCATGAATTCGTCTAACATCCAGTTCGAATCCGAGTGATACCAAAATAGAGATATCTTTTTTTTTTTTTTTTGATATAACATGCTTTTTTTGTGATGCAAACCTAACAGTTTATTTTAATTTTTAAAGAACCGAACACGTATCGATTTAGCACGGAGGTTTTACATTTATCACTACCATAATATTGTATTGTTTTTCTATTGTATATACTTAAATAACCGTCCAATTGCCAATAATCTTTATTAGGTATCTGCTCATATTTCTTTGTTTGATACATGAGTATTTATACATTTTATACCCAATATAAAGTTTCTAATGTAGCTTCTTATTTCAACTTTGACGTATTTTATTTTAATACAAAATATTACTCTATAATTGCTTCTCAGAATATTCCAGATAACTGAACACACTAAAACATAATATTTATACCAATGTAGTTGTTTATAAAATGTATAAATGTAGTTTTTATTTAAAAAAATACAATGAAATTAGTTAACACAACAAGCATTCGAAAACGACGTTGCTTGCCTAATACAGCATATGTAGCTTCGACTTACAGCGATCATGTTTGGCAAATGTTTGTAATATTTGTGAGAATTGAATTACACATATTCAAGGGCGAACATTTTCCACAATTTAATTTCGATGTTGGTGGTAAGCTAAAAATAATACGTGCATTAGGCAAGCGCTACCGTTTCACATTACGTTTCATAACAAATATTGTTTTCCCAATTATTGTAGTTTATTAGTCGACGGTATTATTTTCATACTAATTACAATAGGGATATTGTATACTTATTGAAGTAAATTAAGAAGTGGTATTTTATTTATGTAACTAGCTTGTTCGACTTTTATCTGATGTTTTTTTTTTTATTTTATGTTCAACAGGTACGCGCTTGGCCGCAATCTCACCTGATGGTAAGTGACGATGAGGCCGACGATGTATCGCGCTTACCCACTAGATGTCTGTTCACTCTACTCTTGAAGACTCCCAAGTTATAAGATGACGGGAAGACAGACGCCGGGAGTGAATTCCACTCCTTAGCCGTACGTATAATGAATGTGGAAGCAAATCGCTTCGTACGAATTACGGGAATATCAACCACGTAATGGTGGAAACCCTCACGGCGTCTAGTCGTCATCTGATGGAATGGGGACGGTGGAATTATATTATGTAATTCCTCTGCACACTCTCCAAAGTGTAACCTATAAAACACTGAGAGACAAGCCACTTTTCGTCGATGCTCTAAAGTGAACATTCTTGAATCCCACAGCGCTTCATCACCGACAAGCCGACGAGCACGATGCTCAATGGAGTCAAGAGTGGCTAGCTGATATTTGGCTGATCCATCCCATAAGTGACAGCAATATTCCACACATGAGCGTACTTGAGCTTGGTACAGGCTAAGAAGCTGTTCTGGTGTGAAATATCGCTTAACTTTAAAGAGGATCCCAAGTTTCCTCGCAGCTATTCTTGCTTTCTGTTCGATTGAACACCCGAAATTGAGATCCGATGTTAGCTGGATCCCAAGAAGCTCGAGGTTGTTAGTCACTTGCAGGGAAACACCTTGAAAAGTAGGAGTCAAGTTGAACGGACTCCGTTTTGTAGAGAAGAGACATGCCTGTGTAATCGTAGGTTTTTATTTTATAATTGTAATTTAGTCATAAGTACTTAACAACTATAACTCTCAGTTTTTGGCAGGATTTTGATCTGTCATGTAGTGGATTTTATTTTTTATTTATAATCTTGTGTTACTTGACTCTATATTGTGTAAAATTGGTGGTGTTTTATGTAATATAGTTTGTTTATTGTGCATAAGTGAAGTGAATGGAAAATAATACCACGGACCATGAATTCTGAGATGCCACAAAAACTACATGGAAAGTTTTAACAAGATGGCCACCATCTTGTTAGTTCATTGAAATTATATCAAGAAACTTGTAATATCGATACTCACTTGACAATGGCAGTAATGGTTAACTAGAAGACTGGTTGCCAAAAAAGGAATAGAAGAAGAACTTGTAATACTATTGAACTACTCGACAATGGCAGTAATAATCTAAAAGATTGGTTGCACAAAATAAAGTAAAAAAAAAACTACAACTCTTTTACTGATTTTAAATTACATAAATTATGTTAATTCTTGATAATTACTGTTTTACTCCTATAGAAACCCATAACGATTTGTGTCTTACATCATTCAATCCTTTTGTGACTGAACTCCTCCTAAACGGTTGGACCGCTTTTGATAAAAAAAATGTGTGTTCAAGTTGATTAGGTTAGAGTATGTATGTGGCGCTGCGATCTAATTCAGAGATACTACTAGACCCAGACAGACACGTATACATATTACTTACACATACACATAAAACATTTCAAGCGTAACTCGTAACGCAAAATTTTCCTTACCTTGGCATAAGAAGTTTTATTTTAAAAAAGCATTATAATTTTTTTGACAGCAATAGCAAAGGATTGGAATATTCTCGCAACAGAACGCATTCTCGGTGTCTGGTTACGAGATACGTGGAGATGCGGCGGTGTCGTATATCTGTCGGCGGGTTTCTGATTACATTATGACGGCATGTACCGAGGGAGTCGTACGACGGCTGTTTGTTTTCATAATTGTTGCTATATGAAATAGGCAGTTATTATCCTTACACTTAAATAGATCCTCAAAGACTAACAGTTTCACGATTCGAAATATTCTGTTTCATATTTGAGTGATTTTTTATAACACTATCTGATACTCGCTTTCGTCTGCGTTGTTTATGATAATAAAAATGTATTTTATCTACTATCGAAAAACAAAGGGAGTAAAAATATACTTCTCTTTTAAAATTTCTTTGTAAGTAATGGTTATTCGTTTACTTTCTCTTTTCTGCGTATACGCATCACACCGTTTAGTTACTTGTCCACGGCAAAAAAACACACTGTAATACCTTTATATTGAATTAAAATATCGTGACATTTTTTTATATAAGAACTAGTTATATGTCTAAGAAGCAAAACTAAAAAAAAAAGTCGAGGCAGTCATAAGGACGCCGACAGAAGTGACAACTAAAACAATGAAACATATCCGTTCTCTTTTGAATTTGAATGACGATATTAACTTTCGGAATTTGTTTATTGCAATTATTAACATCCATATGGTTTTTATATCTATTGGTACTCCGAGCAATAATTATTAATTTTTTTATAAAGTCTATAATCAACCAAACGTATAGTAAGCTGCAAAATATCAATAATACATGTACACTGACCCCTATACTACGCGTCGCTAGTCTGACACAAGCCGCGCAAGCGCAACATGGCAAGTCATTTTTACGTAGAATGTCATGACGCGAAATTATAAATTTATCTCCTGCCAAAAATACCGTTCAACGCGCCTATAGAAGTTTTCACTTCAAAAATAAATCGAAATCTGTTCACTAATTTTTGGCAATTAGACCTCTATTATCTTATTTATGTAATAATAGCAGTAATAAGATTTACCTATATGCTCGTTACCTGACTAGTTTTACGAACATCAGTTAAAAAAATCATAAACTGCAATTGCGTAAATATGAATAAAATAAATGATTGCATACATAATTCCACACGGTTCACGTTACAAAGAAATTAACGTGATGACTGACGTGAACGCGACGTTCTGACGTGAACCCGAGTAGAGTCGTCGAGTGACGCCGAGCTGCGCGCCGGGCACTAATTATGAAGGGTAGTACTCAACGCGAATAGGTGTCTAATATCATGACCGCTTGCTGCATCATAATAATCGTTAAACCTTACGACGCGACATCGTAACAATACTCCGGTTGGGTTGAAAAGCCGGATCGGCGTGAAGAACACCCCAATTGGATTGAAAAGCCGGATCGTCGTGAAGTTCATATCATACAAAGTTTGTAAGATTTCAGTGAATAAAAATATTGTTGAGTGGTGACGTGATAAGGTATTTTGTAACACCTATCTAGATACGACGCTATAGTTAAAAATTTATTGGCAATACGTATGAGCAATGTAAATATTCTGTCAGCAGCGCGTAAGAGCTGCACTCCACGTTTAGCATTTTATCTTCGACTACATGGTAGCGTAATGACCCTGTTATTTTTTATATCATTATTTAGATAGAGTATCCAGCTTTTATTATCGTCGATTAATTGATCACTCTATTTGTCGCGGTGAGGTTAAATTTATGTGTAACAGTGCAGCGGCTAAAACTTTGTTACGCTTTAGCAGCACTCGAAGAGCACGTGCAAGGGAATAAGAGGTACACGTCGTACGTCCGTAGTAAACGCGAGTAAAACGGCAGCTCTTAATTTTCATGTTAAACGGCACCTCTGCGCGAATTTCGAGTTCCCATTTAACATGGGAATATTTTTTCAACCTTTGGAATATGTTAACTTCTGAACGACCTAGCCAACACGTAAGACCAGGGCATATTCTTTAGAAATTGAAACGATCCATTGACGTTACCAGAAATTTTGATATTTATTTCTGCAAAATTTTGTTCCTAATAATCTTTTTTGTATTTTTCTTAGATACAGAAAGTATCTTAAACTTATTACAATGGTATTTCTATCAAAAAAGAACTTAGTTTTCGAACCTACAGTGATATCTTAATGAAAGTATTAAATTTTTAGTACTATATCTTTACATAGTATAAAACAAAGTCCCCTACCGCGTCTGTCTGTCTGTCTGTTCGCGATAAACTCAAAAACTAGTGAACGGATCTTTATGCGGTTATCACCAGTGGATAAAGTGATTCACGAGGAACATTTTGGTATATAATTTGTCCAGGATTTTTTTTATAATCAGGGCGGAACAACGTCTGTCGAGCCCGCTAGTTTTATATATAATTACTATTTTAATTACATATATCATGTAACTATTAAAAATATATATTATCTAAAATTAAGGGAATTCGTCAATATAATTTTTTTGAGCTAGAAAATTCATATACATCTCATACTAATCTACTAATCGAAAACGCGGCTAATAAATTTATAGGTAGTAGAGCCACGCTGAAGCTATTACTAGTTTTAGCATGAATGGGTCGGCTCGCCGGGGGTACTACCACCCGACCCACAGAAAGACCCATGTGAAGAAACAGTGCTTGCATTGTTGCGTTTCGTTCGGTCAGTGATAGCGCCGGAGGACTACCTCCCCTCCCCTACCTTCTCCTCTCCTTCTCCCCCTTCCACCTATTCCCCTCCAAGCACAGGCCGGCAACGCACTTACCTTTCCCCTGCTGTTGCTAGTGTCTATGGACGGCGGTGATCACTTAAGATCAGGTGACCCACCTGTTCGGTTGCCACTTATGATATAAAAAAAACACATGATGATGCTCATAGTCTATGGTGACTACTCAGCAAATTTTTATCACTCACATTCCAATTCAATCATACAAAAAAATCAAAAGATGCAAATGGGTCAGAAATTAAAATAATTGAGGTATATTTGCTTAAAAGAGCTAACAAATACTTGATAATGAACATTAATTAATTATAAATAAGTCTATAGACGAAGGCTAGATGATTTTCTAAGCGATATCGTCTATCAACTATTCACAATTTACTAAGGCATAATATTACCTAACGAAACGAAATTATTACATGTCGAGCCATAATTAAATTATTTTTAATTATATAATTTGAGAACATAACACAGGAGCTGACTGGAGTTCGATAGCGCGTTTTAATTATCGTATGATCTACACTCAGGGTTGTCGCTTTTTATCTTCTATCCGGTTATCCGATGTTTATTTATAAATTGTGATGATGAGCGACAATTTAATCTTACAATGTCGTTTACTTCTGATCTTTAACATATTCTAAACGTCATAAAATATAAAACGATGTCTTTTATATTTGAGTATTAATGATATTTGAACAGAAACATAATAACAAAAATCTTTTTTTTGAACATAAATAAAATACTATTTTGAAATCTTAATAAACCTATTAGTAATTTTGAATATTATAATTACAAGTAAACGTACTGTCAGGGAAACATAAATATACGTTGTCTAATATTTAGCTGAAGTTAGAGATTCTAAATAGAACTTTCAGCTCACTTATCACTATATCAAAGATTCTACAAACTAATGTGATACTATAAATTCAAGAAGAATAAACAAGTGAATTATCGCGTCAAATCATCAATGATACGTACAGATCTACTCAGTACTCATACTCAGTCCAGAATGGTGTGAAAGATCGTAAGTTATTTTAAAATGTTATATGTATACCTATACAAATACATCGTATTAGTTCATCATCATCAGCTTGTAAGAGACCCACTGCAAGGTCATAAGCCTCTTTCCGAAGGATGGTATTAGCATAATCACCACGCCAACCCACGATTACAAACTGCGAGAAATCCACAGTTCTAAATTTTTCACAAATACATTGGTACTACAAGAACATTTTTCAAGTTAAGCTTTCCTCACGATGTTTTCCTTCACCATCAGTCGATATTATTACTAATTTACATTATAAATGTATGTGAATTCCGAAAATTTAAAAATGACGGGGTTCGAATCTGCGGACGTCGTATTGATATTCCACTGGTCAAACCACTACGACTTTTACAGATTTCATTTTATTTTACATATTTTATTATTTATTTACATATACCGTATTAGTTACATATACAAAAATTCAAGAAACTATCCGGCTTTTGTCAAAATATATCTGGCAACCCTATGAGTAGACGACATCCGACGCCAACGTAGCGTCCTATCCAGTCTTCGTTAATTTTAGTGTAAAACGAGACGCACGCCTTACCGTGCTCCAGCCTCCGATATTTTTATGCAAAACAATACGTATACCAACGAATTGAATACATGTCGGGATTCTTTTAAAAGTTATGATTAAAATTATGTATTTTCATATACGCAATAAACATATATATACTCACAAGGTAACTTACAAATTAATAAGGAAATTTCTTACCAGACATACCGACAGATTAAATGACATAATGCAAACATCTACAATATACAAACACTATGTGCCCGCGGCTCCGCACGCGTTTGTTATTATTTATTGTAAATAAATATTTAAGTTCTAAGAAATTGGATATTGTGGAAATATTATCTTTATTCAAATATCTACACATCCGTTTTTCACAATGATTTATTAAACGATATACATACATCGTTATCTAGTTGTGAGATATACCGAAACGAATACTGTAAAGCCTTCTTCTGCATGGAAAAACGTTTGGGTATTCCAACATTCATGCTGATTGTTCAAACGGCGTTGGAATATAATAATTTCGTATACCAAAACTCAATGCCTATACGTACCACATAGCTTGCCCCACTTCTCGACGTCAAGAAAAGCAGGTTTTTACTCATGAGTTTCTTCAAACTTTAATAACTTTAAAATTAAATAAAGATATCTTGAAATTATAACCAAAAAAATATGATATATCGAAATAATGGATACCCTATAAAATATTTCGGGCAGAAATAAATTCTATCAAAGAAACAACTACCGCTGACAATAGTTTGTACTTCTAGCAATATTGAAAAATATGTACAAGATAAATTAACCGAATCAAACAAGTCCGAATATATAATTTAACCGTTAATCATTAAGAAAACAAGTTTGAATATCAATGTGTACATTGAAATTGAACATGTCAGCGCTTCTAAACCTAACAGTCCACACTGCACTGCCCCGTCCCCCCAGATGTATGGCATGGAATCGCTAAGAACATTTAAAATTTAATTATATCTCTACAATCAAATGTATTTATAATTGCAGCCATTGATTATTTTATTAATTTATTTAAAATATTCTAAATGTCATAATATAAATCGATAGTATTTTCATCAATTAGCACGATGTATATGTGCTTTTTTAAAGTGAAATTTCTTAGGGTTTGAAGTTCTGATCGGTGAACTTCTTGTGCAATGAAAAGTGGTAATCAATAATGCTTACCCTAAATCATCGTTGTAGCTTACATAAGCTAAAAATAGAATGATACATATTAATATTGGAGCAATTTATTGCGATATCAGGCAAATAAATCGACTTACGCAAGCGCTAGACGTCAGCGCAGTGCGACATGTGTGAACATCTATCTATCGATCTATCTCCTTAATCAACGCAGTGCCCATTTTAAAAGTCGTAGTATATTTTATGTGTATTTTAAGCTACGTTTTAATATAAAAGAAAATTTAAAAAACATTGCTCATGTAACTAAAATTTAGTTTTGAAAATGTTACCTACATCCCGTTATGTTCATTAAAAAAATTGGTATCTAAATTGTTTCGATGGTATCGCATCTATATTAAGAGTGATCAATAAATTGTGAGATTTTATGAAACCACGCTGCAAGTAAAACTTGTTTTGGGATCTTAGGCATTTAACTGAAAATTTTCGGAAAATTACTCGATTTAAGGTATTAAAGTCACGTTTTTAATCCCAATAATTAGAATGTGGGAATGATAATGGGAAATGAATAGTACACAAGATATTCAACTATAAGTTAATCTCGATCTGCGTATTACAATACGGAATACATAAAATAGTATACAATCATTTAGATGATACATATATTAGGCATGGCTGCTCTACCGAACGGCTTTCACTGTACCCCTAATTTGCAGCCACACACTGGCTGTAATGCCGCCGGCGACATACGATAGAAGGACGAAAAAATTTGAGCCGATGGAAAAAAGTTGCACTTTAAAAAGATTGGCGAGGATTGTACAGTTCTTCTGGCTTATTGCAATATGCGAACCTACATTGATCGACATGGTGTTCAAATACACTCACTACCACAAAACCAACGTTTACATTTTCGTATATTTTATGTATAGATACTTCGATTCCAATCAGTGATTCAAATAAAAAAAACTAAGAAAAGGAGCGTAATAAAAGTTTAAGCAACACTGGAATAGACAATTTCATAGGTACGCGTTGTCCAGTATATTCGGTCGCGTAACATAAACGAGTGTAACACGACACCACACTAAAAGCGACCCGTCCAAAAGCAGATACATCATCCAACGTTATCTGGTTACATATTTCAGTTTAAAGGGTGTTTTATTAAAATGTTATTTAATCGCATCTAATATCAGCGTTCCAAGTATTATAATTATTGGAAAAAGAATACTTAACTGTCACAAACGCGTTTTGTAACGGAATGTTATCTGTTTTATTAATCTTATTGAAGTAAAAACTTCTCTAGGTCAGTCATCAGGAAACTCGCCATCCAAAAGAGCCAAATATAAACAATACAAAAATCAAGTTTATTTCTAAGAACCATTTTTAAAACGTAACCTTTGCTGTAACAGAGACATTTTAATGAAAATAATTAGAATTAAATCTACACTCTTGAACTTACCTTTCCTAGATACACGTGTATATTTAGGTGGGTATCCGGCGCTCTCACTGACCGAACGAAACACAACAATGCAAGCACTGTTACTTCACGTCGGTTTTCTGTGAGAGGGTGGTACTACCCCGGACGAGCCGACCCATTCATGCTGAAACCAGGAATAGCTTCCGCGTGGCTCTATCAGCTACGAACCAACCATCAACATGTAATAACTGAGCCAGAGCCAGGGCCGGGTCAGCTAGTCTTCATATAAAAAGTGAGGGAGTGAGACAAGAGGCAGTAAGGAGATATTAAAAAATATAGACGGAATTGATAATTTAATAGTCAATTGTTCAATAGCCATTTTATTTAATAACATGGTCGTACTTAGGGCCTACTATTCGAGTATTCCTTTTATTCTAGTATTCACCCTTATTTACTATTAGAATACTACCTATCCAAGTATTCAAGCTTTTAGATAATTTTTAATAGTTAATAAATCCTCATGCAAAGGAATTATGCACCTACACAATCGTGTGAAATGAATTCAAGTATCGAGCTGTATGCTTGAAAAAATACCAAATATAATAAAGAAGACAGTTATGGCAAATATCTTGAAAAAAGTAGTCATAAACTTAATTGAAATGTATAAAAGTTGCTTATTTAAGAAGTTCGTTTAATTACTTTGCTTTGGATCATCAAGTGCTATGAGTTTTTATTTCCTAAATTGAAGTGAATAAATACTTTATGTATAGTATACTAACTAGTACCTATACTCTCACAGTATGAGTTATAGTTTTTATTTCCTAAATTGAAGTAAATAAATACTTTATGTATAGTATACTAACTAGTACCTATACTCTCACAGTATGAGTTATAGTTTTTATTTCCTAAATTGAAGTAAATAAATACTTTATGTATAGTATACTAACTAACTAGTACCTATACTCTCACAGTATGAGTTATAGTTTTTATTTCCTAAATTGAAGTAAATAAATACTTTATGTATAGTATACTAACTAGTACCTATACTCTCACAGTATGAGTTATAGTTTTTATTTCCTAAATTGAAGTAAATAAATACTTTATGTATAGTATACTAACTAACTAGTACCTATACTCTCACAGTATGAGTTATAGTTTTTATTTCCTAAATTGAAGTAAATAAATACTTTATGTATAGTATACTAACTAACTAGTACCTATACTCTCACAGTATGAGTTATAGTTTTTATTTCCTAAATTGAAGTAAATAAATACTTTATGTATAGTATACTAACTAGTACCTATACTCTCACAGTATGAGTTATAGTTTTTATATAGTTATTATTTCCTAAATTGAAGTAAATAAATACTTTATACTTTATACTTTATGTATAGTCTACTAACTAACTAGTACCTATACTCTCACAGTATGAGTTATAGTTTTTATATAGTTATTATTTCCTAAATTGAAGTAAATAAATACTTTATGTATAGTATACTAACTAACTAGTACCTATACTCTCACAGTATGCTTTTAAAATTGTTTGTTATATTACTTTGGCATATTTATTGCTTGTAATTTGATGTATTTTCTAGTTTGTCATGCCAAGAATATCATCGATGAGAGTACTTACTGAAATATTTAGAATATGACTCTTGTGTTTTTCTTGTTGCAATACTCATGAACATGCTTTATGTTTGAGCATAAAGCACAGGTTTAATGTACATATAAACAATAGAAATGCTAGTTGTCTAACGTGTATTTGACAATCTTTACATGTTAGTTAATTATCCTTTCCACCGTCAATATGTGTTTAGCTGATTGTATTAAAGTAATTGGTATAACTGTTGTTATTGAACAAGAGCAAAAAACATGTTAATTGATCTATGTATTTAAGAATAAAGAAGGCATTTGAAAATCACGTAAAATTCGAATAACTTGAACAGTACGCATGATGGTATTCAATTAATAAGTTAACGCAACACTTATTGATTCTGAGGCGGTACGAAGTTCACCGAGTCAGATAGTATTGTATAAAAATAATGAAGATACATATTATTGTCAAATTTCGACCACTGGACGACCACTACTAATAATAAAAATATAATAAACAACATTTTAAATGATAAATGAGACGTGTAAAATGTGTTGTTACTCAGTGTCGTGTGACAATAACTGCTGCGGTTTCAAGTTACAATTATTTATTTTGACTCCGTGAATACGGTTTCGATGGAGTTTCGTTTAAGGAAATTAAAATATTACGCCCTACCCAGTGAAGTAGAAGTAAGTAATATTCAATCATGGATTTCCGCAAAGTAACGCCTTTTTCAATCAAACCCGCTTGACATGGTGCTTACGGCCCGCAAATCAATAATATGCTTTGGGACCTTGTTGTAAAACTTAACACTATTATCAAAAAAACTGTTTCTGGTCTTATTGAAACATGGGATCAGCAGTTTGTCATAGTTTTTACTTTTGAAATCATGCCGGTCTTTTACGAAATCCCGCTTTTCAAACTTTTTACAGACGTGCATTAAATTATCAAGAATGTATTGGGAGGACAGAGTTAAGATACCGAATTCTTGAGAGTTAGTCTTTAATGATTCACGAGTTTAAAAATTATATAAGAAATATCTCTGCCATACGTTTTTATAATTTATATACAAAAACAGTGGTAGCAGAAAGCATGACTTTTAATACTCACAAAACACATGAGAGAGATAGTTTGCTGTTTGATAATAATATCAATCAGTTTCATGAAATAAAGTTGGTTTTTACTTATGCAAAGAATGCAAAGTATGCAGCAGATTTTGATATAGTTATTTGGTGATTTATATGCAAATTATATATAGAAAAAGCAGGGGAAAATCGATATATTCTAATCGAGTCGACATATTTTCTGGTGCTCACTCTGTTAACGTTATAGATAATATTAACAATGATATCCAAATAACTTACTACGAAATTTATTTAAGGATAGCTCACAGTAACCAAAGTAAAGTAAATGATAAGTTTCATTTACATATTATTAAAAAACAATGTCTTATTTACGAAACTGTTTTCACCAATATAGTATTAATCCGTATTCATTTAAACATTTTACTTACGTTGGGAGTTTAATATTGATCAGAATTACACTTTATAACACATCATTTGAAATCATGTATTGAAGACCAGGATAGTACGATTAAAGAAAATAAGAGAATAATGTATGTAGAATGTAGAAGAAATGCAAAAAGAGCACATGGTATTGCTAGAGCTAAAGTACAAGATAATTTGTACCAATCACTAGAAAGCTCACAAACACAAAAATATTTGTACCGATTACCAAAAGCTACAGAAAATATAATATACAAGAGATATTATAGGTACACGTTAAATGTATAAAAGATGATCTAGGAAAAGTTTTGATGAATGATGAGGACATAAAGAGTCGTTGGAAGAAATATTTTGAAAGACTGATGAATAAACAAAATGATAGACTAGAGAGTTACCGTCAAATTTAGGCGTTGTACAAGAAATAGGTGAAGATGAAGTAAGAAAAGCTGTGAATGGTATGAAAAACGGAAAAGTCGTTGGGCCAAATGGCATACCTATTGAAGTATGAAAGTTTTTAAAAGTAGATGGATGGATGTGGCTGACTTTATTTTTTAATAAGATGTTGCTAGAGGAAGCGAATCCAAATGAATGGTGCAATAGCGTAATAGTGCCTATCTTTAAGAATAAGGGTGATGTGCAAGACTGTAACAATTATCGAGGAATAAAGCTCATGTCACACAGTATGAAGGTTTTGGAAAGAGTGATAACGAGACGAATAAGAGATAAGACTGAATTGACTTGAATCAATTTGGGTTTATGCCTGGACGTGCGAGAACCGATGCCATTTTTGCACTTCGGCAACTGTGCGAAAAATACTGACGTGTACATAAGAATTTGCATATGGTGTTTGTTGACCTGGAAAAGGCATATGATCGAGTACCCCGAGATGTTCTGTGGTGGGCTCTGAAAAGAAAAGAGTGCCTGGGAAGTACCTACAACTTATCCGTTGTATGTACCGTCAAGCCAAAACACACGTTAGGTCCGAAGCTGGAGTTACCGATAATTTCAATGTGGCTGAAGGTTTGCACCAGGGTTCAGCTTTAAGCCCTTATTTATTCCTTCTTGTTATGAATGCGTTAACATTAGACATACAGGAGGAGACACCTTGGTGTATGCTGTTTGCTGATGATATTGTTGTTGTCGGCGAAGATGCTGCCGAGGTCCAGAGTAGGCTGGTAAAATGGCGAGAAAAACTGGAGAATGTTGGTTTGAAAATCAGTAGACTAAAAACTGAATATTTGTTCTGCGACTTCGGAGGTCCATCCAGTTTTTCTCCTATAGCTTTATATGGTATATCCTTACCAACCTGCTCTGATTTCCGGTATCTCGGTTCTCTGATCCAAAACGATGGTTGCATAGACAAGGACGTGAGGAATAGGATAAATGCAGGGTGGATGAAATGGCGAAAGATGTCTGGTGAAGCTTGTGACCCACATACGCCCTTGAAACTCAAGGGGAAGGTGTATAAAACTATTATAAGACCAGTCATGTCGTACGCATCTGAGAGCAGGGCGACGATAGAGATGGATGAGAAAAAACTACATGTGGCAGAGATGCGAATGTTAAGGTGGATGTGTGGTGTAACTAGAATGGATAAGATTAGGAATGAATATATCAGAGGAAGTTTGAAAATAGCACCAGTGATAGAGAAGTTGAGGAGTAATAGATAAGCATAGTATGGGCATGTCATAAGGAGAGATGAACACCAGTAACTAGAAAAGCTTTGAGTATGATGGTAAGAGGAGTAGAGGAGGAGAGTAGAGGAAGGCCGAAAAAGGTATGGATGGATTGTGTGAAAAATGATATCTGTGTAAAAGGTGTGAATACTGAGATGACATCAGATAGGCGAGAGTGGAAAAGGAAAACATGTTGTGCTGACCCTACTTTGGTGGGATAAGGGTAAGAAGATGATAATGAACACATCGTTTGAAAGAATATATTTCAAGATTTTACAAATTACGCGCAACACAAAGTAGTTTTTTATGTGACGAAGTTTACGAACCTCTTTTAATTTTTTATAGGTCAAAGTACCAAATAGTTTGGACACTTGTGACGTCACACTGATGACGATTACAAATGTGCTTCAATAAACAGCGTCAGCCGGTGAAGCTGTTAAGGCCTTACTATGCCAATAGCGTAGTCAGATCGAAAAAAAAGCGTCAGCCGATGTTCACGTTCATTTTAAAGTTGTCTGACTGCAAGTAATCATGTAGCACCTAAAAAAAATCTAGTTCCGTCCGATTTCAAGTTTGTAGAATATTTCATATTATTAAATAACGTAATTAATTATGTAAATTATTTTTTTTTAAGATTTTGTGATAAATGTTTTTACATTTAACCTTTATAGTAATTAAATTCGTTTGCGTGTTTCATTTAAATACAGCGATGTAATATGATAAGACTCATTAAAATATATATTATACTAGCGGTCCGGGCGGACGTTGTTCTGCCTTAATAATAAAAAAAATCCTAAAAGTCAGCCGCAGCGCCACCTACCGGGTCCAATTGTGAATCTAAACGATTCTCGGATCCACTGGAACACGCACACAAAATGTTATCAAAATCGGTCCAGAGGTTTATGAGGAGTTCAGTGACATACACACGTACAGAAGAAACTTATATATAAACAATTTGGAATAAATACTGTTTATTTTTTATATATCAACAATATAATATGATATATTAATAGTTATCGTTCCCTAGTAAGTTAGTATATTTGAAAGAGATATTTTCGGATTCAATTTGAAAGAATAGTTACGAATGATAGCGCTTTGTTGAACCCTTGGGTACAGTACATTGTTTGTTGATGGAAGGTACCATATTTCGTTTTTCTATCTGTGACAATATATGTATGAAAAATTTCATAATGAAAAATAAAATAAAGTAGGAAACAAACTTACTTTCGCATTTTTTAATATTAGTTAAGAAGTTAGCATTTGCGGGCTGTTTTTTTATTGTTTAATTGAAATTTTGTCATCAATACTTAACTGTATTTACTAATTCTAAGTTACCTCTGTTACATTTTAACATTACTGCTTAGGATTTAAAAAAAAATCTGAACAGTATATCACCTTTATTATACTTGGAAAATGTATCTATCTTCTTGCAAAAATCTCGACAAATCCGGTTCAGACACTTCAGATATCTATCATCATCATTATTATACATAGTATAAAACAAAGTCTCCTACCGCGTCTGTCTGTCTGTCTGTTCGCGATAAACTCAAAAACCACTGAACGGATTTTTATGCGGTTTTCACTAGTAGATAAAATGATTCATGAGGAAGTTTTTGGTATATAATTTGTCAAGTTTTTTTTATTTTCAGGGCGGGACAATGTCTGCCGGGCCTGTTAGTAAATGTATAAAAATATTATTATCATTCATCATTAATAATCATTATCAACCTGTAAGAGACCCACTGCAAGGCTGTAAGGCTCTTCCCGAAGGAAGGTATGGCCACGTCAGGCCACGACATAACAGCGATTTCACACTCTAAGTGGTACGGCCAGAGTGGACGCTTAAATCGGGCGGGGCGTTGCGTGCGGCGTTCGTGTTAAACAGATGCATTAATACGTAGTTGTCCTGATTGGCACAAGAGCAGATGGCTCGACGCTCCGCCGGACGCTCCGCTGGACGCCCCGCTGAACGCCCCGCTGAACGCCCCGCTGATCGCATATGCACTCAGGCCTTTGCTTATTCAGTGCACTGAGAAATCCACAGTTCTATATGTTCCTACATACAGTAGTACTACTTTCTTTCTCGAGTTCAGATTTCCTCACAATATTTTCCTTGACCGTCAGCGGATCGTGTCACCACTTTAAATTAGTAAATGTATGCGAATTCTGAAAAACTCGTAGGTTCCATGCCGGGGATTTGAACCTGCGTACATAGGAATTATATTCCACCGGTCATACTTCTAGACCAGCACGACTGTTTTTTTAATAATTGGGAACGAAGTAAGGAAGCTAAATGAGTATTGTCTATGTCTAGTAATGTCATGAAAGTCGGATAAAACGTGCCAAACGTACGACCTGGAATGTATTGGTCATTAGTAACAAACAAAGCCTCGTACATCAACGAGGGCTTCCTTGACCGTGTACTGTCTGACCTCATCTAAATGCGTGCATACGAATCATTAAAATACCTACGCAATACGCATGCATGTCTCATAAATAAGATGCGTTGTTAAGGATTATGTTCGTTTATTTGTTTGAAACAATATACAGTTTATTACTGACCAATACGGTTCAAATTGCAATATACCGTTGAGGATTAGGGATGCGCGATGTCATTCAAAACTGTAATCGAATCTCTAAGTCTTATCGATTGTAAATTACATTAAATTTACTTTATAATCTATGGATCTATATTTAATATTATAAAGCTGAAGAGTTTGTTTACGAGTTTTTGGCGGGATCTTGGAATGCCATGTAGTGATCTTTATATTTTATCCATAATCTTGTGTTATTTAGCTGTATAGTGTTATTTAGCTCTAAATTGTGTAATGTTGGTGGTGCTTTACGTAATATAGTTTGGTTATTGTGCACATGTGAAGTGGATGGGAATTAATACCACTAAGCATGTATCCTGACTTGCCACAAAAACTCCCTAGAAAGTTCTAACATGACGGCCACCATCTTGTTAGTTCATTGAAATGATTGCAAGAAACATGTAATATCATTATCTACTCGACAATGGCAGTAATAATCTACTAGAAGATTGATTGCCAAAAAAAAGAAAAGAATCTCATGATTTCTGGCAACCTTCCTTCCGTCCCATCCTTGTTACAGATGGTCCTGGTGTATCGTCAAATATTTTGAATCTTAAAATTACTAAAAGAGCACATACATAATGTTTTAGATATTTACTATTTTTTTCACAAAATTAGCAATTAATATACATTAACCATTGATTCTTAGTACATAAGATTTAATTATGTGACGTCATGAAGCTTTAGATTCTCCCCCTTAATTATCACTACATATTACACTTTGTTAAACCCCCTTTGACCCTTAACGTGTGACGTAATTTACGACTTGTCCATTAGAAAAGGCAAAGGTAAACATATTATACAGCCAAATGACATGTAAAATTACATAACTCATACCTTACGAAAAGTTAATGATTTAGTATATTCTGTGTCAATATCTGTTTAAGAGATAATCCGTACTACCATTTGAGAAGAAATTATATCTTTATTAAAGGAATTTTTAGCGGGATCTCTGAACGTCATGTAGTGGATTTTATATTTTATTTATAATCTTGTGTTATTTGGTTCTATATTGGGTAAAATATTATCACTCGACAATGGCAGTAATAATCTACTAAAAGACTGGTTACCAAAAATAAAATAACTCATAAAGTTGTTTCAGATAAAAAAAAACAATAGATATTAAACGTTTAAATAATCAAAAATATTTGTATCGATTACATTATTTCGAAATCATCGTGCGCGAAGTATGTTAGCCGGCAGTGCAGTGCAGTAGCCTTGGCCTAATAATCTGTTCTCGCGCATCACTTGCAAGTGCAGCGTTTACAAGCCACGGTTTCGTAAGCATTCAGCGGAAAAATTTCTAGGGCATATCGCGTAACGCGTACGCAATATCGTATGTTTGTTCCTTGAATTAGTCATTAATTCGATCTATATTAGTACTCAAATTTTGTATCAGCATTAAATCAAACACGTGGATACACTTTCAAAGTTTATCATAGCACTTTAAGAATAAATATAATTGATTTTATTCATCTAATCTAAAAGTGGATATTTTTTTTACTGTTTGAAACCTTTTTTAACTACGTAAGTATAATTTTTAGCGTATGATCACAAGTTCCGCTGGTGTTTAAAGACGATATGGTCTAGAATGGTAAACACGATAACCCTAGAGGCAGACTGACTCTCATTTGCAGCTGCCGGAAGAGGCCTATAGGTGTTTGGCGATATATGTTTTACTTGGAGCTGGTAGCCAGTAAGGTGGCTTTACAAAAACCCGGAAAAAATAAAAATTAATTAACGTATTATTCATGATTAACATCTTCCATAACTGCTATTCAAATAAGTAAAAAAAATATTTTATATTGCATAAAGAACACTCGCGTGACGAAAGGAATTTCCTTCATAATATGTATTGAACAATTTCCAATGCATCCGTTACATGGCGACATAATACGCTCGCGATAGCGAACCACAAACAATCATGATACATCGTGTGTTTTGCAAATGCCATTTGCATTTAAAACGATACCGCGGTATCATTCTACATGCGTTGTATTAGATTTTTTTGCATTTCTTCTATTACATAAGAATTAAAGACTATTTTCAATATTTATCCGTATTGATATATGTATAGTCTATATCTGTATACGATTTTTGAAGTTATACTTCTTTTGGCGCGTTAGGAAAAAATGATGAGAGTAAATTTTTACGATGCGCGCGCACACCTTCACGAACCCTGTAGTTAGCTGTAGTCAACATTTTGTTTCTTTGTATTTGTTGTTTGTATTTCTTTGTGTTAAAACTTTCAATGTATTAAATACCTTTTTTCTATTGTTAGTGTCGTTTTTTCTACAAACGTAGAATAAGGCGAAAGATAAAATTTTTGAAAAGATTATTATCTTGTTACGCCAAAGAAGTATAACTTCTAACGCGTGTACATAAGTACACACACACACACTTTTTTCTAAACTTTGTGAAATTTTTATACGAATTTTAGATATCTCATGGATAATGTCTCATGAACTAACTAGACAAATTAATCCCTTCGTTGGGATTTGAAAGATTAATAAAAGGCTAAAGAGATGCAAGTAACTATAATTTAGCATAAAAGAGTATTATTAAGAGACTATTGCAATTAATAGTAGTAACTGTGTAAATATGTATTTAACCTTATTTATTGCAAATGTCTTTTAAACTATTCTCACAATAAAGTGTGAGAAAACCGCACGATCAATGGAAAGAGCTCTACGAATTAAATTTAGGTGAAATTAATTTTTGCATTCATGTATACATTTTTTTTATCTTAGGAGGCAAACGAACAGTCGGGTCACCTGATGTTAAGTGATCATCACCGGCCATAGACACTCGCAACATCAGGAGAGTCGCAAGTGCGTTGCCATCCTGTGTTTAGGGAGAGGGGATAGAAGTGACGAGGAGGTGGAAAGGAAGTGGGCCTCCGGCGCTCTCACTGAACGAACGAAACAATGCAAGCACTGTTACTTTACGTCGGTTTTCTGTGAGAGAGTGGTAGTACCCCAAGCGAGCCGACTTATCATATTTAAACCAGTACTAGCGTCGGCGTGGCTCTACCCCCTAAATCTAACGTGTCTATACATTTTAAATTTTTATGAAAAAAGTGTTGCAGGTGCCTTCGAATAAGTAATAAAATACATTTCGATTATTTTTAGAAATGTCTGTCTGTTTGTTTGTACACGCATCACTGTTAAAGTACTGCGTTCACGATAAAACCTCACCAAGGAAAACGTAAAGCATATCCTCAAGTAACATTTAGTCTAAATTTCTTTAAAATCGGTTCACTCTATCAAAAGTTATTGTAATTTTAATGACGACGCGACTCAAGCACGAGAGAGAAGTAGATAAGTAAATGGACTTAATTCATTCAGATGATTATATTAGTCACTGTTTTCTTACATTAGATTCCACGCGGACGGAATCGCGGGCACAGGTCGAATGAATAAGACGGATTGTAATGAGAAACGGAACCCAAAAATATGAGAATGTTTTTTGACATTTTTTTTTTTTTTTTTTTTTTTTTATTGTAGCTCGGCAAAGTGACTGTACTGTGCCTGATGGTAAGCACAGTACAATCCAAAAACAATGGCGACCACCGAAAGACATACTATCCATCGCCGGTCGCCGTTGTCATGCCGGCCTGAAAGCGACCCAGTCAGGGACAGCCCCCCCCCGTTGCTGGATATACACCGGCTGATCCCGGAACGCGATACGCCCAAACGTGCCACTATGGCGGGTGTTCCACCTGGTGTACGATGGTCGCGATCCAGTCGGGTACAGACACCCTACCACCCCGCATAATTAATATGATATTTAATAAAGCATTAAATCATGAGATCATTTTAAATGAATTTGTGAGTTTCTACAAATTTTAAGAAAAGGTTTCTTCTATCTATTCTATGAAGAATAAAACAGAAGAATTCATCCACGAAAACAAACTCATATGATCTTATAATAGCGAAAACGTCTATTGAAGCTCATAAGTTGTAATAATTTTTTATCGATATATCCTCAAAATACAAATCATTATATATTTTCTTATAGAGATATATTTATATTTTCTAATAGGAAAATATTCAAACCTGAAACATATAAAAATTGACTGAAAAAGAAAAACAAATTTATGTCAGAGTTCATAAGACCCTAACCACAAGGATAATCTATAAACCGCTCAAATTATACGCAACTAGTTGATATCCGCGACTTTGTTTGCTTTGTTTAACTTAACAATATCATTTATATAGAGAGAAAAAAAACAAAAAAAATTGAAAGCAAAAATATCCTTGCAAAATTTCATTAAAATTTTGTAGTAGTTACAAAAATCTCAGTTTCTTAAAATAGTAATAACTTAAAAATGTGACCGGACCGGATCCTGAACGCTGATTGCAGCGTTCAGGATCCGGTCCGGTCACATGCCACATAATAAATACCTTTTTATGATAGGGAGAAAAATATCTCCGCTTTGTGAAGTTTGCCAGTCTACGGATGATTTTTATCATATGTTGTGGGAATGTGGCCGAACCAAAGAATTACGCCAAAAAATGCTTTTAGAGTCCTGGAGAGATCTTGGAGAGGTGAATATTGTATTGGGAAATCCTGTATGTGATGTGGCTAGAGTATTTTATAAATTTGTTTCCTTAGTCTCAAATTGTGAGAATCAAGGTTAATGATATATTAACCCAAGTGAGTTACCTTATGAGGCTGACATAGTCATCAAGGATGTACTGAAGCCTCGTTAAAAAAAAAGGAAAAAAAAAAAAAAACAATATGAAATGAAAATATCTTAATATTTTTAGGTAACAGGACTAAATATCGAAGAAGTAAAATTTATATATCTATCAGTAGTTTTGCTTGACGCGCACACTACGGCAGACCTCTCTCATTTTATTTATACAGCTTATTTGATATTGAGTTATCATTCAATACCATTAACATTGCAAGTTAAATATTATGTACTAATTAGAATATCTCAGAATTCTGTAGGTGGTAGAGCCACGTTGAAGCTATTACTGGTTTCAGCGTGAATGGGTCGGCTCGTCCGGGGTAGTACCACCCTCTCACAGAAAACCGACGTGAAGTAACAGTGCTTGCATTGTTGCTTTTCGTTTGGTCAGTGAGAGCACCGGATACCCATCTCCTCTCCCCTTCCCCGTTCTTCCCCTCCCCATCCCCCACTTCCCCACTCCCCTCTCCCCCAAACACAGGTTGGCAACGCATTTGCGACTCCCTTGGTGTTGCAAGTGTCTATGGACGGTGGTGAACACTTACCATCAGGTGACCCACATGTTCGTTTGCCTCCTATAACATAAAAAAAAAAAAAAAAAAAATAGATGCTCCGTTGTTTTATTTCCCATCCACTTCACTTGTGCACAATAACCGAACTATATTACGTAAAACACGACCAATATTACAAAATAAAGAGTCAAATAACACAAGATTAACACTTCTGACATTATCAAATGACAACCTAAGATCCCGCCAAAAGCTCCAATTAGAATATCATTTATATTATTCACATATAATTATGTTTCATGTAGTTTGGCCATGAGTTACGGAAACAAGAGAATTCCGCAATCATATTTATAAATGTGTTCACCAAAATGTATCAGGAACTACTTCTCTCATACGATATAGCGAAATCTGGCGAAGGGCCAAGAAGGTCACATGACACACTATAATCTATCATCGGAAGTTACCCAAGACCTAGGAAAATAATAACATTCATATTGCAGCAAGCAATGGTATACAGAAAGGTAAATAGAGAATGTCTTTATGTTATAGCCCAGTAATTAGATATAATCTCACTCGGTAAGTGATACTTCAGGTAATTGTGGTGTCACGCTAAACCAAGAGACCATGTTTAAAAGGTATTTGTTTTTAATTAACGAAGTACATGAGTAGTAACCGATAAATTTCTAACATAATTTAATGAGCCAGTTAAGTTTTACCAGTTAAGTTTTTAAATCACTATGAATGTCTATGATATATAAAGATTTAACGATTTATAAATTTGAAACATAAATAAAAATAATATTCGGGATTTTCTTACATAACATTTATACACTTATTGACTTGATTTTCTACCATAACTTAGTAAGCTAGTGAAGTATTAATTTCAAAACGATATTTTTTTAAATTGAGACATATATCTTTTAAATGCGATACCATAATAGACTAAAAAAAATTACTATGGATGTCTATGAAACATAAACTTTTAACGATTTACATATTTCAAACATAATGCCTATAATATTTGGGATATTCTTACACAATATTCATACACTTATTTACTTGATACATTACAAAGATTAATTCCTCGTATTAATAGACAATCGATATTATAAATTAAATTGACCTCAAACTTTCGTCTACAAATTCGACGCGGGTGTCTCATGACGTCACCGACGCGTGGACACTGTCAATGGGGTTAATGACATGTCATACTATTTCTGTGATGCAAAAATAAACACCGCGAATCGGCAAGGGCGGCTGCCGCGGCCGACATTCGCGTTGCTACAATAAAAAAATATATATACTCGCTAACAATTACGATAAACAGATGAAAACAATAAATCGTAACGCCGGCCTGTGGCCTGGGACGTTCTCGTGTTACGTTTTCAGCAAAGGAACGTCTAAAATTACTCCGCTCGCACACGAGCGAATCAACTCCAATCCGTATACACGCACACAGGAGCGATGCCTATATCTATTATCAAAACATCCAACGGCTCCGGTTACAGCGATCCGAGCGCGCTTCGGATATCGCGTTTCACACTTTAATGGCTGGAAAAGGCCTCGAAAACGTGATATTACACGAGTTTTATTGTGTATCGCGAAATGTAATTAATATTGTAATATTAGACAGAATAATTTATTCCGGCTAACCCTCGATCCGAAGGTTCTTTGTAAATGAACCCTCACGGGATATTGTATATAAAACGAATATCAAATTTAAAAATACGATTCCACAGTCTCCTGTTACGACGCGGGACTGTAACAGGCCTGTTGTTCAGTTGCCAACAACACAAAACCGTAACACGACGATGGCCATCCGACGGAAACTCACGTCACTGTCGAAAAATTAATATTTTTCATCTAATTCCCTTACCTTTATTTCTTCTTCGTTCTCCTTTTTCACCACAGCCTGAGGCGGGGATCTGTTAATAGTTGGTTTACCGTCCATTATGAGTAATAAAATCCAATCGATAAACTAAATTAAACGGCACAACTCAACTGTTTCAAATTTAAAACTTTCAGAAATATTTTCGTAAACATAATTTCACATGAGAGTTCTGTAAGAGCGAAAAACAAACACGCACGCCACACGCAACGTCCGTAGCGCGACTGATGTAAATGATTGGTTGTTAGTGAGGGCTTACGAGAACTAAAAGCTCCTTTTCCCGCGCTAGCATAAGCTACGTTGGGCGGAGCTTGCATTAAACTGTACAAACATGACGCTATAAGTGAGGCGGGTAAACTAGAAAGAAAGAAATCGTTTATTCATAATGCATTATACGATATAAAGTATACAAAAGTGGATAGCCATCTACACATCGTTGCATTATGAAAGGGTGTCCAGCTCAGCATATGCGAAAGTGTCAAAAGAAAAACCCAGCGCTTATTTTCGGCTGGAACCCAGTGCAAGTCACGGTATTAAATATCAATAAAAAACAGTTAAATATCACATATAGGGAAAACAAATAGTAAAAAAAAAACAAATGTAAAAATAATAGAGTACATCGCTACATGATTTAAAACAAAATCCACAGCCGCGTCTGTCTGTCTGTTTGCGATAGACTCAAAAACTACTGAACGGATTTTCATGCAGTATTCACCAGTAGATAAAGTGATTCATGAGGAAGGTTGAGCTGTATAATTTGTCAAGGTTTTTTTTATTATCAGAGCGGGATAACGTCCACCGGGTCCGCTAGTAATATGTATAATAATGTATATATTATGTTATTATACTTACTCCGTGCGGCAATTTAACGGTGTGCCAAATAAAAAAAAAATATAGAAAATATTAAATGCTTGAAGAAATGGACTCAATTATTTTCCAGATAAAGTTCACTAAACCTTAAATACGAGATACATACAAATAATGTATCTACAAGAAAATTGTGCATTTGAAAAATGGGCCATGAAGATATATGGTATGGTGTCGTGATGTCGCGAAACAAAAAAAAACTGTGTAAAGTTTTTTTACAAAGTACATTTAATTGATATTAGTACTAAACTGTTACTAGTTTTAAATTTGTATTTTTCGTTTCATTTACTTTGGGTATTGGTTTTTAATTAATTTTATCGAAATTTTGAAGAACGACCTTAATTTTAGTTCGTATACAAATTTCCGTCTGCTTCCATTGTGATATTTTTTTTTCATTTTCTTTGAAATAAATTCCTAGTTGTTAACATTGTAGGAGAGCTAAGAAAACGGTTGTTTTTAAAATAATCTGCAACCTTCATAACGTTTCTTTTGTTTTTAAGGCATTTTAGTGAATAAAAATCTCAAGAAATATTGAAAATTTTCGATTTTCATCTCGCCTTTTTTCAATTTGGTCCAATAATTATTGTTTCAATATTCGTAAATAACCAGCATTTCATCGTTTTTATAAAAAAGACGTGTGGCACTCGGAGACTGCCGCGATAAAGCTATTGCATAGCATTTTTATCAACTTATGCAATTATAATTATTTATTTATTTTATTAATGCAGTATTTTAAAAAAAAATAATTAAAAAAATTAATTAACTTTTTTCTTTTTATTTCAAAAAATAATACTGCATTTGTGATAATAATAATAAAATGAATGTATATAGAGTACCAACTCATTTTCTTTCACTATTTTTTCGTGACTTTCTTCATTAATAAATGCACTTTGTTTATTCATATTTAAAACACTTTGTACACAAATTATACGAGTACAGATATTCACTGTTGTACATAGATGATAAATACCTATACACCTATATACTTTCTCACAAACAGCTGATTACGGTAGTTTTCCAATACAACCAATGCCACCTAAAGGCGGGTTGCTGAACTAAAGAGACAAGCGTGATATTTCAAAAAGTCATTAAAAGTTCTGGTATTTATCGATAGATGGAAAAACTAAAAAGTATCACCGCTGTGCCGGTCGGAGTGGGGTGTGTTAGGTTTTTTTCGTTACGGAATTTCTGGATTCGGTCCCCACGCTCAAGGCCCGCGATAGAAGCTATGCAATAGCTTAATAAGAAGAAAAAAATGAGATTTAAACAGATCCTTTTTTTTTAATATAGTTTTGATGTTGCATCTTATTTTGATAAAACCTAAAAACATGACAACTTAAAATGGTTCACTAATGCATATGGAAGTTACAATTATCACAAATAGTCACCCCTGTCACCTAACGGGAATACGTGGAATTACCAATAACCCTGTTTATTATTAATTTTGCTGTATTATGTCAGCTGCGATTGTGTACAAATACATCATTATGTCTTAAATTACATTTATTTTTAAATTACGAATGTTAGAAAAATTGAAACATATATTGAAATTAACTACAGTCATCGGCAAACTCTTTGATCGCTCTGAATATTGTTCCGAAGAACACAAATTTAGGTATAAATATGTATTATATTATATGTATACTATCGATACAACTTAAGGATATATAAATGCAAAATTTAAATTCGTATAATAATATTTTAACTTTGTTTTATATAAAACTCTTAACTATATTACGCGCGAACCCGAACTGACGGCTATTATCAGAGCGGCTAAAAAGATTGACGACGACTGTACTTTAGTATAATCTTTACACAGAGTGACTGTCTGACCACAGACTAATATATTTTGACTTTCAGTATGAACGTAAACAATTAAATAAATTTAAAAAAAGTTGAAATTTTTTTTAATTTAATTCAATTTAATGTATTTATAACACACATTACACATACATTCTATCTGCATGTGTTCCTTCTACACGTAAACTTTAACGGTGTTATTACAAAAAAAGTTAAATACGTATTGAACCCTGGCCTTAAAAAGGTCTCATATTAAACGCACCGCGGTCGCTGAATGTTCGCCATCTTGCTCTTTTGTCTCGCTTTGGTTACGTTAAGTTAGACTTGCGAAAAAGGATAACGCGAAATTGCCTCGGGCGAGCGCGGTGCATTTATTAGGAAACTTTTTTAAACCAAGTATTAAATACGTATTTAACTTTTTTGTAATAACACGGTAACTGTCGTAAATTTCGCAGACCAAACCTAATCTATACTAATATATAAAGCTGAAGAGTTTGTTTGTTTGTTTGGTTGAACGCGCTAATCTCAGGAACTACTGGACCGATTTGAAAAAATCTTTCGGTTTTAGATAGCTCAGTTACCGAAGAAAGCTTTAGGCTATATATCGTCACGCTAAGACCAATAGGAGTGGAGCGCCAATGAAGAGAATTTATTTTGTGTTCCTATTCAACATTTTTATTCTACGTTTGTTTTGTTTCCAATTTTTTATTTGTAATCTACGTATTATAAAAATAAAGTGTATTTGAAATGAAAATAACAACTTTTTGGTGATTGGATTTGGCTACAAGTAACAAAAATATTTTTTTAATATTGTTGGTATTTTATATTATTATATTTTGTTTGTTTGTTCCGGGTTAAGTCCGAAACGGCTGGATCTATGTTAACGGGAATTTTACTGGCAGATATACCAAATTATAGCGGTTGACATATTCTATTTTATCTGTTGAACTGTTACCCGTGCATTCGTCCATGTAAAATTTATTAAAAATATGTTGTTTATTGTATACAAGCGAGTGAGACGTGTGCTTTACTGGACTTCAAGAATAAATATACATAATTGAAAGTCATATGTTTGTATGTAATTAAAATCACATTATCTTTTTGGTCAATTTGGCGGCCATTTTGATTTATTTACCACGCTTGCGTCTACATAACTCAGTGATTATAGCAACGTATAAGACTAACTTAATTATATCGACAATACGGGTATATTACATCTGTATAATAAAAAAATTAACACATATTGTTCGATAATGTATAGCTTAAAACTTTCATTACTTTCTTATATAGTCTAAGTGAGCACTGAGGGTGATATTTTGTAGGTTAAAGTTCCAGCCATGTTGCTGATGATAAATCCCATTTCATTCGATACACTATTATTATTTACATTTCTAATGTACACGCGTGCGTGTCGTACTTACAAATGTTTTTTTAAAAAGCATCTCTATAATGTACAGCATCTACTCATAATTTTACATTTTTTGATACATTTTAAAAAGCGCGTGCGGAGCGGCGGGTAACAGCTAGTATCTAATATTTATATTGGGGTACAAAGGTTTTTCATCACATATTAGTCATGTAGATAATCAAAAAGATTGTACTATGATAAACAAACGGCTTATATTATTATACCTAGGTATTTCTGATATATAACTCATAATAATGCTCTTCATATAAAATTTGGTCATATATGGAGATTGAACCCAAGACCGCTCGTTCAATAGGACTTACTAACATTGCGCCATGAGGCCTGTCGGTATTGCATTAGGGCTGTAGCTAGAGTCGGATTTGAGGTGGGCAGCATTGGTTACAGGTAGGGCGGAAGTAAAAAAATTATCATAATTGATCTGCCCTCGAATGTCACAAACTGTGGTATGTTCGGAAAGATTTAGATACCTGTCGCTACAATTTTTTTTATCTCAAACTATGATCAAACAATTTAATTATAATAATTTATCTTAGTTTTTGTTATCTTGAAGGTAGGGCATTGTGATTACAAGGTAGGGCATTGCTCCACAATACCCCAATTTGGCTACGGCCACTAAGTGTACGACCAGAGTGGACGCTACAGTCGAGCGTCGAGCGTGGCGTCGCCTCCGGCGTTCTTTTAAAACATATACATTAATACGTGAGTGTCCTGAGTGGCGCGCAAGCGTCGTTCTTGGACACTGAACGCGTCACACGCGACGCCATGCTCGACGCTCTATTATAGCGTCCACTCTGGACGTACACTAAATACAGTTTTGATTCAAATGTTAAAGTTTACAGCCCCAAATCTACATTTTATCCATGATCAATTTTACCAATTATATGTATTTAAGGTGTAATAAGTTATTTTATTACTATAATACATGCATTTATAAGAATTTTAGCAATTTTCAAACAAATCTTGAATTACCGCCCAGAGCAAATAATCCGCTTTAAAAACCAATACTATAGATTGATTATCATCATAGCAGGATAAGAATCTACGCAGTGGAAAGCGGCATATAAATTTGTAGTAGCTGAACCAACAATTATTTATTTTTATTGCACTTATTTAAAATATCTGTCAATATCTAAAACGATTCAAACAATACTTTTAGATAACGTTTATAAAAAATTATATTATTTTCACTATATATACATATTACGTTATTATAGTGCCAATTACAATTTACTCAATAATGTAACAGATGTATATATATATAACTAATTACATTAAATATAAAAGCGTTATGAATAAATTTTAATAGTAGACGCATGCAAACAAAACGCACAAATGACATTTTAGGATTTACGTCGAGATTGTCAAGAACAGCTGATTTCTGTAGATGTACAAAACAGAAATTTTGACTAATGAGAAATGAAAGATTATATTACGATAATACACAGGATTTGACAAAATTAATAATTATTCCTCGTGATAAAAAAAAAACATGTAAATCGTAAAATTACCAACGGTACTCAGTAATATGTCTTCCAAGCTTCCTAAAAGTGCTCTCAATTTGAAACAGGTAATTTGACTTTCTTATCGATATATATGAGAAAAATAACATCATGCAATAAAATCAATTATATTGTTTAGGTATATAATTGCTGTAAAATATATTTTTCAGTTTCTACTACGACAGGAAGTTTTGAAACTTTACAGAGATATCTTTCGCGCTATAAGGCATGTTCCAGATCAAATTACCCGCACAGAATTGAAGCAATGGGCGAGGGCTGATTTTAGAAATAATATGCACCACACAGATGAAGTAATTGTCAAATCTATGTTACATTATGGGAAGAAATCTTTGAAAGATTTGCAACATTCATTGGCTTTGAGTAAAAGTTAGCAAACAAATTAATTTTATAGATGGTAGTATACAATATTACGTAATGTAAAATTTCAGAAGATTAAATCCATAAATGTTCACTAAAATTATATTTATAAATTATACTCAGCCTTTTCATTTATTCCTACGTTATCTTATTGAAATGTATTACGACTACACATATTTTACTGTATAGACAATATTGCAATCTGATTGAGGTGATTATCGGCTTATGAGATTCTCTTTATGTGAAGCTATTTCATAGTCACATATTTTGTTGTCAGTAATTAGATTTATGTCCAATATTATAATAGTTTTTTCTGAGAAACAAAATTTTATAATCTCATAGTATTTACAACTATACAATTATATTTAAAAAAAAAACACTTAGAACTATAGTTATTACATGTCTTTACTGCAAAGAAGTTTTCAAAACAAACTAGTCTTAAATTTATTACAATCAATTAGTAGTTCCGATGGAAGGTGGTGTTTGATTAAAAAGTAGAGATAAAAATAATGAAAGAATGATTGGTACATGCATTTTTATTGAATTACACATAATGACAATTGCTGCAATCATAATCATACCTACATCTCACAAAAGAATACTTAAACCTTCAGGTTAAAATGTTTTTCTAACTTATAGTTCAATACATACGCATATCCTCAACCTATTCTATGAAATAAATTAAAATATACATATTTACAAATAACTATAAAAAAGGAGCATTATTGATTGGAAGTATAATTAATTTAAATGCTTACATGTATACAATACACTTACTACATTATATTAAGAATAGCAGAACATAGTTCCTCAATTGTGATTTTATTATCTTTAAAGTTTATGACCTTATTCCATAGATAATTAAATTATCTTATACTAAAGATGGTATTCATATCAAAGTTAAATAGTAATATATGATAATTTCTAATTATCAATATTTTGGAAGTAAGAATAATTTAAATGCTTATATGCAGGGCTTTATTGTGGGGACACGCAATGCCCTTAAAGGGAATTGTGAAAATATCAAAAAATTGTCACAAAAACTGGAAAAATGAAAGTTAAAAAATAAATGTTGGTAACCTTTACAAAGATTTATTGACTTTTTTAATAGCTCATAGTTATCCAAATACAAAACCTAGTCTGTCTTTCTTGTACAGTTACTGCGTTGCGCAGAGCTTTGTCTCTGTACTAGAGGTCGTAACAAAAATTATGGACTTATAATTTTCGTAAATTAGCATGCCCCAAAAAAGAAGTGTCAAAAAAAGGCCTGCTTATATGTACACAATAAATACAATTACTACAGTATGTAAAGAATAGAAGATAATAGATCCTCACTTATGATTTGATTATCATTAAGGTTTATGACCTTATTCCGTAGACAATTAAATTATCTTACAATATAGATAATATTCATATTGAATTGAGTAGTAATACATGACATTTTTAATTATCAATATAAATAGCCTTATAGAAGAGATAAACTAAGATAGGGCCTGCAATACCAGTGCCTACTACTACAATAAATACAGTGAAAAATGTAATGAAATCACCATTCTTGTTCAGATATTTGGCCAGGATTTGTATTAAATTCCTTGTTATATGATGCCCGTCCATACCATAACATGGTATTACATTCAAGAATCCTATACCCATTGAGAATATAAAGATATATCTAAGTAGTTTCTCAAACTGAGCTGGTGAAAAGAATGAAAACAATCTGATCCTCGGAAAATATTGATCAACAAAAACAGTCTTGTGTAAGTCATATGGTAGTCCAAGATATAATACTGAATGATAATCTTTCCTTCCGATAATTAATAAAAATGTGTAATTGTTCAGTGAAGGTTTCAAGCAGTGCATTGATCTTGGACAATTATAGCCACTGGATTCAGCACATTTTATGAACTTGTCTTTTACCATATCCCTTGGTTTCAAACATGAATATTGTCCAGGTAAGACTGAATCAGCAGCCCCCTTTGGTTCCATATATTCAAAACAGAAACTATATAAATCATCTTTACGACAACATTCAATGACATCATTCTCCTTTATAGATTCCATCATGATTTCATCATTTTGAGCAACAAACTCTGCACTTGTGCATATACCGAAGCGTTCATGTGCCATCTGGAGACAATATATCCAATCACTGGCACTCTTCACATCGCAACCATTAATCGATGTAACCACATTACCAATCTCCAAACCCCTAATGTTTTTTAAAGGAGAGTCATCAGTGAATCCAGTTACTTTCACTCCGATTCCAGTTTCATAACCAATATTGAACAGTATCGGAGCTGAAAAGAATAGTAATAGTGCGACAAAAGCAGTCGCAATGTTGTGCCACACTCCAGCACAATATATCTTGAGGCGTTTTGTCACAGCAAGATTGTTTAAGTGCTCCGTATTTAATTGCACAAAAGCTATAGGTATTATAGTAAAAACATATACTCCTACGGATAATAGCTGTACATCTTCCTGGGCGGCAGCTAACGCGTGACCAAGTTCGTGAAGTATGGTGCTAATACCTATCGCAAAGAAATAAATGAAGAAGTCAGAAGCAGGAATGTTTATACCTGGCAACATAGCTTTTACTTCTGGGACATTATTTAGCTGTATGGTTTCGTAAAAATGTTCAAATATAATAGTCAGCAGGGTCCATATCGCAAAAGGCAGAAATATCCAAACAGTGAAGAAATATCCGCAGGTGTACCATTTCTTCAAGCTACGTGTTAAATTTTTGCTCCATCGATAAATACATCTATTGAAAGCTGCTGTAGTCCAAGAGAAATTAAGTATCCCCACTTTTAATCCTGTTCCTTCCATAAAAGCATAATAAGGATAGTGCATGCAACTCTGCAAAACAAAATAGAAAAAATGTTAGAGAAATAAATAACAAGTAAAACAAACAACACAATTATAATACAAACCTTGAAGAAGGAGTCAAAAAACCAGATCACAACATAAAAAGCTAACACGAATGAGCACAGGATCGTGAACGTCATTTTCTAAATATTTTTTCAGTGTTTTATTTTAATAATTACTGTTAATTTCATCATTTTATAATATAATTTCAATGATTTTCACCGGCAAGATATTATATTCCATATCCACAAATGCGATATATACATCGGAACTTCAAATCAATTCTTACTCTCTCTGCTTTTTATTATGACTGCATAAAACTTGAGATGGATATGATTTTATGCTACAAATATGTAGCCATACAAAAATCAAGAATAAAATACTTTTTTGTATTATTAGTTACATTTGATCTTTATCCGCAATTCAGCCAGTGTCATTGAATGGATATAATAAATCAAGTAAGAAGTAAATTTTACATTAAAATTAACAAATAAACACACTTAAATAAAAATAAAATAAAATTAATGTCAACATACAATAATATTGCGTTCAACAAGCGAATACTCAAAACAAAGAATATTTTTCTGTGCTAAAAGATAACAATCTATATAACTGATATTATAAATACTATGAGTTTGTTTGTTACGTTTTCACGCCTTAACCACTCAACCGATCGTCACGAAATTATGCATATTACCGTTATCTGGGGCATAAAAACGGACATATGTTACTTTTCAGAAAAACAGGAAAAGCCGAGAGAAGCCACTGGAAAAGCATTAAATATATAAAACATATATTTTTCATTAAAAAGTTTCGATGCCGTGGAGGCGAAATAAATATCAATATTAAAAGTCACCATTTGGTATGATTTTAAATTATTTATTTAAAACTATTTAGGGTTATCCTGATTTTTTTAAATAACCAAAGTAAGGAGAACCTAAACATACATGTAGTATTTAGGTGAATCACTGACATCTTGATACGCGAATATCCTTCGTGGAAATAAACGAAGTGATAAATGACCTGTAATCGTGATTGATAAAGAATCCGACCATCATAAGAAGTCAATTGCACTCGAATAAATAGGATGTTAACCACAAGAAAGTCAAATACATTCTGGCCTGGCCTAGTATAATAGGTGTAGTAAACAGTGATTTCTATGTTTGTCAATCGTGTGTACTCGTAGTATTAATAAGAATCTTGAAGAATTATATTCGTAACATTGATATGGGAATATTTTGTGTCTATCGTCGTCTTAGAGTGTACATTGTTTCTGTCAAAAAATAAATTGTTTCACGTAATCGTCGATTTGCCTTGTCTTCTCAGCATTTATATCTAGATTTCCCGTTTAACTATTCCCATTCTGCAGTATCCATGTAAACTTCTCGCTTCCTTATGAAGCGTTGTCACATCAGCCCAATATAATCCTAGATCTGGGCATTCAGAATGACATAGTTAATGCCGATAGAATTTTAAAAGACAAGCTTGCTTCTCAATTTCCGGACTGGCTAGCAATCTACAACGACGCATCCAAACTGGCCCAAAATAACAACGTGAGATCCGCCGTGTGGATACCGTTTTTCAAAATCATTTTAAGTTTCAAATGCCCTCAAGTTTCAACAGTGTTTACTGGTGAGCCCATCGCAATTTTAGAGTCTATAAAATTTGTTATTATAATATCAAAAAGTCTATTATTTTAACTGATTCAAAAAGCTGTTTACAAGCCGTACTGGCTAACCCTTTCAAATCTAAATACAGATCCATATGGACATGAACATAATATGGAGAATTCCTCTATATCTGTCAACGGCAAAACTTAGAAATCATCTTGGCTTGGATTCCGGGTCACTCCGGCATTCCAGGCAATGAAACCGCAGATTCCTGTGCTAAAGAAGCTGGTAACATAGGCTTCATAAAACAATTTCAGATCATTCCTGGGATCTATATTCAAGCAAGAAATACCAGATGCCTAAAGCATGGAATATTCAGAGGCAGACATCACAGACAACCAACTATCCCTACTAAACCCTGGTTTTCCTTGTTTCGGAACGTAGACAAGCGTACAATATCGGTCATCTGCCGAATTCATTTGAACCATGCCTGCATGCCTGTCCATCTGACAAAAACTAGAGTTCGAGACCACTCGCTGTGTGAATGTGGTTTAGATGAAGGAAATCTGAACCATATTTTCTTTAATTATTCAAACCGGCGCGTGTCGCTATATGATATACTCCCCCAGGAGGTATCCCGTCCCACCTGTATGCAATCCTCCTCTCCTCCTTCACTCCTTGTATTACCCTTATGTATAAATATATTAAAATGAATAAAATAAATCTCTAATTAATTTTTGCATTATATTTATATGTACTAGGTATTTACATATATATAGACTTCGGCGGTCCATCCAGTTTTTCTCTTATAGCTTTAAATGGTATATCCTTACCAACCTGCTCTGATTTCCGGTATCTCGGCTCTCTGATCCAAAACGACGGTTGCATAGACAAGGACGTGAGGAATAGGATAAATGCAGGGTGGATGAAATGGCGAAAGGTGTCTGGTGTAATTTGTGACCCACGAACGCCCTTGAAACTCAAGGGGAAGGTGTATGAAACTATTATAAGACCAGTCATGTTGTACGCATCTGAGAGCAGTGCGACGATAGGGATAGATGAGAGAAAACTACATGTGGCAGAATGCGAATGTTAAGGTGGATGTGTGGTGTAACTAGAATGGATAAGATTAGGAATGAATATATCAGAGGAAGTTTGAAAATAGCACCAGTGACTGAGAAGTTAAGGAATAATAGGTTAGCATGGTAGGGGCATGTCACGAGAAGAGATGAAGACCATGTAACTAGGAAATCTTTGAGTATGATGGTCGATGAATATAAGAGTAGAGGAAGACCGAAAAAGGTATGGATGGATAGTGTGTAAAATTATATGTGTGTAAAATGTGTGAACACTGAGATAACATCTGATAGACAAGAGTGGAAAAGGAAAACATGTTGTGCCGACCCTACTTAGGTGGGATAAGGGTAAGAAGATGATGATATGGTATACATTTATTAACTTAGTTGTTTAGAAACTTACTAATCCCAATGGTGTATTGTATTTTCGTTCTATGTTAGACATAAATGGTGGTGGTTGATGTCAACTTCAAATCTTTTGTTGTTGTATATATTACCGTTACTTGTTCTTAATATACATGACACTGGCAGAATTGTGGAAATTTTCACAGAGGCCAAAAAACAATAAAAAAAACGTAATCGTCGTATTTTATTTTTTAAACTTCTTCTCTCTGGGAGTATCCGGTTCCACATGTAGATTTTTTTTAAAATATATATTTCTTTCTAGCTTCGCCAAATTTGCACAACTTGTATGTGTTATCTTAGCTGCGTCCAAACCACATTCACATTGAGAGTGATCTATAACTCTAATTTTAACTGAATATAATAGACAGGTGAGTGGGAATAATTTAGATGTTATAGATCTACTTAAATTTGAATGCAGAAAGATAGTTTATATGGTTTATTTGTTGGTGTGTAGCCGCAAGATCTATTCCTAACTTTCCTGAAGAGATGTGACTTTTTGATCGGTGCAAACATCAACAATAACTGTACATTTGAACAAACATCAAGGGCAGTAGTTTATTAATAACCTAGAAACACTGTACTAATTGCTTGTTTTGCATAATAATTGGCAGCTTATTATGACTAAATGTAAGTTTTATTTGTACATCGATCTTAATACTTTTCACTGGCGTATCAATAATCATTTTAGAAATCATTAAATTTATAATAGAATTGAGTAAAGTGAAAGGAGAGATATCGAGGATTTTGAGAACGTTCACCTTCTAGCTTGCAGACAGTTTTTCAATCAGAGAAATATAATATCAACTTATCTAAAGATGTTAAAACAAGTATTCTTTAACTTAGCCTAGATTCTATCATAGATGACTGGATTATCATTTTTCAGATCAAATCATATTTACAGAAAATTAGTTATTAAATATCTTTGTTTATTTTATCTGTGTATTCTAAGTTTACTTTTGGTATAGGCCTCAACGTCACTATTTACGTAATAAATAGCGACAGATAAGAATAATATTACAAAAACGATAAAATTGAGATGAGAGCTATGGGAAAAATGTTATATTCATTTTTACTTCTAAGAACAATCTGTTGCTTTATGTTTCATTAAAATAATAATGTTAAAGTATCTAAATCTATTGGTTGATTATGTATTAAAAAATATTTGTCTACACCAAAGTACATACCTACTACTTATCCTAAACGTAGTATACAAATTTGAATCAATATACTACAGTCCTCGCCAAATTCTTCACCGCTCTGATTATAGATGTGAAGAACACAAGTTTAGGTATAAATAATATTTTATATTGTCGAGACAAATTTAGAATAAATTAATGCCAATTTAAGTTTCCTTAGTAATATTATATCTTATCTTTGTTTTGTAGTCTTAAAATAGGGCTGGTAACACTGATTTGTTGGTTTCGTTTTGTCATTCAAGTGTCAGATTCGTGTGATTATTAGTGTGAAGAGTTATTCCGCGATAAATAATTATTGTGACACTTTATAAAATATTTTAACATGTGAGTGATGAGTTGTACGGAAAATGAAAGTGGCCCCTTTGTCGTGTTCTTCTTACCAGCGGTCGTCGGCTGCCTGACTATACTTTTAGCTAGACGTTGGGCAAACTCGCAGGTCAGCAATACTTCATCGACCGCCGTCTCCAGACGGCGAAAGATCATCAAAGATCCGCTTATAAAGCGGCCTCTACCGCCAATTGCTTGTAAGATGATACCACCAGGTTCGAAGAAAACCGTCGGAGTAAGTAAAAAGGTAAAGTTTTGTAAGGTTATCACGGACCTTTCACCAGCTGTACAGAACTACCCAACGTGTAAATATGATAGAAGTCTTATTTTTTCTTTGTCATGGTTCAGTATTATATACTTAAGTTTATAAATATGAATGTGTTTGGCAACATATTTTGTATGGGGAATAATAATAACAGCTGTACTATTACTATTATTATTCTATTTAGTTCGTAAAATAATTCATTGCCAAAAATATAACAATAGAAAAGCAAGTAAATTATATAATTTAAAAAAAATTAAATTCTAGTTTCCAATACCTGAAGAAGAAAGTAATGGTAATAAGAAAATTGGACGTTCATCGAAATTACCTTCAAATACAGCCCCTGGAGCTCCTCCAATTGAAATTAAGATAGCCGATGGGCCTGTCCCACCCAAGCACATCCCATTTCCATACATACCACAAGATGGCACATTACTGTTTGAAGCTATGACATTTGTCTTTACATTGGTGGCTACAGGATTACAGTTCTTAAATTTGTACAGAACTGCTTGGTGGTTACCTCATTCTTATACAAACCAGGCTATGGTAAGAACTTTACATATTTTAAATAATATAACTTATTTTAGTGTTGTTTGTTTTATTTTATGTTATACTAGCTGTACCTGCAGCTCGGTACGTTTTTTTAAATCATATTAAAGAATTATAAAATTGTGAGACCATGTACAATTATAGAAATGCTCTTAAAACACAATTGTAAGTATGACACGCACGCCACTAATAGTAACATGTACATTAGATATATAAATACTAACAGTGTGTCAAATAAGGTTTGTTATCAGTAAAATATTTGGAACCTTAACCCACCATATAACTACCTCAGTGCTCACTTACACTGTATAAGGAAACAATAACTTAAAATATTATTATAAAGAATTACATTTACATTACATTTAATATACATTGCCATTATAATTAAGATTATGTGACTCTACAAATAATAAACGCTTGACTGTATTATGTATTGTATTATGGAACTCTTTATGTAATATGTTTATAACCTAAGGTCTTCCTACCTCTATATCCTTAAAGTTATTAATAATTATAATGTTGAATTGTAAACAATAAGCTGATAATTATTTATCTAATTAAAAATGAAGAATGAGTTGAAATCTTGCTAAATTTCATGCGGACAAAGTCGCGGGTAACAGCTAGTCTAAAATGAAATAAATTAAATTACTTTTTATAAGGCTCACTATCTACCAGTGAAAGTCCCGTGAAAATCAGTCTAACAGTTTTGGTGATAGCACAGCGGGCGAAGCCACGGTTAATAGCTAGTCTAAATTAAAATAAATTACTTTTTAAAAGGTCCGCTATCTACCAGTGAAAGTCCCGTGAAAATCGATCTAACCGTTTTGGAGAAAGCACTGTAGGCGACGCCACGGTTAACAGCTAGTATAAACTTAAACTGCCTAAAGTACTTTTTGTAAAGTCAGCTATCTGCCAGTGAAAGTCTCGTAAAGACCAGTCTAACCGTTTTTGATATAGCATTGCGGGCGAAGCTAAGGATAACAGCTAGTGTAAACTAAAATTACTTGAATTACTTTTTATAAGGTCAGCTATCTACCAGTGAAAGTCTCGTGAAGATCGGTCGAACCGTTTTGAAGATAACATTGCAGGTGAAGCCACGGTTAACTGCTAGATGAACTAAAATTGCCTAAATTACTTTTTGTAAAGTGAGCTATCTCCTAGTGAGAGTCTCATGAAGACCGATCTAACCGTTTTGGAGATAGCACTGCGGGCGAAGTTACGGTTAACAGCTAGTATAAACTACAATTGCTTGAATTACTTTTTATAAGGTCAGCTATATGCCTGTGAAAGTCTCGTGAAGATCGATCGAAACGTTTTGGAGATAGCATTGCGGATGAACATGCGGTTAACAGCTAGTCTAATTTATAGTAGCCTATGTAACCCGCTGTAATTTTTGCTATTTGCCAGTGAAATTCCCGTCAAAATCAGTCCAGCCTTTTCGGAGATTACCCGGAACAAATAGACAGACAGACAAAATTTTAAAAATTGCATTTTTGTTATCAGTTGCGTGTATACTTTCCCACTCAATCAGTAAAAAAATGTTATTTTGATATTACATACAGACACTCCATTTTTATTATATGTATAGAAGACTACCTTTACTCATGACTTCTGTGATTTTTAGTATAATCACATTGATAACTAACATGTGTCCTTCAAACTATTTCTATAATGAATTTGATTACTACTTGTTTAGAGGCTTACTTATACTTATATTACGAGAAGGTAACAAATAAACAGATTTACTTTTACCTTAAATATTACTTTGGATAATAATAGAAATTACCTGTGTATGTGTTAGTTACAATATAAATCTAAATTTTAATAAATGTAACCATCAACTCTTTTAAGTGATAGTATGTTTAGAATCACATCAGTAGTCCAATAGGTTGCTTGATATAAACATTGAAAATCACAGTTTACCTTTCAGCAGCAAGTACAGTCTAGACTACACTTTAATCATAACAATTTCCCATACAGTGGTGGTCACACCATTAACTTACTTTCTTCTTTATGTGATGAAAAATATCAGATGCTTATAGAGGATTAAAAAAAATGTTGCAAATTGAAACTTTTAAACAGTTTATGTAATATAAAAATCAATCCTTATTGTAATAAATAATATCTTTATGCTATCAATACATATTATAAAACAAAGTCTTCTGCCATGTTTGTTTGTCTGTTCACGATAAACTCAAAAAATCTGAACAGATTTTCACCTGTAGATAAAGTGAATTACGAGGAAGGTTTAGGTATATAATTTGTCAAGGTATTTTTTATTATCAAGGCGGCACAATGTCCTCCGGGCCTGCTAGTATTTTATATAAAATTTTATTTTACATTACGATTTCCTATCCTACATTTCTGCTTCACAAAATTAAGTTCAACTACATACATCAGATGGGCACACTTATATAATCTATACAAGTATTTAAAGCCTAAGAAACTGTATGTTTTTTTTTTAAAGTTTCAACACAATAATCTCTGAAACTACCAGTCAGATTTTAAATATACTTATTACATTTGCTAGTCTGTTTATTGAGTTATAAAGTCTGTGTAAAATTGCATTTTACCCATTAGGGGATGAGAGCAATTATTATACAAAATATAGGTTCAAAAATACTCAAAATCATGTAATAGCATGCAGGCCATTACATGGTTTGATTTGGGGTCAAGTTAATGGTAGTAAAATGTAGTTTAGTCATTTATAGTTTATTATAATCCCTATTTGGATAAGGTGTACATTGAAGAAAAGGAAACGGTGCTTCCTTTATGTTATTAAACTCACTATGTTTTCCTACTTTGTTTTAGAAGGAAAATGATAATGCTATATTTATATATAAACCAATTATAATAAAAGATTCCCATTTGGAATCAGTGTTTTGAGATTTCATATTTACTAGTGTCATGATTTCTATTTATGTAAATAATTTAAATGATTTATTATGGCCTTTATAATATTTTTGACTAAAATGGTTAAACACTAGCGCCACACTATTAAAGTTTTGCATATAAAAGGCAAGACATCCTTGATAGGGAGTAGTCGTACATCAAAGTTATTGTAAGGTGAAGCTCTGCTGGGATAAATAGTCACAGTGCATACAGTGTTAGTGTTAATTGGTTCCCCTGACTGACCCAATATACATTAATCATTACACTAGTTATAAGCTGTGACTGGGATTTAATATTTTATTGTGATCTGTCCTAATAAATAGATAACAGAAACAATGTTGTGTGAATTATTTCCATATTCAAATATCTAAACAAACCAATCAGAGATCATTTGTTAAATGACATGAAAGTTGAATGGAGGGGAATATACATATATAAGGAAAGAAAATATATCATATAAATATTTTTGTTAGTCGAATATCTACACATACCTTTTCCTTGATGATTTTGTTGACATTGAGTCATTAGTATTGATGTTCACACAGTGCAATGCTACATAGTGACGAGTTGTTGTAGAATGGCATAAAGAAAGTATAAACCTTTTAAATGACAATATACTTTATACTTTTTCTAAGTCTTAATTTCTAAGCCTATTTACCATTTTAGACCACATCAACATTTAGATGAAATTACGCTGAAACACTAAAAGCTATAAAGTTTTATACTATATTGTGATTTATCAAGTGGTGTCGGAATTTGTCAGTGTTCTGTCTATATACATATAAATAAAATGATAGAAGGTTTGTCCTTGTGACTGCATCATGGAAAATTAAAAAATCACCTGGATAGATTTTGTTCAATATTTTAGTTTACCTTCTTAGATATTTGTACCTTATCTTAACAACAGACTCTCGTGATATCTTCATTTAATACTAAGTTATTAAAGATTTATGAAAGTAAGATTTTTAAAAGAGCTACATGTTCAGTAATGTGTATTTTTTTGCTGTGAAGAAGTGGGGCAGGCGGTGTGGTACGCATGCGCAAGACAACGCAGGCGAAGTCGCGAGTATCAGCTAGTTTCCTATATAAATACCAACATACAACTGAAATGCAGTGTTTAACTGCAATTTTATTTTATTATTAGACTATTTAAGTAACTTATACGCGGTTATTTTTTCAGAATTTCTATCTCATAGATCCACACTTAGTGGCATTCATAGTGACTGTGATATTCAGAAGACTACTGCTGAGTTTAAGTTTGACTGTGCTGCGATATATTCTAGCGCCCAAGATGATGCCGCACGCCATTATAGCGTCCAGGTATTATTATATTAATACATATTTTACTGTCATGTTTTTTTAAAGGATTTGTAAAATAATTTTTCATTGGATTCTCAATTTTCTTTGTTAAAAAAATTAATAGGATCAGTGGGAGTAAAATTTCGTGTTTAGTGAGTAACATTGTTTTCTTATTTTGTTATATACTTGTACATACGGGGGACTCGACGACAAATCAGACAGCTCGAAAAAATTTTTTTTTTTATTTCCTCAATTTTGCGGTATGTTATTGTTCCCTTCAACATTACCGTTCTGATAAATTTTGACATTTTGTTTATTACTCGTCGATAAGAGATTTTTGGGCATAACTTTCTTTACATTTTGAAAAATTGTTCGTGCGTCATGGAAAAACGACTGATAGCGTCGAACAAATTATTTTAGTTTTACTTCTTACACCAGCTATACTCAACCTGCGGCTTGCCGGGTCTTCATAATTGGCCCACCCGATCGATTAATCTTTATCTTCAATTATTTCAAAATTCGTGCCCATCAGAAAAACTATGAGCACGTTGAGTAAATGAAATAGATTCCGGGTAACCTGACCGCAATGCGTTCCTTATGATATAAGGGTTATACCAAGCTTATTTTATTGGACAACCATTTTTCATTACATTAATACGTTGTTAGTTTGAAATTACGTTTTTTTATTTAAAACCTAAATGTTTGTAGTATGCGGCCCACGACACCAAGAGCGAAACGTGTTTGTGGCCCCTTTAAAAAAAGCGTCTTAGACACTTGGTCTTAAAAAAAAAGGAAAACTATATCTTAATATATATATTTCTTCTGTGCGTGTGTTATGTGACTGAACTCCTCCTAAACGACTGGACCGATTTTGATGAAATTTTTTGTGTGTGTTCGTGGAGATTCGAGAATGGTTTAGATTGACAATTGGACTCGGTAGGTGGCGCTGCAGTTGACTTTTAGGATTTTTTTTATTATCAAGGCAGGACAACGTCCGCCCGGTCCGCTAGTCTTAATATAAGTTTATTAAAGCTACTATGCGTTCAGCGGTATTGTACGCATGCGCAGAAAAGGGGAATAAATGGAACAATGTTTACAAAGAAATTCTGTGAGCAAAGGATATTTTTTTATACTATAGGGGGCAAACGAACAGGCGGGTCACCTAATGGTAAGTGATCACCGCCGTCCATAGACTCCAGCAACACCAGGGGCGTCGCAAGTGCGTTGCTGGCCTGTGTTTGAGGGAGGGGGAGTGGGGGTAGGGAGAATGGGGAGCGGAGTGGGGGTGCGGAGGTGGGTATCCGGCGCTCTCACTGACCAAACGAAACGCAACAGTGCAAGCACTGTTACTTCACGTCGGTTTTCTGTGAGAGGGTGGTACTACCCCGAGCGAGCCGACTCATTCAATCTGAAACCAGTAATAACTTCAGCGTGTCTCTACCACCTTCCTATATTTTTTGTTACATGTTGCTAAGATAATAAATAATGTAGAAAAAGTTGCAGGTATTAGCTAGTATAATGTAATAAAATGTGTACAGGATGTTCATACTGGGCATGGTGCTGGGAGGTCTCGCGTGGTGCTCTTACTTCATCACGCTTAAATATCCAGTCGTCAAAATTTTCTACTTATGCTATCCGTGAGTAATACATATATATCAAATCACTGTGATTTAATATTAACGAGTGCTGGTCCGGTGGTCGAACGTCGACCATGGAGAAAAAAAACTTTTTACATTTTTCTTTTGAGAACACTAAAGCTCGTCAATAGTTACTAAATAAAAAAAATTGAAAAAAATCGGTTGAGAAACAGAGGAGGGAGATGTTCTTAACCGTTTGTCCACTGCCTATTTATACCAGGTGACTGTTTAAAATTTAACACCCTTCAATCGTGTGGTAATTCATGGTCATATTTAACATATAAAATAATAATATCAATACAAATACTAACAAACAACAAGAGAACCTTATTTAAAGTTTGTTCTAAAACTTAAAAGTATGGGAACGATACTTTTAAACATAAAATATCACACCTAGCTTCAATGGGCGCTTTTCAAGGTTAATCAATACATAACTGCTTATCGAACAAAGCGAAGCGGGGCGTGGGTCAAGATGCGGGACGTGGCCCGAAGTACGCGACAGGTCGTGATTCATTTATTACACCAGTTCGTCTTTGCGTAAATCACCTGATGTTGAGTGTATATCGATTTTGCTTTTCTCGAGATAGTTAGGTCAAATATTAAGCACCTATTTTTTTAATTGATTAAGAACGAGAAGCAAGTAATAAGAAATCTGTGAGAGTATTGCAACTATTTAACCAGTCATGTTGTATATATATATAAACAGGTTAAGTTTGTTTATTTCTCGTAGATAATTTCTAGAACTATTGTCCGGAGTCTAGAAATATATAAACTAATAGGAACTTGCGTAATCCGAGTGATATTAAATTTTATTGTCATTAAGTATTACATTAGAATGACTGTGTACAAAGTGTCTGGGGGGTTCTGATATATTTTCTATATACATAACCTCCGCACTGTTTGACCGATCATCAGAAATTTCTTTCTTTTTTTAATTCTATTTTGGTATCCACTCTTCAAGATTATTTGATTATTTTATTGATTTTGGTATCCACTCTTCAAGATTATTACTGCCATTGTTGAGTGGGTAATAATATAACAAGTGTCTTGTGATAATTTCGATATTGAAATAATGGATTTCCCATCCACTTCACTTCTGCACAATAGCCGAACTATATTACGTAAAACACCAACAATATTACAGAATCAAATCAAATTAAATCACGCTAAGACCAATAGAAGCGGAATACTGATGAAAAATGTTACAAAATCGGTTTTATTTTATTCTTTTGAGAGCTTCTGCTGCGCGTTAGTCCAAAGTAACCATCCCATGCGGACGAAGTCGCGGGCAGAGGGTAGTAAAATATAAGATCCACTACATGACAGACTAAGATCCCGCCAAACACTCCCATCAAAATATGTCAAAATAATTTTCCATTGGAGGAAGGTATTGATGCTATTCACCACATCTATAAATCACTACTAGATGGCGCTAAACTGTGTTTTGTTATTAGTAGTCTGGTTAATGGGGGGTAGTCCGGTGAAGCTGTTAAGACCTTGCTAGGTCAATAGCGTAATCAGTTCGGAAAAACTGGTTAATGGGTGAGAGGTTATTTGAAATATAGTAGTCCTTTACTTGGCCTTTTAATTTCTTTTTTTACTTAGTAGTTGGTAAAAATCGTGGGCTGAATGGTATCCACAAAAATTATATTTCTAATGTAATTTTTTTGTTCACCGATTTCTTCACATCAACTTTGTCCAAAATTTATCCATTTTGTAATAATTCATTACAGAAAAAAGGGATATTATGTATGCAGTCTACATGTATAAATATATATTTGAACATTATACCAATTATCACGACGATAGGTTCAACGACATTTATGTTGACATGCTTTGGCGTAATAGAGTGATTATATAGAACACATCACTGTGTTAATGCACATGCTAACAATCTCTATGATTTGTGAAGCATCTTTGTAGTCTATTGCTTTTGTAATATGTATGGGACAATCCACGCGAATAGGACGAATTGAAAAAAAATCTTCAATTTTCTGACATGGTAATAATAGCCCCTAAATTAGTCCTCCTGGTAAATTTTGTGATTTCTTTTATTATTCTTTTAAAAGATAGTTTTTTGAACATAACTTTTTGTTAAAAATTGTCCAAATTTGTTTTTTTTTTAATTTTTATTTTTACAAGTTTTTTATTAAAAAAAAACAAAGATATTTTTGTATAAAAATTTAAGTTTTTACTTTCAATCGAGTTTAGATTAATGTTCTCTTCGTTTATTTATTTTATACAAAAATTCAATCCATTTCTCAATTATTAAGCCCGTCCTGGTAATGGGATTTTTCGAACTACTGTTTATTTGCGATTTTTTCAAATATGAAATTGAACAAGAGATTTGAAATCTGAGGTAGTTTTTAATCTTTCTTACAGGGCTGTTATATATTTCGTCCTATTCGGGTTCCAATTGAGTCCTTTCCTGGAGTTGAACAACTCGGAGACTCCGCCCCTGCACTGCTGCACGCACGAGCCTCAGCAGGTGCGGGACGAAGTAGATATCCTAAGGCAAGACTTCAATCTCAGAGTGAAGAAGATATTGTTCAATTCTGTGGTCGGAGCGTACTATTCTAGTTTCATACCGTGCTGTTTTGCACAGGTGAGTTACAGTTTTGACTATTCGTTACAAGTTGGTTTTTGTTGAAATGGAAGTTATCTGAGTCGATGTAACGCACCATGAAGTTAGTTACAAATAAATAAAATTGAATTCCCTCTTTGTAATGTAATAATAATCGTTTTTACTAAATGCATATGAAAGTATATGCGGCACTTATTACAAAAAAGAATTTGTAAAATTTTTGTCTGTGTGTCTGTTTGTTCCAGCTAAAATTTAAAACAGTTGGGCTGATTTTGATGGGACTTGCACTCGCAGATAGCTGATGTTATAAGGAGTGATATAGGCTACTTTTAATATATGTGAAAATTAGATTAATTTTAATAATTTCAGTTTACAAATTTTGAAATTTGAATAATTCATTCTATAGTTGATTTCAAAATTTGAAAGAGAACACACAGTTGTTTCATTGTTTTGAATATTCACTTCTATCGCCAGTCCTTATGACGACCTCGACTTTTTTTTCGCTTTTTTTTTCAGTCGTACTTGTATTACGACGTGTATGGGGCGTCACAACAGGTAGCGTTCGTATGGGGGGGACTGTTCGGTCGGTACGCGAGCCAACTCGTGTCGGGCGCGTACTGCGATGTGCCGCACCGCGCTGCTTTACATCTCGGCCGATGGCGACAGCTCCCTTCTGCAGGTATTTACAGATTATAACTAGAGCTGCAAACCGTACATCGATGCTTTAAAACATCGATAAATCATTGATAAACATCGATGTTTTCCTATTGAAAATATCGATGTTGCATCCCTAATTTGACATACTGATTGCATATAGGTTCCCAAAGTATTTTGAGCAAAAGACCCTATTCCAAAATTAACTGATACTTCAAAACCCCATAGCCACATTGCTTTTAAAGATGCGTCAAAAACACAACAAATTTTTAGCCTAGTAAAACTGTGAAGGTCGATCAGGTCAGGATTAGTTCAAAAATAAGGTCAAAATATACCTGAAAGACTTGAACGCTTGAACACATTATATTTTACGAACTTGTGGACGCTTATTGACCTACCCGAGTTTTTCATCTTGTACATGAACATTAGTACCAGTGTAAAGTGTGCTACCAAGACTTGCGTGATTTTGTAAAGGCTGAAGGAATTTCGATTTCCACAAGTTGTGCAGGCTCTGATGGATTAGCCTGTGGAATATCAATACGATCTCCTATTCAGACATTTACTAATTTAAATTGGTAACACTATCTGTTGACGGTGAAGGTAAACATCGTGAGGAAAATGAACCTGAGAAATTTTCTTGTAGTACTATCGTATGTGGGGAAATATAGAACTGTGAATTTCTTAGAGTTAGAAATCGACAGTACATCATGTGTTGGCGTGGTATTTATGCTCATACCTTCCTTAAGGTAGAGACCTATGGCCCTGCAGTGGGTCTCTTACAGGCTGATGAGGGAATTTGGGAATTTATTATAGAGGTGGGGAGTGAAGTACAGCCATGGTCGGGAGAGAAACTATGGCCTCGGGGGTCCCGGGTCACAGACCCCCTAGGGGGTGGGGTGTACGTGGCGACCACAGCCACGGTCGCGGCACAGCCTGCCTGCTCCAAGCACACGAGATTCCACGTGAGATTTTTTTTATAAAGTTATGCGTTTGATCACGACCTCATCTGATGTATCACGGTGTGGTCTGAAACGGTATACCCGCTAAACCTAAAGGGATCAGCTTCCAAGTGCAGCTGTTAACACACCAACAGGTGCTTGGCGACAGATATTCAACTTGAGGGTGGTAGCTAGCCAGGTGGACTTAAAAGAAGCCCCTTAATCAGATTGGGCAAATATTGGATTTTTTTTTAGTGTTTATCTGTATAATATTGAGTAAACTGTCGTTATTCACAGTTTCCTTATTGGTGGTTTTAATATACGAAACAATTGTAACCACTTTCTCTATTCGAAACTAAAAATTTCATTATTGACCGAATGTTTTTGACCGCTCTGAATGTAGACGCGCAGAACACATATTTAGGTATTATTTTATATGTACAATATCGTGACAACTTAAGAATAAATAAATAAATGTCAATTTTTAATTCCTATAATAATATATTAACTTTGTTTTGTATTCAACTCTTGACTATATTACGCGCAAGCACGAATTTGAAGCTATATTCAAAGCAGTCAAAAAGACTGTCGAGGACTTGTGCCTAATTATGAATTAATTATAATAAATAGCAATCAAATAAATACCAAAATAGGGTTTTTTAGCCGAATTTTAATTTGTCATGTAGTAGCTTTTATATTGAATTCATAATTTTGTGTTATTTGAATCTATATTTTGTAATATAGGTGGCATATTACGTAATATAGTTTGGTTATTGTGTACAAGTGAAGTGGATGGAAAAAAATACCACGGAGCATGGATTTTGAGATGCCATAAAAACTCCATAGAAAGTTCTAACAAGAAGGCCACTATTTTATGGAATATTGAAATAATCACAAGACACTTTTAATATTATCGCCTACTCGACAATGCCAGTAATAATGGGTCGCGTGGAATAGTTACTTTGGGTTAACACGCAGCGGAAGCTCTCAAGAGGAAACATATCCGATTTTGAAACATTCTTCATTGGCGCTCCGCTCCTATTAGTCTTAGCGTTATAATATATAGCCTATAACCTTCCTCGATAAATGGGCTATATAACATTGAAAGAATTTCAAATCGGACCAGTAGTTCCTGAGATTACCCCCTACAACGTTACAAACTCACAAACTTTACCTCTTTATAATGTTAGTATAGATTGGTTGCAAAATAAATAACGCTAAACGGATAAAAAATACGTTAAAATAATTAGATACAAATGGTGTTTTCGTTGACTTAATCTTTCAAAGTTACTAGCCATTCAAGTATTACGTAAACACTGACGGGGGAGGGGTTTCTTGATTTGCTTATTTTTGATGACATAGAGGATGGGGTCTCTTAGGGGGATTACGCCAGCAATATTTATTTATTTAACCAGAACAGATTTAAAAATACTTATATAAATGCTTATGCGTAAAAGCATTGCTTATTTTTACTGACCAGGTGTGGGGAGGCGGTCAGTAATTACGAAAATTCTGCTTACGTAATACACCATTGAACAGCCCGTTATCCAAATATAAAGGGGTTTTTAGATTAGTTTTACAAAGTAACAAATAAATTGTTTATTGTTTGAACAGCCATATAATTACATTAAATTAAACAAAGAAATTAGATTTAAAAAATGCAATAAATGTGAAAAATGTTGAAAAAAAAGAATCCAATTGGTAAATCCATTCAGCAAAGATGTACAGTACAGTAGTACTACAACAACTGATTTTCGATGGGAGCCCACATGATGATAAATGGACGTTCAGTAGATTATATTAATATTAGAACAATTAAAAGACCAAACCTAATAAGTACAATAAATAACGCAGACACGCATAACACGTCACAGATGTTCACATTAAATGGGTATAGGTATAGGCTACTGTAACTACAAATTTAAGACAAATAGAAATAGGAGGATGATTACTTTTTTCTTCTTTCAGGCGGTGTTCATAAACCCCTCGATGTTGCTCTGTCTACTTTTGTGCCTACAGCTGTCACTAATACTTCTACAGTTGTGTCTACTGTTCAGCAGTATAGCGTGGCACAACTTCTTGTCTATAGTGATACTGCTTTTTATCAACTACTCCACTCTGTTCAAAATGGTCCGCGACTATCTTGTCGCGTGGAAGGTTTACAAGGCCGAGAACATGATACAAGAGAAAACTGGTCCCGCTCAGAATACTTCGAATTGATTAATTACATATTCTATAAGTTAATCACACGCACAAACTTCGTTTTTGTTTTTTGTCTTGCCAAGTTGAGCGACACTATTACTATAATTTATGATATATACACTACAGAGAAAGTAGAGATAATGAGTGGTAAATTATATGGACTTTGAACTGAAAAAATGTCCGTGAAAATCCATATAAAAATACAAAAAATGATAAACGTTAAAAAAGTTCGATCTGAAGATAACACTATATTACTAGAATAGCGCTAAGGTACTAAGAAGTTACGATCTAAATTTCACACTAAATGGCCAAAATGGCGTTGATGTACCAAGAAATTGCGATATGAAGTTAACACGAAAAGACCAAAATGGCGCTGGTGTACTAAGAAATTTCGATCTGAAGTTGAAACAGAGTAAAATCGCGTAAATATGCTAAAAATGAAAATGGCGCTTCTGTACTAAGAAGTTATAATCTAAAGGTGATTTTAATTGACTAAGAAAAATTATGGCTTGAAACTGTATACAACTGAAAGTGCGCTTTTGCTTTGGTAACGCCCTTATAATATCACTATATTTGTGAAACACTTTTATAAGACGGTCACTCGTTATCTCTAACCTCTATAATATTCTAAGGCACTTGTCAATTTTACCTTTCACATATGTGACCATGAATATGTCCTTGAATATTGCGAGTGTTCAACCAGTCACCCGGTATAATAAAAGCTTTGCTTAATTTAGTATTCAATTGCCCAGTATGTAATTCTCATATTTTTTTTTATTTTAAAATTATTTTATCCCTATTTATATCTCTACAATTTTAGTGTATAGTAAAGAGCAGAATGACAACACTTTGATAAGTTACGTGACAATATGTCATTTGTAACCTAACTTTATGTATCATCATATTCTCTGCAAAAGATCTTTGTATCGTCAATTTCAAATATTTTTTATTACAACGAACACGGCAAAAACAAAAATATATGAAATGGAATGCCTAAATAATTTGTTTTTGGTTGTTAATAATTCATAAGTTAATTTGTAATGGGTCCTGAAACTTGGCAAGTCAAAAATATTACTAAATTGTTGTGTCAATCAGTACTTAATATTTGATTAAAAACACTGTGCTCATAATAAAATAATTCTGAATAAAATGTTATTAAAATTATAAGACTGACACCAAAGCGTTGTTATGTTAAACAATTTCATTAAAGTACAGTTGGTATAATTTCTTTCATACTTGAAACTGGAACAAATATTTTTAAACCCAAGTGTTCAACACAAGCAAGCTATTGTGTGATATGTACAATAATTATATCACAAACTTGCCATATGAGTTTTATTTAGTCGTTTCTATGTTTAAAAACAAACAATCTCATTTCATAGTCTAGTCAGCGGACATGAAAGTGTAAGTGAATTATAAAATAAACATTTTTTTGAATGAACAATGATACAATTTCTTTTATTAACTATCTCATATAATTTATTTACAATATTTTAACCTTAGGTTTCCCTTCTAGCTGAATAATCTCATAATAAGGAATAATTTATTACTGTTAAATATTATCTAATTAATGGTTAAACCTAAAATTAATTAAATATATGTAGTTTCAGGGAAGTTATGAAGGGCATTTACATACATTTACTAAGGGGCCTTCAAGTATTACGGAAGCAGAGTTTTTGTCATTTCTGACACCCCCCCCCCCCCCCCCTGGTCAGCAAAAGTAAGCAATGTTATTACAAGGCTTACGTAAACATTTATATAAGTATTTTAAAATCTGTTCTGGTTAAATAAACAAATATTGCTGACGTAACCACCACCCAGACCCCCCCATCCCTTGTGTCATCAAAAATAAGCAAATCAACGACCTCCTCCATCCCCCACAGTGCCTACGTAATACTTGAATGTCCCCTAATTTAGATTGGTAACATGTTAGCTGATGGTGAAAGAAAACATCAAAGACCTGAGAATTGCCGTAGTTGTATCACTTTATGTGGAAAAATATAGAGCTCTGGATTTCTCAGAGTGTGAAGTCAGCAATACATCGCGAGCTGGTATGGTGATTGTGCCCATACCTTCTATCGGGAAAAGGCTTATGACTTTGCAGTGGGTCTCTTAGAGGCTAATGTGATGATACAGTTTTACCAATAAATCTTACTGGAAGAAATCACTGTGTGGACACACCAGATATAGTCTTATAGACTCACCATCTAGAAAACGAATCATCAAGATTTATTCAGACTCACCATAGGTGAAACATCATCTTAATTTCTCATTTGCAATTTATGATTACATCAAATACCTTAGAAACCATCTCTTATTTGTCAATATTTTTAAACTATAATGTATTAACAAATAATGTCAAAAACTGGTGTAGTCCACTTAGGATTATATTTTTCTGGATTTTAACTTACACCTGTTAAATCTATATATGAAATATTTATATCCTGTATATAAACATTGTTTGTGTAAAATTGAAGTGAATGTTGTATAAAATGCCTAAAACAATTTTGATGATACTTCTATCAGCAGATGAAGAATTCCTCAGATTAGGCTACATATCTTGACATTTTTTTATAGGAATTCTATAGTAAAGGCAAAATAATATATATAATATACAGCACCCAATGAATTCACATAAATATATTGTACCCATGGGACAAAGACATTTTCAAAAGAACCAAGTCATAAGAACCAACTAGTATAGGCTATATTCATTCCATATTAAACCTATTTTGTGAATACCCAAGATGGAGTCTTATTACTATCATTTATCTGTACTTTTAATGACTTCATTTTATCTCGGACGATATCACAAGCAGTCAATAACTCCTTATCTTTCGTTGATAATGCATTCAACCTCACAGTATGTCGAAATTCAACAAGACAATCTATCAATGATTCAGAAACAATATTCTCATTACTACTGTCTTTTAATGTTAATCCAAATTTCTTAAGCACATTTGTTATGTACTCTATGGTCAATATGATAGCCACAGGATAATAATCACCAGATTTCATAATTCTATTTGTACTAGCAACTAAATGTAGTAAATTGTCCATACATGTTGACGTATCAAAATCTGATTTTAAAGCCTCCAAGTTAGCATCTTCGATTTTTTGCAAATTTTCCACCATTTTATCTTCATAACCATGTGTTGTCATTTTATCATTACTGTTGACATAGTTATTAGCCTCTTTAAGGAAAAATTTAAATTTATTTAAGATGTCTCCAGCTGTTTTCATGACTACATCATTGTATTCCATAGGATATCGATAGTTTGACATAAGACATGCCATACGGAATGTATCAGCACTATGTGTACTAAGTAAATCTGGTATTGAAATTGTGTTTTTAAGGGATTTTGACATTTTTGTATCGCCTTTGGCTTGTAAATGCCCAACATGTATCCAGTAATTAGCCCATTGTGTTGTGTTGTGATATGCACAAGATTGAGCCTCTTCATTTTCATGGTGTGGAAATTGCAAATCAATTCCTCCAGCATGGAAGTCTAATTGTGAGCCGAAAACTTTGCTGACCATTGCCGAGCATTCAATATGCCAACCAGGTCTACCTTTACCCCAGGAGACCTCCCAGAATGGCTCCCCTGGCTTGTAACCTTTCCACAAAGCAAAATCCATTTTGTTTCTCTTTTCCTCATCTGATGGATCACCGACTTCCTGCATTTTTTGCAATTTGCCATAGGAATCATATCTACTTGTATCAAAATAAACAGATCCAGTTTTAGATATGTAGGCCATATTATTATCTATCAATTTTTTTACAAAGTTTTCTATACAGTTTATGTGTTCTGATACTCTTGTTACTATTTGAGGTTTTTCTACATTTAAAGACAATAGATCTAACCAAAATTCATGTTCGTATTGTTTAGCGATATTTGTGAAGTGTGCGTTTGTTTCGAGGCCTTTTTTAATAATTTTATCATCAATATCAGTGATACCCATTGCTGTAACTAGTTTTATGTTGAAAAATGACTTCAGAATTCTTTGTAGGATATCTAGTTTGACATAGCAGCTGGCGTGTCCGATATGCGCAGAGTCGTAGACAGTAGGACCGCAGGAGTACCATGTTGCGACGTGAGGATCATTCAGAATTACCGGAACTCTTTGGTTAGCAACGCAATTATAAATATATATGCCTGTCGGATTACCGTATGGCATTAACCATTTCGTCTCTTTATATGGTCCCAAACTGCACACATGTGATAGTCTTCGCACAAAAAACAGTGATAAGCTTTTCATTATTTTGATTGAAGTACGTAAATTTTATAATTTCATGATTCATGTCATTTGTCAAAATATCAGCTGTTGTGAGATTTTTTTTCTATTCAATCTCTTGTTCCATATCATGGTGACAGTATAAATGATACTTTAAACATTACCTCAAGTAATGTATATTTGAAGAATATCACATATATACCTATTTCGAGAGTTCACGGAGAGTAGTTTACTACTTTATTTTTGTTATAATAAACAAATTTTATTTAGAAATAAACCATATGTGAGATATACCTACTAGTGAATATTATAATTTATGCTCTATCTCTGTCTAAATGGTTTGTTAGATTTCTGTTTATGCTATATTTCATAAGTTATATAGTTCCTTTATGACGTCATTACTCAAATGTGTCAAATTGTATGAGTTATCCAGTTCCAAGTGTCATAACATTGCGGTTTTGTGATAAACCGTACAATTTATAAGTGAAAATTCTTCGTTTATAAATTATAAAATGGTTTCTTATGGTCCAGATGAGATCGGCTTGGTAGATCAGTCGCCGTGCGCCGGAATTCGTGCTGAGCTAAAGTCATGTTTATTAAATAGTAATTGTTGTAAAATAGTAAGTAATCCTATAAATTTATAAAAAATGACTCCTATCATAATAGTTGAAGTAGAAATAAATAATAGAAAGAAAATATTGTTTAATTGTCAATACATAAATATTTCTGAGGGGTATTAGAACAACCTCTATAGCAGTGCTATGTTTATTGATAGAAGATATGTTGAAGTATTTATATTAAATTACAGGATAAAAAAACACCTAAAGAATGTTTAAGAGAAGGCAACGTACCAGATGAATGTGCTCAGTTAAGGCAGACATTCTTTGAATGTAAAAGGTCCTTAGTAAGTATTATACATCATTATTAATGTTCAACAATATAATCTGTATATTTTTATATGAATTGAAATGAATATGAATGACACAGATGTTATAGAGAGTTGTCATAACTTTACCTATCCATATTGAAGAAAATATAAATAAGTGAAGACCAAATAATTCAGTACCTCATTTTCCTCTTTTTGGTAACCAATTTTTTTTAAATTTCTTCTTTGTTTAGTAACCATTGATGGCATTTAGTGTTGTCATTAAACAAATTGGAATCTGTTTCTTTTCCTTGCCATCAGCAAACCAATTTTTATTTATAGGACTATTTGTTATATTTTACAATCCTTAGTTTTTTTTATATCATAGTTGGCAAACAAACTGGTGTGTCACCTGATGTTAAGTGATCACTACCGTCGATAGACACTAGCAACACCAGGGGAGTCCCAAATGCATTGCCAGCCTGTGTTTGGAGGAGGGCAGGAGGAGGAGAGGGAGAGAGGGGAGGTGGGCCTCCGGTGCTCTCACTGACCGAATGAAACACAAAAATGCAAGCACTGTTACTTCACGTCGGTTTTCTGTGAGAGGGTGGTACTACCCTGGATGAGCCAACCCAAGTAATGGCTTCAGCGTGGCTCTGCCACCTGCAGTCTTAATTATATTATAGTTTTACTAGTGGGCCCGGCAGACGTTGTCCCACCCTTATTATAAAAAAATCTTTGACAAATTATATACTAAAATCTTCCTCATATATCCCATTCTCTACTGGTGAAAACCGTATGAAAATCCGTTCAGTAGTTTTTGAGTTTATCGCGAACAGACAGATACCATAGGGGACTTTGTTTTATACTATGTAATGATATATACCTACAGTTATAATCTATAATACCCATAACTCTACTAATCTATAATATTTGTAATACTGTACAAACTTAAGGAAATAATGGATTGTGGTCTAATTTTAATACCAATAGTATTTGATAAATTGCAGATTCTAAAATATGGTATACTGATTTTTTGAGTTTTTTTAAGCACTTAATTCATATATATTGCAAGCAATAGAGTTACACAAGATATTTAGTCTACTAATTTTACTTTCCTTTATAGGATAATACCAAAAGTAAACCGTGTTTTAAAATCAAGTAAATATAATAAATATTTCATTTCAGCTGGATACAAGAAGAAGGTTTAGAGGGCATAAAGGCTATTGATCAGTGCTAACACTGAACACTATTAGTTTATGATTAAATAGTAAAATAATTGTATAATATATTTTTTTAGTATTTCATTAAAAGTTTTTGTTTATTTTTTATCTTTCAATTATATGTTTATCTATGAATTAATACACTTGTAGCATATCTTCTACTCGCATGTTAGAAGCTAATCTTCTCTTTTGATTTTAAAAAACTTTTTTTTAAATTAATAATACAAACAGATCTATAGAACATTTAAATACTTAATTTGGAAATGTATAAATAAGTGATTTTACTATGTTAAGGCAACATGTAAGGTACATGCAACCTTTAGATAGTTTCTGATCAAGATTTAAAATGTTAATTGATGAAACGATGCGACTATAGGTGTCAGTTAGGTAAGAAATAAAAATGGTTTGTTTGTTACTGCGGCCTGGAGATTAGTAGGAACAAAGAGACAAACAAAAATTGTTTCTTCTTTTATTATAATTTTTTATAATCATCATTACATAGTATAAAACAAAGTCCCCTACCGCGTCTGTTGTCTGTCTGTTCGCGATAAACTCAAAAACTACCGAACGGATTTTCATGCTGTTTTCACTGGTGGATAGTGATTAATGAGGAACGATTTAGTATATAATTTGTCAAGGATTTTTTCATAATCAGGGCTGGACAATGTCTGCCGGGCCCGCTAGTAAATATATACTTTCCAATCCATTCAGTAAAAAGCTGTATTTTTGATATTAATTACACACCAACACAAAGACTCCCTATTTAGATACTTTAATTATTAGTTTACATAATAGAAAACAACTATACACATTTGTATGTTATTCCAAAAGAAACATATATGTTTCATACACGAATTTTAAAATATATCACAAGACGGATCTAATCCTGGGCAAGGCAAAATCTGTCCACTGCACAGGTCAGTTCTTCCTATTAATTGATATGGAAGGAGTAAAGGATGGAGTGTTTTCCTTAAAGAAAACAAGCATTTTATAATTTTATTGATGGATAAATAAAAATTCCATAAAATTTTTCAGTATTTATTATAAAAATAATTGAAATTTATTTGAATACATTTTCTCATATTATGTTAGTGCTAGGCCGTAATATCGCTTTTTAAGCTAAATAGTTTTTAATAAATGTATTCATATGCATTTTAAAAATTTTTAATTTGAGGCAATTAGTGAAAAATCGTGAACCAATATTCCTGTATATATAGAGTTAATTCTGTCAATACTACATATAAATATAATTTTTTAAATACCTAATTATTAAGCTAAGAATGATACTATAACAATAATATCTTTGAAATTAGTTCATACTGAGACCAGAAGAGATTGGTTTGAGGCACTTTTCATACAGCATCCTTACTTTAATAATATAGCAGTATATACTATTTCTTCCAAGATTTATTGTGGCACAAATTAGATTGAAGTATATTTATTTTAAACACTATACAAGCTTATCAATTACCTAAAAAGCAATTTGTTTAAAATTGACAACTGTGTCGCTTAAACTTTTCAACTGTTTTTTTTTTACTATGTTATAATATTTGTGTACTTTTGATTCTAATATTTCCACTTCCATAATATTTATATATTTTACTTAAAGATTGCTATATTAAATAAGTATAAATTAACTAGTTTTAGCACCATATTAAAATAATAATTTAAATTTCTCAAATACATATATTGGCGCCAGAAATACCGAAACAACATTAAATTTTACAATAGATTCAACTTATGTGATAACTCTTAATATAAAAATCAAAGAAACGTACACTACAATGGTGTGAATCGTTATCATAGTGAGTATCTATGTAAATAATGATCAATGATGAAATTTGACTTAAATTGACAAGTTTCTTTTTACACAAAACATAAAGACATAAACCATTCAAAAATGTCGTAGGCGTTTAGAATAGGTAACTTAAATGTCGTAGAAATACATAACATATTCTTTTTATCCGTTCTAAGGTCTGACCGACGTTGTCCCGCCCTGGTAATAAAAAAAACCTTGACAAATTATATACTTTAAAGCTTCATCGTGAATCACTTTATGTACTGGTGAAAACCGCATGAAAATCCGTTCAGTAGTTTTGGATTTATCTCGAACAGATAGACGTGACGTGGCAGAGGACTTTGTTTTATAACTAGCGACCCGCCCCAGCTTCGCACGGGAAGATAAAAATGGATATCCTTTAGAGATAAATATATATCATAGCGGACTTTTTCGATCTTTTTCAGATATACAGTTCCGTAGTACATTCATTTGTTCTATCTCAGCGTTTGCGATTTGTTTCACAAAGCGCACAAAAAATTGTTTGTTACATGTGAAGTGAAACTTCTTATGAGGAATCTACTTTGGAAAATTCTGATTGGCAACTTTTTTCTGTGACTAAAAGTGTGGTGGAGGTATTTGTGTCGGGCAGATTGGGAGCAAAGTCTCGCTTGCCTTCGGGCATTGGAGAACAGGGAGACATAAGCTCTTCTCGTTTTTTTTTTAAGGAAAACTACACACAAACAATCTTTTTTATCACATTATTAAAATACATTCGACTATCCTTACCATAATCGACTTTCTAAGTCAAACCATTTTGTCTAACGCCTACGACATTAAAACAAATTCGCTAATAAATTTAGATACTCTTGATTTGTGATATGCATTATGATATGCTATAATTAATAATTCTACTTTTTGTTAATCGTTTTAATTTTTTTATCTAGTAATACATGGGTTTATTTCGTATGGTAACAAAAGATCCAGAGGATGTTGCACACGGTAATACGTGATTAAATTGTTTAGAAGAAAAACGGGATTAAGATCACAAAATAGACTTACAAATATGTAAATATATATTTTTATCTTATAAACCGAATTTACTTCTCATGTATTAAATAATTTAAAGACATCTCTAAATATAACAGCTATGATTGTAAAACGCAGTGCAGTAGTAGAGGTATGGAGAACCGTCTCTGTGTATGAAAATATGTCCTTCAAAATGTGCCAAATTAAGATGGCGCTACAATAGCAATATAGTTCAATATTCTTCAATTATTTTTAAAGTATAATAATAGTAAAATCGCTTAACGTAACTATTTAAAGTTCACACAATTCTATCACTGTCATCGGTTTCTCACAGCAGTTATTTTAGGTTATTTTATAAAAAATATTTCGGGCTATCCATACCCTTTGCCTAAGCTAGCGCCATTTTGTAAGGTTTTGAAACTGTTATTTAGTGCTTGGACACTTTTTCATGTCCCATATGAGACGGCTCTCCTTAACTCACTCTCGATAGTTTGCAAAACAGAAATAAAAAAAATGTCAGATTGAGATACTAGAGTGCACATTTATATAAAAATTTCATGATATTGATTTTTATATTTTAGCCATATTTTCCATATGGTTTTTTATATGCATATATGGAGGCAAGGACATTGTGCAAATATTTGAAGCTTTAGATATTACCAATCATATTAAATAAACAATGTAAAGTTTTATTGAGTAGAAATATAATAGGCTAAATTGTTAATAAGTACTAAGTGCTCTATTTAAAGTAGATTAAATTAATATCTACTGAAACTATTCTAATAATAATAGTTTTGGCGCCATTTTGTTTATTTTGACTCTTATCCAAATATTATTAGGTAATTTACTCGAGGTTAGCTAAATAGTATATTTATTTGTGAATTTATATTAATCTTTTTGCTTGAATTACTGAATAATAGAAATTAATTAATATGAATTACTATACATATTAATAAAACGTTATAATCTATTTTGTCTTAATTCTATCGAAATATTCGCAAATAACACTTTTCTAAGCACGTTCTTCTGTGCACAAACATATCAATGTTTGCTAGAGTCGTCTCTAACCCGCATATTGTCTAAATGTCATTACCGAGTCATAGTTCCTACCGTTAGCAATAAATATAGCAGGATTAGAATATGCTATGCTATGAGATTAGAGCATTAAAATTAAATATGTATAGACTCTCCAGAGTTACCTTTTTGTTAGTTTCTTTGAGAGAAGAGTAAAATAATACGTGCGACATCCAGACAGGTGATTTTTTTGTTTATGAAAACTTCACCTGCTGTTATGTGATCACTTATAATTATAAACAACCGATTTAAAAAGATTGCGTGTCCTAAAGCCGTAAACAAAAGGTTTACATAGAGAAATGTTTGTTGTGAAAGTAATTCACTGATTATTTTACAAAACCTATCCCCTCCTACTTAATAATGTTTATTCGTCTTTGGTCGCATGCCGATCATATTTTAGACCCTGTAGCACTACCCCAAGCCATATCGCCCAGATGCACTTAATCCACATAGAGACGAATCTGCTGTTTACATTAATAATCATTAATATGTAATTAATACTTTGGTCCTTTGTTACAACGTGTTCTGTTTATAGCCATTTTAATATCGAGACATCTTTGTAGGTTAAATTATATAAAATTTAAAAACTCATTCAAGTAATTTAGGTACCACGTTTAATAATATACTTTTCACCTTTTTTAATTTTAATAAGTAATCCATTGATATTCTCATCAAAGTATATTGGGATTTTTTATATTTACCAAAGAGTTCTATTACATATAATAATACTTTTCAAATATGACGTGTATTTTTTTTCTCGAATTGAATGCGCTATTGATCTAACAAGGTCTTAACAGCTTCACCGGACTACGATGTATGTTATTAAGTTGTATTATCTTCTGTGTAATATTCAGCCTATTTTAGTTTTATTTGATATTTTGATGGATTAAAGTTATTAAAGAATGCCAACTTCTTAGTACGAATAAAAATAGATTGCACTAACGAACGAAATACATAATAGCAGCCATCTTGGTTTTAGAAACATACGAACGAAATATGCGTAGATTTTTTTGGCGAGATTTTAATCATGTAGTTGCTTTTGTTGTCTAGTGTTTTTATTATATTTCGTAATATTAATCACATGCATTATGCACATACACATATTATGCACAAGTGAAGTGGATGAGAAATAATAACACGGAGCATAAATTCTGATATGTCACAAAAACTCTTTGCCACCATCTTGTTCGAACACGAAAACACACTTTGTATTTAAGTTATTATCTACTTGGAAATGACAGTAATAATTTTCAATAAAGAGGATTGGTAGTTAAAGTAGGAAGAAGAAAAAGCGTGCATAATTTAGTGTCATGATTGTCCTTATATGACAAAACTTTTAATACAAATAGCGATTATTCCTGAGATGGTGACGATAAGAAATCCCATTTATCGAGTGATTAGCAAAATATAAAAAAGTAACACACTGTTTATAGATATGTAATTATTTTTGGACGTGATTATACTATACTTGTTATCTTGTAAGTTTATAGCCCTATAGGCGATACCAATGGTACTTTTTGTATGTATTTATAACGGATAAATTTAAATTAAATTTTATACCGTTGGCGGAAATTTCCAGATAATTTTATTGTTAGTTAAAGTAGAATACACTCAATCGAGGTTATTTTTATACGAACTGTGTATAGTATACATTAATATTCATAATTTTTAACAAATCCCATTGAAATGTTACTAATACCTCAATACGTTTTTTACTTGTATCACTAAAATAACCTTAAAAGATGTCTCTAAAGCTACAGAATAACACACTGGGGGCCTTCGAGGCCGACCTCCTCCTAGAAAGTCTGTATAGGTCTGTACAGGCCTGTGTAACCGCACAACCTAGCTCTGAGCGCTGTTATTATCATCGCAGCGCCCGATAGATCGTCCATCAAGTTGGCACACTCGCAAACCAGCAGGTACATCTTGTCTCCGTGAGCGGCTACTGATTTGTGCAAGGCTATCTTCCTCATACCGACTGAGTGGGGCAGGTGGCGGTACAACATCCTGGCTCCGGTCCAGTAAAGCCAGTTTCTCTCGAATCGCTCACCGTCATCGCCTTCAAATACCTGGAAATTTTAGTAGAGATGAAACGGGCGAGATAAACGTAAAGAAAATTGCAGGTTAAGTGTTCCAGGAGATGGAACAAACAGTGGAAATAAATAAGGGCATGAGCACACGAAAACAATCTTACAATAAGGTTCGGATTCCAGCAACAAACGGGAACCTTCGGTGAAGTAAAACATAATGATAAAACTATAACATGGTGGTAGAGATTTCTTTAATGCCGATCTGGTCAAGTACCGCTCTAAAGTAAAATATCTGGAAACTTCATTTGAGACTCAGTCCTTCTCTAAGTTTAACACGTTACTATATTAGACTGCTTATGCCCGGTTTCTGAGGCACTTTAATTGTAGTTTATCTTTTCAATAGAGTTATCGGTTCGTTAACTTGTCAAATTTGCGTTTATGAACACACAAACATACGATAAATGAAAAAAAAAAACAGACTATTTGACAGTTTATCTTATGGATAACTTTGTATGGATAACTATGCTATGGTTCAATGAGTTGGGCTCAGTGGAAGATTAAAACATATGGTGAACTACGCAGTGTCCGTATAAGCTAAACTTAGCTTGCAATGTTGTCGCTAAGAAGTTGGATTTGTAAAGAATTTCCTTTTCTAGGCTTTGGCTCTTACAATCTCTATTGAATCGATCCCATAAGATCTGGTGAAGCCGTGACCTAATGCTAGCTATAATAAATGTGGTAGATTAAAATGTACCTAACGAGTGAAAGTATTCCTTACTGATTAATTTACATATATCAAACGCTTCGATTTTGGAGATGGCACCTATTTCTTTATAAAGTATTTAAATATGAATGTAGGGTTTCTAACAGATTATAAACTCACCTTATAAACACTAATAATGAAGCCTGTTGATGGTGTATGTGATTTCTTGGGTCCGCCTGCTAAGTCTGTAAACGGCGGTCTGCATATCATTGCGACCTCACTGTACAAGTCTAAAGTATGTGCTGCCGAATATCTTATTGTCTTCGGATCAAACTTCGTCAAAGATGCGCATCGCATGTTATTGTAAAACAAAAGTGGATCAGTCTGCATTGTATTTATAACATAATAAGCTATGAATGGAAATTCTGCGTTTTTCTCCATATTCGCTAACAACATGCCACCGATTGCTGTGTTCGCTTGAGCTACTTCATTCAATAACTCTCCTGCAGCTATCTTCTGCTTGATCAGAGGTTTCGTGAGTGGCGATTCTAGTATAGGTTCTATTGGTTCTAATGGGCTCATCAGATGAGCCAATATACATAACTTTGGATCAGCAATCTCTAGGATGCTGAGAGAGTTTTGAGCATTCTTTGTCGTCATTCCCTTTTCTGGCGTTGGCGGTGGAACTGGCAACTGTAAAAGATATTTAGAGCAGTTTTAATACAGTTATATATAGATTTTTCGTGATTCTCAATAGTTATTAAAATTAATCCATCTATCTAAATATAAAAAATGAATGAAACTGTCTATATATTATATACACTCGTTAAAGGTGCTAGTAATAAATTCTACCTTATCAACATGTAATGTTAAAGGTTTTTTTTGTTTTTTATCGTACTATTTTTTTAGCTGTTTCTTATCAATACAATGATCAATATTTGATGCAGTAGTAAAACGCAGCTGTCAGCAGCTGTCATCTGTCACATACTCGTCAAATATTGGAGCAACAACATCTCGTGTGTGTGATAACCGTTACGGCCGTAAAATAGAATCTTATCGCGGTTTTTCATCGAACTGTGGCAACCTGAGTCTGTGTTGGTAGATCATCAAGGTACTAAGTAGTCCAAGATACGTAGTGCATTGTATTTGCTACAGCCCAAAATTAAGTATTGAACACGTAACGTTATTTACCCAGAGTAGCCAGTCACCCGCTGTTTTGGTACGGTGCGAAGGCTACAATAGCTGATTCCCTTCGTTGAGCATTAAAAATGGCAAAAGTTCAGTCGAATCCAAAAATAACCTGTCTACGAAAAATTCTGCCTCGAATGCTCGCCGCTGGCGTGCCTACCTGCGTCAGTGTCTCTTCACGTTACTCTTGAAAGACCCCATGACACAAGAAGGAGAGAACACACTGGCCGGGAGATTGTTCCACAGCTTCACGGTACGGCGTAGATAGGACGATAAGAAGATAAGACGCAAACTTTTTTGTTCATGCCCAGATACAATTTACTGTAAAAGCGTGACTCCGAAGCCAAGTGCGCGTGGTTCGATTGTGGAAACGGGAGGAAAAGATTAAACTAAATAACTCTTCAGAACACTCGCGCTCAGTGAGACTATGTCCCTGCACAACTGAAGCGGTTCTATATACTCTGTTATTCTTTCTAATTATTTCACTTCATCATAAAATTTATTAACCGAAATAGTTGCATGTATAGAGGAATGAAGTTAAAATACTCACAGGCACACCTTCAGGTAGAAACCGATCAAGCGCGTGCGCAGGTATCACAAAGCAGTCTTTCTCGAGGGTCGCCAGGGACACAGGTTCCGTTCGTCGTCGCTCGCTGACGGTAGTTGTGCTCGGGCGGTCCCAGCGTAAGAGCGACACAGACGGCTCCCTGGTGACCAGAGGCTGCGGGGGCTCTGGTTCGGGCCCGCCGCCGCCGCTGAGCACCGGTCCGCATCGCTCTGAAAAACGACGAACTATATTCAAAAATAATTTATTCAATTTAGACCCTGAGAAGGCGCTTATGATCGCCAAAGCAACCACCGGTTCGGAAAACAACCCAGTCATAGAGAACAACCGACAAAAAAGAAACTGATTTATCTTTTCATTATATATATTTTTACCAAACATAGATACATTCGTTTTTATTGGATGCACAGAGAGGAGCGTCAGTTCCAGGCATCGCCATCATTCGCATATTGATCCAATCTTGAGACATTAAAACTTGTTTGACATGATGGTTGAACACATTATCCGGCAAATCGAACTTTGGGACTTTGTTATAAAACCTATCAACATCTAACCTAAAAACTGTGGTCTTAGTTAGCCAGAAACATGGAATGACTAATTTATTAATGTTTCAAATATTTTAATTATATTGGTCTTTTACTAAATCCAGCTTATCTAAGTTTCTGCGGACATAAATTAAATTATCAACAGTATAACAATTGATTTATTTAATCATATGGCTAAATAATGTAGTAACTTTTATTATCGGCGATTGATTGATTACTCTATTTGTCGCTGCAAGATTCAATTTATATGCAACCGTACAGCGGTCAAAAATTTGTTACCCTTTAGCAGCACCCGGGGAGCACGTGCAGGGGAATGAGGTACACTACATATTACGGACACGAGTAACACCAGCCCCTAATAATAAGGTGGTTTAAACATACTTCTTCTACCCCTTCTAACGATCAACATCTCTGAATTTGTCTATCGAGTTCGTTAATTCTAAGTTGTGATCTATTATATTTTGTTATTTAAGGTTTGACCGCTAAGCCTGCTGCACAAAGCGCTTTATCCAATGGACTATATAGACTTGGTTTTAGAAGAATATCGTCAATTATTTTTACCGAGTTATTGACTTATGAGGAAAAATTTCAGACTTATATTATCCGTAACGGTGTTCATATTTCCGTGAATTATTCAATTACCTTATATTATTGACTAATATCCTAATATATAACTCAGACGTTATGTCTTCATATACCTAGATTGTGATTTGATATAAGAACAGATAATGACAATATTTTAGGCATGCCCAGCAGAGTATTATTCACAGGCCGTGTGATGATTATACAGTTGTCATTAATTTGTTAACCACAATTCCATTTAATGTTAAATGACGATAAGGTCTAAGGTAGTAAGGAACTAAACCTAGAGGAGTTTACTTGCCGGAATACACGTACAGATGTTTGGTGATAGATTATCTTACAGTTTATACCTTGGACCTAGGAGGGGGCAAACCAGGCGGCAGTTCCAGAGGACGCTAAAATCACAGTATAATATGATTAAAATTCAAAAACCTTTCTCCACAAACCGTCTAGCATACGAAAGCCTGGTTGGATCACCGTCGACTTGTAAGAAAAAGGGAAATTTTAAATAATTTATCTCAAACGATGGAGCGAAGGGCGCCAATCGCAAGTTTTTGCCCTGGTTCCAAAAAATCATAGATCCGGAGCTGGTATTTAGCCAGGAAATCTTAGAGAAAGACCTACCAACACGCCATGGCTTTATTACGAAGTTTTCTTTCACCGAAACTCTTGTTCATTACAGGATTCGAACCTATATCGATCGACACGGTATCCGCACACATGACCGATTGTTCTTTGCAACATATTAAATGGGTCGTACTGTGTAGACGTGATATATCACACAGTGGATTGTATATATTGGACGTTCATAATCTTATTTAAATGTTATAATTTGGTACCAAAATACAGTGAAACTTGGTTAAATGGGACCTGCATAAATGAGAAATCTCTATTATTGAGAGTTGCAATGAGGTGCCGGTACTTTTTCATTGAATTACCTCTATTAATGGGACTTTTCGAACCTGGTTAAATGAGATCCTATTTCTAGGATTTATTCGATGTTTACCTTTATAATTGGGACTCTGTAACTCAATTCCCTCTATAAATGAGACAAATTAATCTGGCTGGGACAGGTTGTGACACTTTTGTTTACAAACATTAGAATGTCTTTCGCACACGCTTTGTTTGTCAGTACTATCTCAGGTTTTGACCTAAAAACAAGGGAGTAAAAGTGTACAAAATGCCCAAACGTAAATATAAAACGTTATCAGTATCTGAAATATTAAACTTCTATCAGATTATGATTGTGGAAAGTCGCGTAATGAACTGTGTAGGGAGCATAGCATAAATGGAATAGTCGTACATTTCGACCTCTATACGCGGGAGCCTCTGTAAATGGGACAGCTATCATTTTAAACCTGCCTAATTGGAAAACTGGATTAATGGAAACCCTCAATAAATGGTACAACATTATTGGTCCCTTGAGATCCCAATTAACCAGGTTCCACTGTATATGTTACTTTGAACCGGATTACACCGGTTTGAACTGGATATTGAAACAAATAAATTGCGTAATTTTTACCACTGATTTTTTTATATTATTTATAGTAAAGTTCTGTTGAAAATTATCCACAGTTTGGAAGTAAAAACGAAGATTTATATCAAGATACAAGTTAGTACGTTAAACGGTATATAAAATGGATCTGTCTGGTCAATACTGGTGTATTTATAAACTGTCTGAAGGTAACACATGTGTGTTGATCTTGCACTGGCCGCGGTACCAATATAAACTCTGAAGTATTACCGAGACTGACGTGCGAAAATACGTCTTAAATGGGGTAACTTTTGTACACTGTCACATGCGGCATCGAAACACAGTATTACTTATATTTGTATTACCTGGGCCATCGTTGTATTGCGTACTGGTTCTTGGCACCGCCGAGAAGAGTATATGGGTCTTGTAATGGTGTTCTTCCATGCAGGAGTACCTCTCGCGGTCGCGTCTCTTAGCATTCCTCCCCGCGCCTAAAGCCCCCCGCGCCTTCCCCCCGCCCACACTGCTCACTATAGTCTTATCCCGCGTGAAGTTCTTACCAAACACCAAATTCATCTTGGAATATTGCCCGATTCGTTCTCGCTCGCACTTGTGGTTTTAAATATAAGTGGTTCTATCTGCACTTATTAATCAGTTCGGTTTGCTTTTAACGTAAATATTAAACTGAAAACTCATCTACGTCCGTATCTTATGGGTTTCGTTGGAGTTTTTTGTCTCGTTATTTTGGTAGATTTTCATCTTTGTGAGGTGGTTCCGTACGTCATTTTACTCTATTATTTCGAAACGGCACGTTTCTTCCGAAGCAGTATATACTAAATTTCTTTATATGAAACGAAGTTTTAGTATTTATATCGTTGTTTTGATAAAAACATAACACAATGATATATACTAGGTACCTACATATTATGTAAGTATACTTAAAATTAAACAGTTCTGGACGTAAACACAGCTTACATTGTTGAAACGGTGCGTATGTAGAAAAATATAATATAGGAAAAAACCTAAAACTAAGAATTAACTTCAAAAAATAAAATAGCCAGTTACAAAAACAAAGAACATAAATACTGTCTGTTATACCACAAACAGGCGCGTCTCCAAACTTTTGGTTCGGGGAGGGATAAACATTGAAACAACCATGTGAACTCTGTAAAAAATCCCGTTTATTTTATGTAACGTCAGTTTAGTTTTCGGAGGGGATAAATCCCAGCTATTCCCCCCTCTGTATACGTGCCTGACCATAAAAAAGAACAGTTATGAGAATGAATATTTCAAGAGTAATTGAGATAATATTGCTTTAATTTGGTTTTCAATGAGGCTAAAGGACTACAGAGAATCAAATCTACATATTACATACATAAAATACGACCACTGAACGACTACTAGTTATAACAATTTCGTTAGTTAAGTTGTTTACTATTCGCAAGACAAGGGTGGGTAACATACAATTCAAAGCGGGTTTAAAAAAATTGTATACCAGCTGGCCCGGCGGACGTTGTCTCGCTCTGATAATAAAAAAACCTTGACAAATTATATACCTCAACCTTCCTCATGAATCACTGTATCTACTGGCGAAAACCGCATGAATATACATTCAATAATTTCTGAGTTTATCGCGAACAGACAGAAAGACAGACGTGTTAGAGGACTTTGTTTTATATTATAACTAGTATAATATAAAATCGTTGACAAATTATACACTAAAACCTTCCTCCTCATAAATCACTCTATCCATTGGTGAAAACAGCATGAAAATCCATTCAGTAGTTTTTGAGGTTATCGCGAACAGACACACAGGCAGACGCGGTAGGGGACTTTGTTTTATACTATGTAATGACTAGCGGGCCCGACAGACGTTGTCCCGCCGTGATTATAGAAAAATCCTTGACAAATTATATACTAAAACGTTCCTCATGAATCACTCTATCCATTGGTGAAAACAACATAAAATCTGTTCAGTAGTTTTTGAGTTTATCGCGAATAGACACACAGACAGACAGACAGACGCAGTAGGGGACTTTGTTTTATATTATGTAATGATAATGATGATGATATGTAGTTATTACAATTCTCACTTTTAAGACCGAATTCGTAAGGACAACGTAGTCTTTTTTTACTTATTTTGAGACAACAACCGCCGATTTCTTCACAACTACCAACGCGGTTGATGCTTTGACACAAACTTTTTTATCTATGCTCTGCATTTTTAACAAGTTGCTTAATTTTTAAAATATAAGATACTTCGTACGATATATCTCAGTTCAGTGGCGACATCGAGTTATCCACGGTAGACTAACGCGTTTACCACAAACCAACATAAAAGTCAGTTCACAGGCTGAAATAAGTATCGGTTCTTTCTATGCATGGAATTTCTTCCGCTTCGTTGAAACTTGATTGAATTTTGTTTCTCAGTTTGTTATACATATTATACAAGATAACAACATACTATATTCGGTAGTATAATTTTAAATCTATAGGTATATTAATTTGTGAAGAAAAAACTTTATACCCCTTTTAAACACATTTTGCGCTTGAAGTTATATTTGATACTAGCTGTGCCCACGACTTCGTCTGCGTTGAAGCTTATGTAAAAAAAAACAGTGATTAATGTAGTCATCTGAATGTATTAAGTCCATTTACTTGTCTACTTTTCTCTCGTATTTGCACGGCGTAGTCATTAAAACTACAATAACTTTTGATACGAGTGGACCGATATTAATGAAACTAACACTAAGTTACTCCCGAGGATATGTTTTTCTTGTTGAGAGTTTATTGTGAACCCAGTACCAGTGATACGTGTTCATACAAACAGACAGACAGACATTTCTAAAAATGATTGAAATGTATTCTATTACTTATTCCTAGAGACCTGCAATATTTTTTTTCACGAAAATCGAAAAAGTACAGACACGTTAGATTTACATTCTTATTATATGTATAGATAGTTAAAGTTCATATTGAAGAATGAGCACAGAAAAATAGAATTTATTTATAACGGGTGTATTAAGGAAGAAAATGAGGCCAAATCTTCACCCTACAATATCACCGTATATTTATTTATTTTAATTTTAGCAACCAATCTTCCTGTAAGTTATTACTGTCATTGTCGAGTAGGTAATGATATTAAACGTTTCTTGCGATCACTTCAACGTTCTAACAAGATGGCGGCCGTCTTTTTAAAACTTTCCAGGGCAGTTTTATGGCAAGTCAGAATCCATGCCTCGTGGTATTATTTCCCATCACTTCATTTGTGCAAAATAACTAAACTGTATTAGTATATAGCCAAATAACACAAGATTATGAATAAAATATAAAATCCATTACATGACATTCCATGATCCCACCAAAAACTCCTCATGTATTAAATGATTTGACAACTTAAAAACTGAACGTCAATCTGTAAATTCTGTCAATATTTGTAAAGATATTTCTACTGACGTCCGTCTCATTGACTCACACATTGTTTATATGAAGATTGTAATGAATTTAACCTACATTTTTCACTTGTACGAACGATTTTTCAAAACATTCTCTTTCATATAAACCTTGTCCTACACACCTAAACACAACAAAAAACTAATCAGCAAAGTAGGTGCATCCGTTCTGAAATGATGTGCTTACATACATTCGACAATTGATTTTTATTTATATAGATATGCGATACAAATACGTAAAATAAAATAAAACATTCATGTTTACGTTCACGTAGAATGTCAAAGACATATTTTATCTCTGACTAGCTGTCCCCTGCGGCTCCGCACGCGTTTTTTTTAAATGTATTAAAGAAATGTAAAATTGTAAGTAGGTGTGTACATTACAGAAATGCTTTTACAAAAACATTTGTAACTACGACACGCACGCCATCTACTGTAACATGTAACGTGTACATTAGATATATGAATACTAATAGTATATCGAATGGGATGGGATTTATCATCAGCAGCATACCTGGAACTTTAACCTACTATATACCACCCTCGATGATCACTAACACTATATAAGAAAGTAGGTAATGAAAATTTTAAACTATACATTATCGAACAATTTGTGTTAAATTGTTTATTATATAGATATAACATGCCCATATTGTCAATATAATTGTGTTATTCTTATACGTTGCTATAATCACTGAGTTATGTATAGTAAGTAGTTCGATGAAGCCGTAAATGCCGCAAAGCTAATAGCAAAGTCAGTTCGAGAAAAAAAAAACTGAGTTATGTAGGTGCAAACGCGGTAAATAAAACAAAACGGCCGCCAAATTGATCAAAATGATAATATAATTCAAATTACATACATTTATTCTTGGAGTCCAGTACAGCGCACGTCTCACGCGCTTGTTTACAGTAAACAAATTATTTTTGATCAATTTTACACGAACGAATGCATAGGTAACAGTTCATCACTACATAGTGTAAAACAAAGTCCTCTGATCTGTCTGTTTATCTGTTCGCGATAAAGTCAAAAACTACAGAACGGACTTTCATGCCGTTTTCACCAGTAGGTAGAACGGTTCATGGGGAAGGTTTAGGTATAATTTGTCAAGGTTTTCTTTTTATTATCGGGGCGGGACAACGTCTGCCGAGCCCACTACCTTAAAATAAAATAGCTCATTAGTTAGTTGTCTGCCAGTGAAAGTCCCGTGAAAATTAATTCAAGCATTTCAGATATTCCACTGTGCCTGAAAAAAACCTAAATTGCTTTTTATGAGGTCTGCAATCTACCAGTGAATATCCCGTGAAAATCGGTCCAACCATTTTGGAAATAGCAATGCGGACGAAGCCGCGGACAAATAGAATAGAATATGTCAACCGCTATAATTATTACCCGGAACAAACAAACAAACAGACAAAATATAATAATCTAAAAATATAGACAAAGTATAAAAAAAATTTTTTTGGTCATTTGTAGCCATATCCATTCATCAAAAAGTTGTTATTTTAATTGTACATACACAAACTTTATTTTTATAATACGTAATAGAGAACAAATAAAAAATTTGAAATAAAAGTAGTATAAACTTTTTGCATAGGAAAACAAAATAAACTTTGATAATGTTTGCGATAGAAACATACCACGTTACCATGGCAACGTATATAACACTAACGCTAACTAAATCTCTCGAAAGGAAAAAAGTGCCCGATTTTGAAACATTTTTCATTGGTGTTCTGTTTCTATTAGTCTTAGCGTGATGATATATAGCCTAAAGCCTTCCTCGATGAATGAGCTATCTAAAACAGAAGGGTTTTCTCAAATCGGACTGGTAGTTCCTGAGATCATTGCGTTCAACCAAACAAACAAACAAACAAACTCTTCAGCTTAATAATATTGGTATAGATGAAACAGTCACTCTGTGTAAAGGTTATGACTAAAGAAATTATAATGTTACTTTGTGTATTGTATAATATTGATACTAACAGGCATTTTCATTATTTAATGTACTAGCTTCAGCCCGCGACTTCATCCGCGTGGAATAGTTACTCTGGGCTAACTCTAACACGCAGCGGAAGCTTTCAAAAGGAAATAAATCGATTTTGAAACATTCTTCATTGGTGCTCCGCTTCTATTGGTGTTAGCGCGATGATATAGTCTATAGCCTTCCTCGATAAATCAGCTATCTAACACTGAAAACTGAAAATCGGACCGGTAGTTCCTGAGATTAGTGCGTTCAACCAAACAAACAAACCCTCCAGCTTTGTAATACTAGTATAGATTATATCACTAACTGTTTTACGCGACTTCGTCTGAGTCGTTTATTATCTCAATTATTTTGTTATATCTCAAAGAGTTTAGGCATAGTTTTCGACAAAAGCTCCCAGCCGGTGTGACTTTCTGACACTTTTTCTGACACATTTATCGTTATATTTCAACCAATTTACAAAAAATCTTGACACATTATATACCCAAACCTTCCTCGTGAATCACTCTATCTATTACTACCGCATGAAAATCCATTTTTGAGTTTATCGCGAAAAGGCAGACGCGCCGGAGAACTTTGCTTTATAATATGTAGTGATATGACAACGCTGGCTGAATTGATTGCCCACTGCCACATAATAGATGTCCCCTTGTTTCTAATACCAGTGATAGATTTAACTTCTTTAGTTACACGTTGCGTGAATAAAATAAAATCTTTATATATATAATTCTTCTGTCCATGTGTATCTGACTGCACCCCGCCTATACGGTTGGACAGATTTTCTTGAAAAAAATTGTGTATGTTCAGGTGGATTCAAGAATGACTTAGATTCACAATTGGACCTGGTAGGTGGCGTTGCCGTTGTCTTTTAGGATTTTCTTTATAATCAAGGCAGGACAACGTCCGCCTGGCCCGTTAGTAAATTATAAATAAGGATTTTCCTCAGGATATAGACAAACGCCATCATGGACTTTACTATAAGCAATTTTAAGATGCAGAACTTGGTAGTACATTATTATTATGTATCTTATAAGATAATCATTTTGTATAATTAAGAAATTATAAAAAAATCCTTATCGTATTAAATATTGTATTTACGTTAAGTGTTTAATATAGATTAACATTGCCCCTTTAGATAGAACGTTATTTCAATTAGCAATATTACAGTTATATCACAATTTGCAATATTTCAAGAAACGAGCCTACTCCTTTTTCAAAAGCCGGCAACGCATCTGTGATTCCCCTCGTATCGCAGGCGTTCAAGGGCGGCGGTGATCACATACCATCTGGTGAGCCAGATGTCCATTTGCCATCAATGATGTAAAAAAAAAATGAATTTGCTTCTCGAATTAGTTGGCGACGGCTAATTGCAAAAAAATAAATGTATTTATTTGCGCGACGTATAGCTACCTAAAAATGTTAAATATGAATCTAGTAAGTAAATGCGAAATATCTATTACGTGGTAGCGGAGCTAATCAATTCCAAACGGAAGTGCCAAGTAACGTTCAGTCTGATACGTTAATGATGGATTTCCGCAAAGTTACGTCTTCATCAATCAAAAGTGCCCTTTACACAATATGATTTTAATGTATGTCTTGGAAGATATTGCAGATTTAAAATTAAAATTCGAGGCAGTTAAAACGACTGTCGACAGAAGTGAAAACTCAAAACAGTAAAATAAATATGTTCTCTTTTGAATTTTCATATTAATTATACTGTGAATATACAATATTTAAATGTCAGAATTGGTTTATTAAAATTATTAACATTAGTGTGGTTTTCATATCTATTGGCACTCGGAGCAATAATTATAAAGTATATTAATCAATCAAACGTATAATAAGCTACAAAATATCAATATTACATGTACACGGACCCCTATACTACGCGTCGCTAGTCTGAGCGGAAGCGCAATACGACCGGTCATGATTACGTACCATGTCATGACGTGAAATTATAAATTTATCTCCTGCGGAAAAACCGCTCAACGCGCCTAAAGAAAAAATGTAAGTACGATCGAATTGCTAGTGTAATCAAAGATTTACTACACCTGATTATTCATGCATTGTTCAAATTCATTTTTTTTCTTCATTTTCGCTACCAAGGAATAAGGACTTTAGTAAGAAATCTATATAAATAAAATGATAGACGTCTGTCGTTGTGCACTCATTATGCAAAAATGTATGGATAAATTTCGATCAAATTCTTTTAGCTTTACTTCTTAGGTCTTTATATTAAAAAAACATTATATCCTAATGTTGCTACAGTTTTAAGAAACTACGACCTTTATAAGCGTTATACTTGTATTATGCTCTCGGCGATATGTGGTTTCTTGACCTAGAGCAATGGGGCAAGCGGTATGATACGCACGCGCAGCAAAGGCGAAGTTAACGTATAACAATGTTTACTAAGAAATTTTGTAAGCAAAATATAATTTATCTTTAAATTTTCTTATGTTTTTATCCTCTATATATCAAATGTATTGTTAAAATAATAAAAAAGGCAGACGAATTGCTTAGCCTAGTGCTTAATAATTCACAAGTAAAGACATTATACCTAAACATTCTTGATATAGGATTTTTTTTCTGTAAGCAGTTTTCATAAACAAACTGGAAGAAACATATAAAATATATAGGAGGTAATATCAAGAATGTTATTGCGAAAGTATCCTTTCCAGTATTTGTGTTTGCGAAGTTCTTTTTTACGATATTGTTTGTCGTAACATAATTCACTTTTCCATTAGTTAAATCGGCGTATACTTGGCGTGGAAAAGTTCGAAATGAAATTACTGTACGAGATAATTCTGATTCTAGTTCTGAAGTATTATACTTTTCGGTCTCTCAAGGACACTCGATCGTTCAATAGTTTGAAAAAACCGAGAATACTCTACTATATTTTATTCTATTATCTGCATTGGTAATGAATCTATATTAACCTTATAAAGCGGCAAGTTTGTTTGTCAGTTGAATTCTTTTTATATTCATTTACTAACCTTCGCTCGAGTTAATGCAGACTTGATATATACGTCGGAAATAGTACTTTTCTATGAACGAAAAACACCCATGGTCTTTTCTGTATCGATGGCAATGTGTAATAATCAGTCGTTAAGGCGTGAAAGCGTAACAAAGAAACAAACAAACTCACTATCGCATTTATAATATTATTAGGATTCAGTTACACTTTAACTTGTAACAATATGATGATTTGATACCAATCACATCCTTTTATTTTATTAACAAGTTAGATTACTGCGAAGAAAATGGAATAAAAAGAAGATTATTTTGAAATTGAACGAAATGATAAACAAAAGACGAATCAGTGAAATAAATCACTACATATTATAAAACAAAGTTCTTCGCTACGTCTGTTTCTTTGTTCGCGATAATCCCAAAAACTACTAAACGGATTTTCATGCGGTTTTCACCAATAGATAAAATGATTCATGAGCAAGGTTTAGGTAAGTATTATTTGTCAAGGTTTTGTTTACTATTAGGGCGGAACAACGTTCGCCGGGTCCGCCAGTATAGAGATTAAATAGACAACCATGATGGTATAATTTACTAGCTTTTGATCGCGGATTTGCTATGGTGTAGATGAAGTTGAAGGTTGAGTAGTTAGAGCCTGAAAGTGTAACAAACAAACACACTTTCGCATTTATAATCTTAGTTAGAATTGGGATATCACGGTGCATCTATATATGTATAAGGTTCGCATATACATGTGTTCATAATTTACCTCGTAAACGATTTGACATAATTTGATGATTTTTTCTGTATTTTTGAGGTTACAGGGATGCTTATTAGTTATCATTGAATCCGGTAGTTGGCACTGGCTCGCGATTTCGTTAAGTTTCAGACTAAGTATTGTTTATATATCTTTTATTTCCCATATAACAATTTTAATCCGTAATTTTCAGGTTTTCAAAATATGAAAGTGATAATCTCTGTCTATCGGTTTCGTTATTGTCTTATAAAAATAAATCATAGGAAGATAATTTTATGGGCCCTTGAACGCCTTGAGATTCATGGCAATATTGCGAAATTACTAGAACATCCATAATTTCGCCCTACGATCTTAGAAAGTAGAGAAAAACACCAGAGTTATTGAAGAGCACACCTGGCACAAGAAGAAACGTTATAAGGTTAGGTAAACAAATGAAATTACTTTATTCAGAAAATAAAGGAAATTTGCGACCTGAAACATAAATTATACTAATTCTGTGTTATTTTTGTATTCCAGTAGGTCATTTGTAATTCCCTTAAATGCCAGCGTGTCCTTTCTGTCGTGTCCACGAAAGCGTCGCTAACCGTCGCGCGCCGGCTAGACAGCCATGCGGCGGAACGTGGTAACTTTGTAGACAAATTTGCGGCAATAAAAATTACACAGTGTTTTGCTGTAGCAACGTAAATTCGTGACCATAGCTCTATATTTCATGGTACCCTGGTACTATGGCTGGTTGATACGGTATAGTAAAAACAAAAATATGATAAGGACAAGTTAACTTTATAGACAAATTTGCGGCAATAAAAATTACACCATGTTTTGCTGTAGCAACGTAAATTCGTGACAATAGCCCTATATCTCATGATACCCTGGTACTATGGCTGGTTGATACGCTATAGTAACAACAACAAGATGATAAGGACAACTTAACTTTATAGACAAGTGCGGCAACAAAAATTACAGCGTGTTTTGTTGTAGCAACGTAAATTCGTGACAATAGCCCTATATCTTATGATATCCTGGTACTATGGCTAGTTGATACGTATATACAATAAATAACAAAAAAATGATAAGGGCGACTGAAAAAATATTCATAGTTTCATCCCACATAGGTTATTAGTGTTTAAAATATAAAGTACATGAAGTTAGTGAGTACACACACCGAAGTTTGGATAACATTAATTTATTGTTATTAGGCATTGTTATTCATGTTGTAGATACGAAAGATAAGATTCAGTATTCATGCAGAGTTAATTAAGTCTTGTTTCTATATGGACTGCCAAACTAATATGTGCGTAATGAGTTATACATTTTTTTAACTTATCAGCTTATAATTAATACTAATAATACAACAATCTACTATTATATAATTTACATTGGTACTGTAGACTTTTTTGTTTATGGCAGGAGATAAATTTATAATTTCGCGTCATGACATATACGTCATAGTACGTAAGCATGAAAGGCCGTATTGCGCTTGCGCGGTTTGCGTCAGACCACCGACGCGTAGTATAGGGGCTATAACATATAATATACATATAATATTGACAATTTACAGCTCGTAATACGTATGATTGATTAATAGACTTTATAAAATTGTATATAATTATTGCCCCGAGTGCCAATAGATATGAAAACCACGCTAATGTTAACAATTTCAATTAACAAATTCTTACATTTAAATATTTGTCATTCACGTTATAATTAATATGAAAATTCAAAAGAGAACACATTTCATTGTTTTGAGTTTTCACTTCTGTCGGCAGTCCTTGTAACTGCCTCGACTTTTTTTTTGTAAAACTGCAATACTAAAATATTATGATTATTGATGGTGCCCACCTTGTTAGGTCTTTCCGGAGAGTGTTTTTGTCACCTTAGAATATTTATAGTCCGTGATATTATTTCCCATCCATTTGAATTATGCACGATAACCAAACTACATTACGTAAAATGCGACCAATAATATAAGATATAAAGTCAAATAATACAAGAATAAAGTATAAAAACCACTAAATGACAGACTAAGATTCCGCCCAGAGCCCTATTCTAGACTTAATAGCTCATACCAAATGACGCTTGTTTGAGAAGTCATATATTCTCTACAAAAGTAATAATTCCATTTATTTCCATCGCCGCAATTTGTTCTGAAATACATGTTCACTTGAATGTAAGTACATAATATAAACATTGACGACGAATGCAGTATGTAGTTTAAAAACAATAACTTTGTTCATTAATTTTCTTTGTTGACAGTATGCCATGTAGGTTTGTGGCTTATGATTCCTTGGTAGTTATGTTTTTATGAGTCATATTTAGCTAATGGTTGAATTCCACAACAGCACTTAAACGTGAATACAATGTTGACATTTCTTTTTCACAAATTTCTATATTCGACCTCTTATATTATGTTTATTTTTAAAGTTTAAACGCCCAAGGTCAAATGAGAGAAATAAAAGGGTACCTTATATAAATATAATACAGAAAGTAATCTGGATTTATGTTCAAAAACATCGTGTACACGGTGATCATAGCGCGTATACAATATCGACTTTTTGTTTTGAGCTTTTTGGGTTAAATAGATTACAAAAGTTTTGCTGAGACCGGCCTCAAAGAACTGTAACATGTGGCATCATTCGTGTTACAGTGAGTACTCACAATTTGACAGACCTCGATGACTCTTAAAGGTCAAAATGACTAATTTAGTTACAAATTGAAATAAGTATTACTTTGCAGTTAAACGAAACATATCTATTAATATATCTATATTATATTTTAGATGTCTCATTTACATAGTACAGGTTCATTTATCAAAGTCTGTAAAATGTCTTCTAATAAAGAAGTTTTTTATATGTAGTTTTAACCTTTACTACTAGATGGCGTAACGTTACTCATTTTCTAGGTAATGAAATAATATCTTTATTTTTAACCTAAAAAAATCACTATGTATTTAGTTGCCTACTTTTCAAGGAAGAATTTGCAGAATACAACGCTTATGAATATTAAAATTAGCATTTCTATTGGAATCCCGTCTCTCGACACGAATAACTTTTTATTCATATTAAGTATTTGACTTGAAAATATTTTAAATTGGCAGTATTCGTATGCTAATATACTTAAATAGTTGGGCAGATTATAATGGAATTGGGCATAAAAGTTGGTTATATACTGGAATAGGGCAGATCCTTTTATTCCCTTAACAAATAGCACGGGCAACATCTAGTGTTAAATATGAATAGAGAACATTATAAATCACCTGGACAATCGTGAATTGTATCCGGTATTGTTGGCTCTGATCCAAATTCGGTTATAGCACTGATACCCGCTAGATGTCACCAATTATACGAGTTGCCGACAGCGGAATATCGGTTAGCCTGTTAGTGTGTACCTATATATATACGACATTTCTGTCAGTCCATTTGCATTATATTTGTCTTAATAACAAAAAAATGTTTATCTGTTATCTGCATAACACTTTGGTTGTTACACATATACAATTAAAATGCATAAAGTAAGCCCAGACTTTTAACAATCATTTGTCGATAACACAAATACTGTGTAACAATTTAACACACTCCTTGGCGTGGCTTCAGCATGGCGGTGAGGTGAACAATTAAGATATTCCACATCAGTGGAGACTTGTCCTTAACTTTCTTGAATATCAGCCTCAATACTCTGCAGTAGCCAAGCCACGATGACGTGACCACATCTCGACTTCCTTAATCTTGTCCAAGGATGAGCGTGAATGGCTAGTTCTTTTGCGACACCTCTGTTTGCCGTAACCTGTGCGAGAGCTATCAAGAAGTGTGATTGCGATAGGTATAAACGTCCTAAGATTTCAAGAAGCACATCTATATCTAATTTCGATGAAAGAGCCCATACAATACAAAATAATGTTATATGAGGATTTATCGTGAACGCAGTACTTCAGCAGTGATGCGTGTTCAAACAAACAGACAGACAGATCGGCATTTCTAAAAATAATTGAAATTTATTTTATTACTTATTCCAAGATACCTGTAGCAATTTTTATCACAAAAATGTATAAAGTACAGACACGTTAGATTTACATTCTCATTATATGTATAGATAAATTATGCTTTGTTATATTTGGGAAATTTATGCAATATGTTGTAAGGTTTAAATTACGTTGACAGAAAATGACTGTCAGTATATTCTGTTGTAATCACTCATTTAATCCGTTAAAATCAGCACTAGTGGTCGTCCAGTTAGAGAATGTACCGCTAAATTATAATTCTTTATAAGAAAATTTAGGTACCTATTTATTAATATTATAAATGTGAGTTTGTTTTTTACGCTTTCACACCCTTAACCACTCAAAGGATCGTCAAGAAGTTTTGTGTACATGTCACGTCGCTTTTTCCTCATATTTTGTGTTTAACTTGAAATATTCTCAAATTATAGTCCACATCAAACGTTTTGGGATTTAAGTTCGGCTTTGCGCGTAGTACAGTCAAGAGGTTAATACATAATATTATTTTACGAATTTATAATTGACATTTATTCATCTTGAAGTTGTCTCGATATTATACGATTTATTACCTTTTTAATAATATGATTCAAATAGATATTTGACTATTATATTAAGTAATAGGGATGTGGCAGTACTTATAACGAGCGCTTTGTAACTTTCAGAAGAATTTGTATGTGAAATGAAGATATGAATACGATTATGTCGTCTTGTAAAGGCTTTGATAACTAATTTACGAAAACTTGTTTATTTGGCTTGAGCGGACATATACATATATACGAGATATACGTAACTACCTACATATAGAATATTTGCAAAGGATTATAGATAAATGAATCGGACAATAAAATTTAAATTATTATTGGACTAATAAAATAACTGTAAAAACTAGAAATTGACACTAGTAGCTGGACAATAGAGTAATAGACAAAGCTAGAATTTCATTTCATTTAGAATCACTTGGTTGGTGAGTTTCGGGTGATTGCATACTTTCATTGAATGATCCGCCTTATACAGTACCTATTTGTTTCTATCTGTAGGATATATCTTGTAGCATATATTGTGCAGGTATTATGCTTTTCACTACAATACCGTTAATGTTAACGAAGTATATTCAAAGTAAATAAATAATTTGTATTAAACATTATAGTGGGGCAACGCCTTCCTAATAAACATCATTTTTAGAAGTGGATGGGTGTTATAAGAACGATTACTACTAATAACAAATATTAACAAGTAACAATAAAGATAAAAAATAACGAAAGTATCAAATATGCACAAGTAAAAGATAACAACGAAAATAGCAGTAACATATAAATAACAACAACAAAATATTCTGAATGCGACTATACTGCTACTAGTACTGACACTGTCACACCTGTCAGCTTAGTTGCAATAGGGAAGAGGTACGAACGCGAGCGAGCCTGTTGCCCTTTCACCTCATTTGCGTCCCTCTGATATCCAAATTTGTGTTCTGTGCATAGATACGGTTAAAGAGTTTGACGCGGACTATAGCTCTATGACTCGACAATGTCATTTTTACGCATACTGATCGAAATGTATAAATAAGTTTTTAGCGGGATCTAAATGTGTTATATAGTGGATATTATATTTCATTCATAATCTTGTATTATTGACTCAATATTTTATAATATCGGTGGTTTTTTACGTAATATAATTTAATGAATGTGCACAAGTGAATGGAAAATTAAACCACGGAGGATGGATTCTGACTCCATAAACTCCTTGGAAAGTTTTAACAAAATGGCCACCATCTTGTTAAGTCATTGAAATGGTCGCAAGAAACTTGTAATATTATTACCTACTCGACAATGGCGGTAATAATCAACTTGAAAATTGGTTGCTATAGAAAAAAAAACTACGTATATGATTCTATAGTAACAAATGAAATATGGTTCCGAAAATGAAAGCTTGGTTGTACAAAGGCGCGCCGGTATTTAATATTGCCCGTGATATATACTAATATAACTTAATATTTAAATAGCATGTTGAACCTCCATTAATTATCGCATGAGAGACGATGGGCATATAAATAATTTTATTTCATTTTTCACGAATAGAAACACCAACAGAATTGAATAAGTTAACTATTATATGAATATTGATCTTAAATCCTTTTATACAAAATCCGGTTCATGTCTCTTCTTAATTCTTCTGTACCTAAAGGATTTTAATGGTTTTGCTGAAATTGGTTGTTATTTATTTTCCATCAACTTCCTTTGATGTATCCTATCTATAATGGACTTGGTGGTTAATGCTGTTGTCGAGATCAAGTTCTTTTTTGACATATTTTGATATCACACATAAAAAATTTAAAATGTGTGTGTAATTATGACCCCACGATAGCTGTGAAAACTTATAAATTATGTACAATACACTTTATACAGATTTCTCAATGTCTATGTGCAAATAAATAATAGTAATATTTTAATACACAGAATATATATTCTTAAAATACTACACAGATGATATATACAAAACATAAATTATATTTTTTTAATTATTGTGACACGGAATACTGAAACCCTTATTATTATTACAATGTATTCCTTATTATTCAAACGTGGTTGATTACGACTGGAGTCGAGTATACACGAATCAGTAAGACACCGATCCGAGCCCGCTTCACGTCTAATGGAACCGAATAAACCCGACACAGCGTTACTGACTCGAGCGTGGTAATTCACTTTCGATAATATAGCCCCAAACTTCCAGTTTCTCAGCACCTTTTAATATTCCTACAACGTCTGACAACGATAACGTCTGTTGTACAAACGAAGCCTATTTTTGGATTAAACATGAACGGATTTTTTACACTTTAAGCAACTTTACGCCACAAATAAAAGAGTCACTCATGCTTCCGAATTCTGGTCTTGGACTATTTCTATATAAATTAAGTATAATACACGTCTGACAATGATAACTGCTGCCGTAGGAATGAGATCTATTTTTAGATTCTAAAGGATTTTTCACACAGTAAGCAACTTTACGCCACAAATACAAGAGTCACTCATGGTTCCGTATTTTGAGCTTGGACTATTTCTATATAAATTAAGTATAATACACGTCCGACAATGACAACTGCTGCCGTAGAAATGAGACCTATTTTTAGATTCTAAAGGATTTTTCACACAATAAGCAACTTTACGCCACAAATACAAGAGTCACTCATGGTTCCGGATTTTGAGCTTGAACTATTTCTATATAAATTACTAGCGGGCCCGGTAGACGTTGTCCCGCCCTGATTATGAAAAAAATATTGACAAATTATATACTAAAACGTTACTCATCAATCACTCTA